>BMAU01019477.1:0-407500 GCA_019973935.1 Trichonephila clavipes
AATATTATTATTGCATTTACCAAACATTTTGTACAACTATAAGAGATATGTTAACAAGAGACCACTAAAAATATTTTTAGCAAAGGGAAAGAAATCTAGAACAGAAAATAATAAAGAACAAAAAAAAAGGAAAATGATAAACAAGAAGAGTTATTATAATATTTAATACAATTTCAATATACAAAAAATATTAGTAAATAAAATTTAATAAAAAATAAAAAGTAAATTTTATACAATACTACTGATAAAAGTGACCTGTTTTAATTGTTTTTTTAATACAGAATTAATTATACATGGTAGTAAATTCAAATATTTACAAAGTTTAATTTTGCTACATAATTAAAAAAGTTTAAAGTAGATAGTGTGTGAATATCTCACCTTATATTAAAAGTATTCACAATTGATGAAAAACAAATAAAAAGTGTTGATGTATTTTTTTACCTTACATCCAGATATTACAAGAACTTTTAAATTTATAAAGCCATTATGTCTATATGAATCTTCAACAGCTCGCTGAAAGAGACCACCTGGTAATGGGACACGTACAAGCTCAAGCGAGTTAATGATGGTGCAGAGCTCAGGGCAATTATGCGATAAGTACCTGCAAGCAAAAAGAAAATTTTTAGAGTATAACCATAATCCTTTCAAGAAGAACAGAAATGTTTTTCTTTTAACTATTAAGAGATTATACTTCTATACTTTTTAAGCTTTATTCTGTTACTTTGAAAATAAGACAATAAAGGAGAAAGTTTTAAAAATGCCATTGCATGATTTTTTTTTAGGATGCTTGTTATGTAAATCCTATGCCAAAAAGAAGCTTTTTAGCAACAATTATTTCCCAGGTAAATAAATTTAATACATCCATTGTAACATATGACAAATATATCAGATAAAATTCAGCTGCATGAATAAAAACAAAGAATGTACCTCATAAAAAATATTCCATCTTTTAACACAAAAATTAATATATGAGCCTACAAATAAAGATTCAATGTAAGTTTTAAAACAGATTTCTCTATAAAATATATTTGTGATTTACTCTTTACATCTTAAATCTTTTAAAAGAATAGCTAATCAACAATCAAAAATAAATTGTAGCAATATTTTTGTCAAATGCATTCATTTCCTACTGTATGTATAATATAATTTTAAGATAAAAATTTTTCCCTAGCGACTTGTTAGATTAAAGAAAGAAGATATACAAAATAATAATTCTTTGAACATAGTATACAGTGGGTGATTGGTTAACGAACACTTTCAAGAAAGATTTTTTTGCGTTTGGACAATGAACACATAATCGGGTAATGAACAAAAGGAATTCTAACGAACACTTCTCGGCTCAGAAAAAAAATTAATATTAAACATTTGTTATCATTTTGCATACAAAATAAGATCACTGAAAGGAGAAATGTTTAAAGCATGCTTAGTATTGATAATTACAAAATGAAACTTGAATTAACAATGAATTTAAAGGTCATTCAATAATTATTATTATGACTAAAATCAATATGCACTTGAATTTCAATATGAATATCAATATTTTCTGACAGCTGATAAGTTATGGGCAAGTGGATTTGCTGACATGGCGAATAAATTAAGCAAATTCTTAATTTCTTCAAACTATAAAGGTGCTGATGACGCGCTACCGCCATAAAAATACGTGAAATATGAGAAACGGACTAAAAATCGTTTTTCATCTCTCCTGAATTATGTTGCTTACCTATTTTTTCAAAGTTCTATTGAAAAAAAATTTCCAATAGAATATTTCTACAAATTAGACCACCAGTTTCGGTTTTGATTTCATTCAAAACAGAAAATTATTTCATTTTGAGCGCTCCCCTCGTTCATTCCCCGTCCTCGAAATGTGTCTCCCTTTGAACAAGAGGTAGACGAAAGAGGACCAATGCTGACATCTGCCATTTAAGAGCTTTTGAAAAAGTGGGAGGATGTCAGAGCAATGGTCTTAGAATGGCACCCAAACCAAGCTGATGTCAGTATGGTTGGGGATCTTTACAACGACAATGCTATTAATTACTTCCGGGAAATCCTGAAAAAGAGAGAAAAACAATCGACGTTGGACATGTTCTTCAACGCCCCATAAGCAAAAAATGAAAAGGACTGATTAATATGCAAGACTATATATATGTACGTATTATTTTTTAAAAAACTTACTAAGAAATTCTACATTTTTTAAAATTTAATTTTTAGGGTCTCCAGAACAAATTAATCGATTTCACATAGAAGTCTATGGTGAATCGATGATCGGCTAATGAACAATTCGGATAGCGAACATAGTCTTGGAACGGATTATGTTCGTTAACCGATCACCCACTGTATAGTAATATTATAAAATCTTTGATTACTTAACATTATAATTTATCACAAATGAAACTCAATGGTGCAAATCACAGACACTGTTAAAGGCAGTCAGTAGGGTAGACCCCTTTTAAAAATCGATTTTGATATTTCTATAAACCCCTAATCGGGAGCTTTCCATTGATATAACATACAAGCCATTATATGAGTTAGAAGTACTTTAAAATGATTTTAAAAAAATAATCAGGTTATGAACCACGCCCGTTTGACAGATAGAAATGTAAACATTGTCTTTTTAAATCTGGAGCAAAGTTGCAAAGCCTCAATTTATTTTTATTAATACACAATAGATACCTGTATAGAAACTGCAAATTTAACTGTGTTAGATATAAAAAAAAATTTTCTGCGAAATTTGGAAGTGTGGTTTTAATTTGAATGTTATATTTAATATTTAGTGATTTTACCTAAATTTAAACCTGTTCTTCACTTTAACTTTAGTTTAAATAATTAGTAATAATAACTAAATAAAACTTTAAAAGGCTTAGAAAAACGCTAAAAATATTTCAAAAATACTTGAAGTTTTTGGATACTTGAAAAATTTGGATTAAATTCAATACAAAGGTAAGATTTTTTTTATAAAAATTGGTTTTCAAAATTGTGTAAATTTATTGTGTGTATGTTTCTTAAATGCAATTGTGTATACTGAAGTGACATTTTTGAAATATTCTTAAAACATTTAAATATAAAGCAGTTATCATAACAAAAAAATTACAATTTTTAATAAATTCATAATAATTGTTCGGTGAACTAAAAGTTTGTCTTTGAAAAAACTTATTATATTTTTAAAAAAATTCACTTCAGTATAAATATGTCTAATTAATATAAATAAAAATTTGAGTATGTTTAATAGTTTCTGAGAAAAAGGTATGAGATGATACATTAAATGTCATGTTTGTTGTCTTTGCGAGAAGCTTGTCACATATATAAAAATACATAAATTTCATGTTTAAGAACATAGAAACAGTTTTATTTCATCTGTTTTAGAAATCATTTGTCCAGTTTAAAGTAACTTTTGAAGTTTTAAACTTAGAAACTGTCTGCAACAACAAGACCTAATGACAATGTTACGAAAACCTAACGAAAACTTAAAAAACTGTCTGCAACAACAAGACCTAATGACAATGTTACAAAAACCTAACGAAAACTTAAGAAACGTCATATATATATATCTATATATATATATAATCAGGTATTTTTAAATACCATCTCAAATTCACACGAAAACCATATTGATATATGTTCACATTATATTTATGATGCTTCCTGTTCAAATTTGATATCTGTAATGCATGAAAGCTACAAATTGTTTAAAAATTGATTCAGTATTTGAGAAAATTTTGATGTTTTCTCGTTAAAAAAACTGAAAAATGCTGTTCTGGGCAATTTAAGAATTTTTTGTTTACTATTTTATGCAAAATAAATTGCAAAGATGCTAATGTTTAATAAAATGGGACAAATACATGCTGTAATTCATGATTTTTGTTATAAAATGGCACTTTATAGTAAAAATTCAATTTTTTCAAAAATGATGTTTTTAAAACTGTATTCATCTTTTTCTCAGAATATAAGGTATAAATGTACATAAATTTTTTCCCCTCATGTTACTGATATGCAACTATATATATTCCTGTGAGTTTTTTGAGGAGTTAAGCAAAATATTTGACTGGAGTTCATATATCATGACAAAAAATGTGGATTTTAAAAAAAATTCATAGTGATATTTTTATGTTACATGTTTTTGAGAAAACTAAGCAATATATTTTAAATATTTCACTTCATTGCAAATATTATTGTTTGTTTATTGTTTAGACAAGTTTTTAAGCTTTAATATTCAAAGGTTTTTCAATAATAGCTAACTAATTATAACTCAGATGTGTAATGCTTTTTGTCATTGCAAGAAGCTTGTTGCATGCATAAAAATACACAAATGTCATGTTTAAAAACATAAAAAGTTTTATTTTTGACTTTTTTAAAAATCTTTTGTACAGTTTAGAGAAAATTTTGAATTTTGTAACTTTTAGAAATTGTGTTTGCATGGAAACGTACAAATCTATAATTCACTTTTTCTAATGTCGTAAAATCACATATTCCCAAATCATGACTTTTACATATTGATACATGTTTAAATCATATTTATGATGTTATAAGGTCAAATTTGACATTTGTAATGCATTGAAGCTAAAAATTCTTCACAGATTGTTACATAATTTGTGAAAATTGATGTAAAATGCTAAAAAGATCTTGTTGAACAAAAACTGAAAATTACTATATATGTATTTTCTGAACATTTTAAGGCTTTTTTGTTTCCTATTTTATGTTTAAAAAATTAAGAAGATACTAATGTTTAATAAAATAGGGCAAATACATGTTGTAATTTATTATTTTTGTACTCAAGTGCCTTTTTACACTTAAAATGCAATTATCTCAGAATGATTGTTTTCAAACGTGTACCTTTTTCAAAGAATCTAAAAAATCAATATACTTGCAATTTTTACTGCACATAAATAATATGTAACTATATATAATAGAGCTACTTTCTTGGAGATTTTCCCAAAATATTTTGCTCAGAAGCAGTTATCGTAAAAAAATGACAATTTTCACAAATTTCAAAGTGATACTTTTACGATGAATTTTTTTGAAAAAAGTAAACAATATATTTGAAACATTTTACTGTTATTTAAATAAAAAAGCCTAATTATTATACAGGCAAAAAAGATCTGAAGTTTTTATATTTAACAATTTCTGAGATACAGGTTTTTAAAATGGCTCAATTTAACATTGTTGGTATAGGCCCTACCGACTACTCTTAAAAAAAGGCACTTGTTCAATTCAAACATTTCATGGCTTAATTGATCAATTATTATTTGATTTAACAACGTGATAATATATTTATATATATTCACAGTGGTACTTCTGATTAACTATATATTAAATTATTAAAGAAAAACATACCTTAAAGATAAAGAAGGACCTATACAATGTTTCATTACAAAAGTTTTCAATCTTGTTGCTAAAAAGGCTCGAAATGGTTGAAGCTTAGTAAAACGAACACAGTATAAATGCAAATGCTCCAAATGGGGCATGGCTGTAAGTTCTGGGACTTCAACTCCTACAAAGAAAATATTGGAAACATATATACATTTCAAAATACTGATATTCAAGACTTTTTAACAAAAATTTATAACAACTAAATTTTATAATTTAATAAAATACACTTAAGACTAATACATATATACACATACATATATAATGTACACAAAAGGAAGTTTTAAAAGAATATAATGTAAAGATGTGTAGTAAAAAAATGTTCCCTTTTTCTTTTTTTTTAAACCATTCTTTTACATTATATTAATTACATTTCTGGACAATCAATCTTTTGTTTAAATGCAATGAACATAAAGCTTAATGCACTGGTGGCACAAGAGTATAACATAGGAATTCTGAAGCTCATGAAAAAATATGAAAATGCTTAAATGTAGAAAATAATTGTATAAAGCAAAGGTCGCCAAAGTAGTGGTCTACGAGAAAATTTCGCTGGCCACCAGAAAAATGTGGAATATACTTACTCATAACATTAAGTTATGTTTTAAGAGATCACATTTTTTTTATAAATATATTTAGCATTTAAAAAATTCTGTTAGTGGCCCACAGGATTTAGTGGTGCGTGAGGGCAAAAAGTTTGATGATCGCTGGTGTAAAGAGACAGGAGCTTCAAGGTGTGTATTAGAACTGGTTTTTTTTCCCAATAAATATTGTTATTATTTTTTACAGCTAAATAGTCTTTATTTTTTGGATAAGTCTCATATTAGTAAAAAAAATGAGGAAGAGTCATGATACTGTTTCTGATTGACAAGTTTCTTGGTTTTATAACCAAAGGAGAGGTAGTTTAAATTCCAATAATAACTACATATTTTTTTTCCCAACAGACTAATTAAAATTTTTATTTTTAGTTAAAGAGGAAATATATAAAACATCTGATTACTTATTTATTACAAATTTCATTTTGGAAACATGACATCATTTTGAAAGTTAATGTGTAAAAAATACCTAATTATAAAAAAAACCACTGAAATTTTCATTTCCACCAATTATGTATTCCTAAACATTTCCACAGATTTATTAACACATGTTTAAACCATAACAGTATAAATTAAAACCCCTATTGAGAAAATCCCTTTTTACTTAAAATAAGTCATTCAATTGCAAGAAAATTGAACTTAAATTTGTTATAGTTATTCTATCAAAATTCCTTGAAAAATTTCAATATATACTGAGTCTATTTCAAAAAACAAAATTCATAACACTTTCAGTAGAACTATCCAATAACACGTGATGCTTTCTTTAGTGATTCATAATCCACTTAACAGAAGACATACCAAACTAAAGGATTAGTCAAGATTTAATTTTAAATGGCACAGCACATGTAAGGACTGTTTTACAGAAAGGGAACAATTTCTGCACATAGACAGCATCCATAAAAGTAACTCATCCATAGACCGTGGAAGCATATATATATAAACTATCGTAAAGAATGTTTTAAAAAATCATTTTCCAAATTCCTAGAACCTCTAAATATTATGTTATAATAATCTCTCACACACAACTGATGTGCTCCCATGAAATATATACAATAACACAGGAATAGTATTTTAAATTATTTAATTTAAACATAATGCTCTTTTAATGTTGATTTTTTTTTTAGAATTAAGGATTGCAAATATTTTTAGCTTTTAGACAAATGGTATAAGTATGAACAAAAAATTATTAGTGAAAGAAAAAATTGATATGCATAAATTTAGATTCATTGGCTATTTAACATATAATTTTTGCACATTCACAACCAAAATGAACCCCCAAATTTTGATATCTTTGACAAATGTTCAGTCCCCCCCCTCCCCACAATGCAAATGAGAGATTAAAGATTTTCTCAGGATTATGAAATTAAAATTTAATTATTTCATACATAATTTATCAATAACAGTTTTAGAATTTTATATTATGTAACATTTCAAAATCAAATTTCAACATAAATAAAAGTATTACAAAATAGATTTTTTTAAAAACTATAAGAGCAGAAAAATAAAACTTCCACTAAAATAACAATATTTCTTTTTATTCCCATGAAAAAACTTATTCAATTGCTCTTTAAAGAACACAAACAGCTTATAATTAAGCTATCAGAATTAGCTATTTTTAATAATTCACCAAATAGTTTAAGTAAAATAGAGTTAACCCATTTATTCTCAGTGCTGCATACAAATAAAATATCATAGTGCAGCTAAAATGAACTTATATAAAACTCATCATGCATGTTTTAAAAAGCCTTCACAAGCTCTCCATGTTGTTGTTTCTAAAGCTACCCAATCGACAGTTTTGACACTTTCATTGTGGCAAGGGATTAGTTTTTAATGTCTGACATTAGCTGCAGCTTTGAGCACCATGCAGGTGACAGTACATTTTAGCTCTATTTCTATTTCAATTTTGAGGTAGGACACCCCAGGTATAATCAGGAGCCTCCCACCTCTTCTTTTACCAACCTCTTGAGAGGACTTTTGGCTTGATGAATATTTAGAGTGTCCCTATGCCAACAGGCACAATAATTTACAAACAACCTATGCCTTTTCTGGGATTCAAACATAGACCCAATGTTACAGCAGTCAGCATCTCACTGCCATCTATACAAAATACACCGTTTGGGCAGCTCTCTGTGTATGTGTTTATACTTCACAAGTAGTCTTAACATTTCATAGAAAAAGTAATACATTACTGGAAAACATGTATTTTTTTTCAATAATTTTTTCAAGTATTAAAATGCATTAACTTTATCTTTTATGCACATATTCCTGAATGGTACATGTGTGGGATAAATAAAAGGATATTTTTTTCTAGAACACATATTAGACCAAAGACACAGCAGTGAATGATTTATACATCTGTTGTCATGATGCAATATTGGGAATCATCCTACTCGTTTTTGTTTGGCGACAAGTTCCAATGTTTGCATTCAAAAATAAGAACTTGAATTGAATGCATGGTGCTAATGAAATATAAAGCAGTCTAAAAGCTTTTTAAGTTTAAGAATTATATCTGTGGCTTTGTTTAAACACACAAATACCTTTGAAGCATTGAACCTCCCTTGTAAGTACATTGCATTAGAATATTCCATTACAACATGAATTTCTTATGATATTTAGTTTTTCCTAAAAACAATGTTACATTTTTAGAATTCATTCTGTCTTATTTTTAAACAACAGAAGTCAGAAATGGTTTTCAACAAACAGATTACAAACAGCTAAGGAAATTGTAGCTCAACTTGGGAGCAGTTGCACAGGGCACAGAGTCACCCCAGGCTCACGAAATCATTAATTCTGGTAAAACTGTTTATTTGTAACCAATGATACTGTCAGTATCCTCCTATACGACAGTGTTCATGGGAACTAAAATGTATTTGTCACATACCCCCTCTTTTTTGGGAATGACAAACATTTTTTACAATCTTAAAGTTCTTGGGGTGACAGAGTTCCTCGTGTGACCACTTTTGTTCCAAAATATTTTCTATGAACAGATTACATTTTCCCCTTGTGAACGACTTAGCGGTTTTGATAACTGTGTTGCATGACTCATTATGGTTTATAAATGTAAATGAACAGAATAAAAAAAAAAGAAATGGGCATCTGCAATCTATTTTGGATGAAGGTAAAACTGATCAAACAAGGGAAGAATCTGATGAAAAATAATAAATATTAATTATGGTAGTGAAAATAAATTTCGGAAAAGCAATGAACATGAAACATTCGATTTGAAAGGAAAATTTTTAAATGCTATTTGAAAAACTTCATCAAGAAAAATATTAAGCCAAAAGACATACTATGTCCTGTCAAAAAGACACAAGCAAGAAAAAGTTTAATATGTTATTTGTCAACCATCAAAGGACAATGAAACTACAATAATATGAACAAAATATGGCAGTTTTGCCTGTAAATATCATTCCTCTAATGTTAGTGAAAAGTGTCTGTGATTTGTGTCCTTTATTAAAGTAACGCACATTTGAAACATTTTAGTTCAGTTTAATTGGATTTTTCTCAAATTATCGAAGAAAAATTCAAAAATCCTTAAAAGTAGTTAAGTATACTTTTTCTTAGTTAAATCATTCCCTGGAATTACCAATTTTATCATATACAATAAAAATAATTATATATAAAAAAAGAATTGCCATTCCATGCAACAACTAACATTAGCATCGAGTGCGCTTCTCCGAGGTTAAGAAATATAAGAGACAGAGAGGTCAATCAGACCTCATGAAGTAGACAAATTTACTGATGAAGTAGAAGATCAATGCATGATTATCAATGAGAGTGATGGATTATCAGTAGATGTGGTGGGTACATTTGAAATTCATGCTACTTTTTAAAAGACAAAACATATATAAATACCTAAATCAACACAAAATACTCCTAAAATTCCAATACAGAAAATGGAGAAATCCATAATAAAATGGCTGAAGTGTGCTTTAACTTTTACTGACACTCCTAAAATCTTTGAAGTTAGATGGGTCAAAGAAACAAGGAATAAGTTTGGGAATCTAAGACCCAAACATTTGAACTTTTCTCTGACAAACCGATTTGGGATGAAATAGTCAGGTTTCCAATAACACATGTTCACAGTAAAAACAGCTCCATATTTGCTAAATTACATACTGATGAAAAATTCATTGATATCTTTTTATTCACTGGTTATTACTCTTGCCCTCAAACAAAATGTTACCATTTACATGAAAATACGAGGGTGAGTCTGAAAATAAGTTTTCCCTGTCGACTGTGGTCAGAGTTGTGTATGAAAGTCAGAACATAAAATTAAACATTAAAGATAAAGCATAACTTTATTTTTCCACGTAAGTATCAAGTACATTGAGACATTTGTCATACCGCTTGATAAGCTTCAAAAAGCCCTCCAGAAAAAAACTCAGGGCTTTGCATGCGGGAGCGTTTAATGGCTTGTTTGATTCAGCATTGCTTCCAAAGTGCCTTCCGGTGAGATTCTTCTTCAAAGGACAGAAAGTCACTTGGTGCGAGATCAGGACTGTATGGGTGATGGTATATGTGCTCCCAACCAAGAGTTGCAATATGGTTTTGCATTGCAGTCACTGAGTGTGGTCCCACATTGTCATCCAACAGAATGCCAGATCTGAGAAGCCCAGGCCACTTTTTCCTAATCCATCTGCTTGATTGCGGTCGATCTCTCTATCCAATGGTGTATTGGTGTCTTGTGCATTCACCTGCACCTTCGTCATTCGCCTATAGCCCTTAAACACTTCTTCCATATGAAAAGTCCCGAGTTTTTCCTGGAGGGCTTTTTGAAGCTTATTAAGCGATATGACAAATGTCTCAATGTACTTGGTACTTATATGGAAAAATAAAGTTATGCTTTATCTTTAATGTTTCATTCTATGCTTAGATTTTCATACACAGCTCTGACTACAGTTGACGGGGGAAAATTATTTTCCGACTTGCCCTCATATGTAAAATAATACTATGGAACAAATTTGACGAAATAAAGTACATCCCTCTTTGTGATAATGATAAGTTAGATAAATTTAATAAATTTTCTAAGCTATTTTCAAAGAATTAAATGAATGGTACATGCAACTTGGGGTACTTCCCCCAAAAAACATCGATTGATAGAGGAGCCATATATTAGACATCATCCAGCTAATATTTTCATACAATGGATATGTGCATAGGTATTAACCTTATAGTGGAGCTTCACAGAAGACTTAAGGTTCAGATGAAAAGGTTCTAACAAACTTGTTGAAAGTTGTTCATGATCCTGAAAATCATATGTTCTGATAACTCTTTCAAAAGGCATTCCCTTTTTACCTTTTGTCAGAAATGAAACACTTTGCAGCTGATACAGAGAGAACTGTGGGTGGCTTCCAGTCCACTTTAAACAAAAAGATACTCACAGTTAGGTGGCATGATAATTTTATTGGAACAGTTACCAACTTTGGTATCTTTGAGCCAATAATTAATGTACAGAGATATAGTCAGAAGAAAAAGAAGCACAACATAGTCCTTCAACCAAATGTTACCATCAGTACCAGCATAGCACAAGAGATGTGGATTTATGTGACAATGCCATTTCATATTATAGAACCAAAATAAAAAATATGAAATGGTGGTGGCCATAATTCTCCAATGGATTTAACAGTGTTATTGCCAATGTCTAGAAAATGTACCAACCGGCTGTATTGTCAGTTAAATTGATTTCATATCCTAAATTGTATTATTTGTATTGGAAAATGAAGAATCTGAACTGGAGGTAAGCCACCAACCTCAGAGAAAAAAATATCAACCATTGATGCCCAAGCAGAAGCAAATTACCAAGAGTAGTGATAGAGGATAGAACTTACTATATTGCCTTCTTCAATAGTGTGAATGTTGTGAAAGCACCCAAGGAGCGAAGGGGTGAGGGCCTGGTTTCTCTTCACTCGTGTGGCAACAGGGCAAGGAAAAGTGCTCCAAGGAGAGAGGGAACTCCTCTAGATGCGTTTGGAGGGAGCAGACGGCTATGAGCGTGCATGATAATATTTAACCTTTTTTTATGAATCCTTGTAAATGCTTAATAAATGTTTTATTTAAATTGAGAAACACTTGTAGCCACATCATTTATTTTGCACTTAGTTTACAGATTTGTATACGAGTTGTGAATTTGAGAATTGAACATTTTCTGGCACCCCCGAGTGGGCTACAAGTGTTAGAAAAACATTTTCGAACATAAGAAAGTGGAACATGGATGCTTTAAAATTGAGACGCACGCTGTTAAGGACAGCCTTCACGAAAGCTGTAAATCATCTTCAGGAAATTATTGAAAATGATCCAGTAGATATGAATGCTGTAGAAACTGCATTAGAACAATTAAAGATAAAAAGCGTAAAATTTAAAGAAGTAGAAGATGCTGTTTTAGAATTAATGATCGAGTCAAATTGTACGCAAGAAGCGTACAATATTGAACTTGAAGCCATAGAAGGCTATGCTGAAAAAATGATTGCCTGGCAAGTCCGCCTGAAAAATATCACGAAGACAGATGCTTTGGAACAGAAGGACAACCACAGCCTGGTCACATCTTCGTCTTCATCTCTGTGTCTTCCCAAGATTCAGTTCCAGCAGTTTCCTGGAGAGTTGATGGATTGGCTGCATTTAAACAACCAGTTCAAGAGAAACCATGAAGATGAGAGTATTGATGATAGGGACAAGTTTCAATATTTAATCGAGGCAACAACTCCAAAATCTCGGGCCAGGGATATAGTTGAAAGTTTTCCGGCAACCCCTGAAAACTACAGAAAGGCTTTTGAATACCTGAGAATGCGGTTCGAAGAAGAGGATGTCTTGATTCAAGTTTATATCAGAGAACTTTTAAAGCTTGTTCTACAGTACACAGAAGTCAAGAAAGTCAATTTGTCTTCGCTGTATGACAAGATTGGGGCCCAGCTACACGCCTTAGAGTCCTTGGTAGTCACCAAAGAAAAATATGCCGCCATGCTGTTCCCACTGGTGGAATCCTGTCTTCCTGCTGAAATTCTACGTGCCTGGGAGAGATACATTGGCTATTCATCAGATGAATCAGGTTAAAAAGACCTTGATTCTCTTATGAAATTTTTATCTATAGAAGTATCCAGTGAAGACAGAATAAAATTAGCTAGGAATAGTTTTGATTCTGAGAAATTCAATTATAAGGAAAAATTAGGAAATCTTTCCACTACTGTAGATTTACTTAATAGTAACTTTAAAAACAGGAAAGACTAATTTTAGAATAGTAATAATAATTGTATATTTTGTGAAAAAACGCATACCTCTGAAAATTGTTGTGAAGCAGTTTCTATATGTTATATGATGTTAAGAATGCTGTGATTAAGAGAGGCATGTGTTATATTTGTTTAAAAAGGGGTCACATTTATGCAGATCATATGTTAAATGCATAATATGTAAAAAACAGCATTATGCTGTGGTACGCTCTAAATTGCCTGAGATCGGGTTTGGAATCCGAAAGTGCAAGTATTGAGAATAGCACGACTGCTAGTTCATCTAGCTCTGTTTTGGCTAATCAAGCTTGCACTTCTGAAGTTCTCTAGCAGACTCTTGTGGTTATGTTGTAAAACGGAAACCATAGGAGTTTAGTAAGAGCTTTAAATGACACCGGATCTCAAAAATCTTATATTTTAAATTTTAGGATTTAAATATGAAGGAGAAGAAGAATTAGTTCATTCTTTGTTTGGCGGTTCAAAAACAAAAATGTATAGGCATAGATGTTATAAAATTTGTTTAACTGATATTGATAATTATTATACTTGCAACCTAAATGTGTATGGCCAAGAAATTATATGTAATGATGTTCTGAGTATCAGACATGGTCCTTGGATAAATGAATTAAAAAATAGAAAAATTAATTTGTCAGATAGCAGTCATAATTTTTTTGGGGGGGGATAGAAATATTACTAGGAGCAGATGTAGCTGGAAAGCTACTGACTGGAACTATCTTATATATTAAAATCCGAAGGTAAACAAAAGTATCTATGTATGTCCGGATGACGCCCTATTTTCTCAAGAACCACAAGACGCAGAAGGTATCAAAATTTTGGGAACGATCCGAGGAATCCGTTTTGACCATTTATATTCCGATTAGTTACAAAGATATTAATTAAAAACCCTAAAAGGCATTAAAATGCATTGTGGCGCCATCTGCAGAGAATATCGGAAAAAAATTCTGTTTTTACAAAACAACAAAACTTTGCATATAAATAAATTTATTTAAAAATTAATATAATAAAACTATATATATATATATATATATCTTTCTTTCAATTTAATTATTTTACAATTTTTTTTAAATAAAGAAGGAGTCGAAATCGGTTCCTTTTTTTTGAATACGAATTATAAGTTGTTCCGCTTGAATTTTCTTTCGTGTTAATGAAAAAAATATTTTACACTAAAAAAAGTTCATGCTTTTCCTTTTTTTCCGCATGTAGAACAACATTATACGTAATCTGTATAAAGATTGATAAAATATCGTAAAAATTACGGTTAAAAAAATACAATATCTTTCTTTCAATTTAATTATTTTATAATTTTTTTTAAATATTTTCGGAACTTCTTTTTTTCCCAGAGGTTTTTAAAACACGACCTAATAATTTTGTAATTTTGAAAATCTCTATTTTTCTGTTTATTTCCATACATAAACTATTCTTTTAAAAAAAAATGTACTTTTGCGTTTCCGGTGGCTGCAAAATTAAACGAAAAGCTTAAAATGTCAGTAATAATTAATTAATTCTAATTACATTCTTTATTTTTGTTTCATACTCTTTGATTACAAAAGCAATTGTTTCAATAGCTATCTGTAAATTTTTCTTTTATTAATTAATTATAGAAATTTGATTTTAATAAATATATATATATATATATTTAAAGGATTATTTCTATTATTTCATTACTAAAGGAATTCTTTGTTAATTAAAAAGTACATTGTCTATTATTTATATGAAGTTTAAAAGCATTAATTTAAAAATGAAGCCCGGAAAAAATCTTTTACTTTAACGAATAACGAAATGGGATATTGAAAAAAATCTACCTTTATTTTAAAGCTCAATTCAATGTACTTCCTCGACGTAACTACAGTTTGGTTGGTTAACCCGCTGCTTTATAAACGGCAGTTCTTGGGTTCGAAACTGAAGGGGAACAAACTTTCAATTTTGCACTACGCTACTTTTTAAAGATTAATATTTTTTTACTGGAATGAAAAAGGTTAAAATTACGATGAAATAAATTAATTCTTTGTTAATTAAAAAGTACATCGTCTATTATTTTGGATCAAAATACATTTTAGAGACATTTTTTACTCTTTGTATCAGAATCATTTTCTTTTTATTGCTTCACATTAATAATTTTTTAATTCTAACACATGACTGTTAAGACCTTAAAACATCAGAAAGATCATTTTAAAATTTTTTTTAGTGGAATGAAAAAGGTTAAAATTAAATCGGTTATTTTTTTAATGGTTTTTTAGAACATGTATATAAATATATATATCTAGGCCTTCCCCCATACTGTTTTTTTCTAACTTATATATATTTATATGTTTAATCAAACATTCAGAAAAAAGCAATAGTTTCAATAGCTATCTGTAAATTTTTCGTTTATTTATTACTTATTTATTTATAAAATTCAAATTTCTATATGTTTTTTTTAAAGGATTATTTCTATTTCATTACTAAAGAAATTCTTTGTTAATTAAAAAGTACATCGTCTATTATTTTGGATCGAAATACATTTTAGAGACATTTTTAAGCTAACTATATGTAACGATTGATTGATTCATGCAAATCTGAAATCCATTTTTTATTTTAGATTCTTAGAAACTAACTATTATTAAAAAAATGATGAATGTTTTTTGTTTTACTCCAAATGCCATCAACTTCAGTTCTTCCAAAAATGGCTCTTTGGACCTGCCACTTAAAAACACAAAGAGAATTTTCATCATTTTGTATCACAGTCCAAATTTCTGATGAGTATAATATGAGATCTATAGTGAAGAAAATGCAAGGAGGATATGCAAGATTTGTAAAAGCTAGATAATCTGCATATGCAAATGTCAAGTTTGCCTTCACCTAATTTGGCCAGTGCTGGTTTTCGAAATTTTATGAGTGATGCTATCAACTTCAGTTAGTTTTTCATATGATTCACAATGTTCTGCATTTTGAGCAAGTGAAAGCATGTGATCAAATTAAATTTTTTTTACTAGGACCCTCCCAACGTTGCACCAGCACAACATTAAGTGTAGTATAAATAACTACAAACAAAATTTTAGTATTTAATATTTATTATGTTATTAAAATTATTTTAAAGTGAAACTGTGGATAAGAGACAAAATCACTTTTTATGCAATTTTTTACCTAAAAAAATGGATTAAGAGAAGCATTAAATAATGGCGACTAGAAGAAAGGTATAGTTTAATGAATGCCATGAACATAGCCAAAAGATATATAGATTCTCAAAGATTCTACAAAAATTTGATAGTCTGAAGTGATCATACAATAAAAATAGTAGCAAAGTAAACTAAAACAAAGAAATTTGTGAAAAAAAGGGCACAATTAGAAATACAAATGATACCATTACTATGTTTTTTTTATATCAAAGGAAAAAATTATGATAATACAACCTATGATGATTAACAATTACTACAAGGTTTGAGCATATTAAATAAGCAATTTCTTCCCAATGTCATTTCCTTTCATTATATAAGATATAGCCAATTTATCAGTCATTCCTTTTAAATTAGAAAATTCACAAATGCAAGTGTACTAAAAATATAATTAATGTCTAAACATGTTTTTGGATTTAAAAAAAAATTTAAAGAGAAAAATATTACCACTCAAATGTAATGCAGAAACTCGAGGATAAGGCAAAAGTTTCAGTCTCTGAGAAGCATGAGGCGGGAACACACCATCTCGATTTTGAAAATGTCCAATTACTCTTAATTGAGGGAGATGTTGCATAACAGCTTCAAGCACTTTCAAATCACTAGTTTCTATAAATCTTAAATTACCACACATGCTTAAAGCTTCAATAATGCCAGGAATAGTCAATGTAGATCGCTTTCGCAATCTTCTCCTTTCTACTCTTACAGGATGCAAGCCATAAACACTCTCCAAATGAGGGCATTTTTCAAATAAAGTATGCATATGATCATCAGTTAAAGCAGGTGGCATGAATCCATAAATTTTACCTCCACTTAAGTCTATACTTTTACGCAAACGGAGATGCATAGATACAGCAGCCAATAATTTTCTACATAGCATCGATATTGACAATACTTCCTGTAAAGGAAGAAACTGAAGGATATGACATAGAAGTTCTTGGGATAAATCAGTCAGATTTGGATACTTTTGAGATGTCATTTTGAGTTTTCCTTTGCAGATTCAATTATACTTCAAGTAAAATGTAAATCATAAAATAACTTTTGCTAAAATATAGAAGGTAAGCTTCTTGAACGGTTGGCTATCTTTTTCAGGGTTTCAGCATCTGTAAAAAAAAAAAAAATATTACATTTTATAATTCAGTGTTGACACACACACAAACATTTATGTAATTTAGAAGGATATTATTACAAGTAAAATAATGATGTATGAAACCCTAGACAAATTTCCTCATAATATTTTTATGTTAAAATTTATACTTTAAAGACAACTCATAAAAATCAAAATAACATGTCAATTTTTTGAAAACCAGAAAAAAAAAGAATTTTCAACATAAGTTGATTATATTTTCAAAAAACATGCTAGTGATTAAGATATTGGTTTCTAGATTTTTAGTCATGAGTACAATTACTGAAATATTTTAATGAGTTTCATAAAAATGCTTAAAAAAAAAAGACAACTGAAGAGATGATTCATATTCATACCATAAATCAGCTACTTCCAATTATGGATATTGTCAAATAAAGATCAAAATGCCTCCTAAGTTTGGAAATTTCATACTGACAAATTTATATAAACTGTTTATTTTGTGTGTGATACTTGTGAATAAGTTATGTATTGGTCATTCTTAATTGCTACTTATTTTAAAAGGGCAGATGTTTTTAAAAAGATGGATATATTTAAAAAACAAAACTTTTTTGAACTTATTTGTGTTAATTCAATTAAAAAAATGAATTTTTGTATTTTAAAATTCTGCTGGAGTGTTTCTTTTGTTAAATTGTTCGAGAGGTATAATTAACTTGATTTTTTAATAACTTGAAACAAATGAAAAAGACATTTGATACAGAGATGATTTTGAATACTATTGAATGTTTGATTCACAATAATGACAAACCAGTGGTGCACACAAGGGGGATCCTGGGGGTCTGGACCCCCCCAAAGCCCTTGATTTTTTTCTCCAGATTGATTGTAATTCTAAGTGTATAGTACATAAAATTTAGTTAATTACTTGTTATTAATTATTAATTTTATTAATTAATGCTAATTATTTATTCAAAAATTAGTTTTTACTGTGTTTTGTCCCCGAAAATTGACAAAATCAAAAGGAGCATGATACAAGAATGAACTTTCAACTCCGTGAAAGTGACGTGGACGATACCTGAGCTGGCACCCCCCTCTCCTAATTACCACACCACACCAACGGGAGGACGTTTCAGCTCTCGACAGATTTAACGTGCATCGCTGCCCTACACGGCGGGTCTTTAGTGGTACTGGGTTCGAACTTGTGACCAGGAAAGCCACGATCCGATACCTATACCACTCGGCTACCGCGCCCCCCCCACGAATTTGTGACCATAATCACTAGACTACTGTGGCCGCACAACTCTATCAAGAGAAATGTAACGCTCCTAAAGACATGTAAATATGAGGATCAGTTAGTTTCTCCCCATCTGCAAAAAAATGGCAAGATGCCCAATGCCATCAATGTGAATGAGTGGTTCTACATTTCTTGAAGATTTTTTATAACTTTCGGAGAATTAAATATTTTTAAAAATAAATTTTTAAAAGGTATGGTATAATATTTTATTTTAGATGTTAAAACATTAAATTTATATCATTTTGATACACTGATAATTTTGTACTACTATGGATACAAACCGATTATTTAGTGATCTATTTTAGAGGATCATCAAGGAACAACCTATTCTACACTTTAACCTCCATGTGGGCTTTGTAAAATATTATAAAACAAATGCTTAAAGCTCAAACAGCTTCAGTCTTTTGGCTAAGATAGCAAGAAAACCCAATTGCCAACCTCTCGCCAAATATGACACCAAGAAGGGCGATTATCATTCTGTTGTGGTAACTTGAGATTTTCATGCTGATTTTTTCACTCCCGGCAACCCTACACACAGATTTGAGGTAGCCGAATTTCTTCCATTGTTTTAGTAATTAATTATGCATATTGTTTTAGTCAATAAAGCTAATTTTGTAACTCATTATTTAATTGAATAATTATTTGATAATTGATTAAATTATTTAATTTTATTAATTCATTTCATAATTTTGTACAACTATGGATACATGTTATCTATTTAAGAAATCGTCAAGGCGCAACCTATACTACATTTTAACCTCTATGTAGGCTTTGTAAAATATTATAAAACAAATGTTTAAAACTCAAACAGTCTCAGTCTTTTATACGAATTACCAACATTTAAGTTTCTAGAACGCCTTTTTGCAATATTTCACACAAAATATTCCTGTGACAACAACACAATTTAAAAATTTAACATGTGATTCATAAAACGAGCACTTGTATATAAATACATTTTTAGACAATCGGTTGGGTCCTAATATAGCCCATAAATTCAGTATGTTATTCCTTCGTAAGTGAATAACACAGAAGTAAAAAATGAATGAAAACATTAAATAGGTTAGACATGTATTTTAGATATGAGTGGATATACTTACCAACTGCATAAGGATCTACAGTTGGTGGCCTAAAGATCATGTCATATATTGGCCGACTAAATAACACTAACGCCGAAAATCCCACTATACAAAAGTAAGAAGTTCTAGGATAACGTTGACTAAGTGAAACCTTCCGTGGTCTCTTATTAAATGGTTTTTTTCTACTTGGATACTCCATAACAAATTTGTTTGTTTCAGAAATCTAACTTCGAGTAGAATTGAGAGTATCTTCTTTTGAAATCATACATTCCTGTCTAATATTGCATATAATAACATTTATTACTTCTTGGAAACTCGTTCAGATTTCTCTTTAAATTCAATAAGTAGTAAAATGATTGTGTTTTTAAGTTCATTTTTTGAATACAATGACTATAAATTCTGATTTTCAAATTTTATACATACTAGACACACTAGTACTACAAGAAAGCCGTTGAAATTTAGCGTAATTACTGATTAGTGAACTGAAAGGAAATAAAGATGAGAAGTATTTCGCTTAGCTCGCTCCTCCTCATCCCCCCTTGTTTTTGTTGCACTACACATCGCGTCATCCCGAATAAGCTTGTATAATTATTTTATCTTTAAGAATCATTCAATATTTTTTTTTTCTGAGATAAGGTAATTATGATGTAGTTTTAAATCTGTTAAAATATATTTGAATTATTGTAATTCTGAATGTAATCTTCGTAATCAACATATTAATTGTTATCTTTCAGTAGTTTGTAAGCAATTTGTTTATAATTTTGATAAAAATCCCCAGATAAAAAACTGGTTGATTTGTCGAATCCGGCACTTATCGCGCCAAGTGTTTTCTCGCCAAATCGATAAATGCGCCAAATCTGGTAACCCTTCTGAATTCGTTTTTCAGTGGAGGAAAAGTCGCTTTTTTGGCGAAATGCGGCGCATGCGCAGTAGATGTTTTTAATTTTAACAGTTTTAACGAAGTTAGCGCATTCGTAATTGTTTTTTTTTTTTTTTATTTTAACAGTTTAATTCTCCAACGGTTTTTCTCGCGCATGAGCAGAAAGCTTTTTTTTCTTCAAAAAATTCGTTACACAGCAAACGGTTACTTCTTTCGCTCCGGTTGGGTCAGCTGTTCGGCTTCGTTTTCTTCGATTTGGGAATTACTTTTTACAGGTAATTTTTTTCTTTATTTCTTTCTTCACATAAATTTCAAAAGATTGCCATGGTGTCCAGCGATGCTCTTAGGATTAATTTGAATGAATGCATGAAAAATTACGATTACTATTGTTAAAGGTTTTTGCATGTTGCCTGTGCTTGGAAAGAAAGCTGTTTTAGAATGGTGCATGGAAGAAGGTTTGATTGGATCATCGTATGTGTGTCCGAAATGTGGAACAAGTATGGGAAAGAAAGAACGGGTAAGAAAGTGAATGATTATTTCTGAATGGTACTGCAAAAATTCAGTCCAGTGTGAAAAAGGATACCCATCATGTGTTTAGGAGTGTAAAGAAATGGTTTTGGATTGAATTGAGCAATATGGATTTGTGCACCGTTTTTTTAGTGATGCAAAAATAAAAATGTTTCAGAACGTTCTCTCAGAAATATGCAGTAGCACACTGGTATAATTTCAGTACGCAACTCATCATCATAAATGTCGGAAATAGCAGCATTTTTTTAAGGTAAGTGAAATTATTTCCATTTTTAAATGCCTGATTTTTGCAGCGATTTTCAGTTTCTAAACTTTAAAATGCTATTTTTTAATGATTTTCCTTCCGCCATCTTGAATTTCGCGCTCCGGCGTTGCGTGTTGTGGTAGGGTTGTAACTCCAAAACACAACACGCAAAAACACGCCAAATTGGCGATTTTTCAAAATTTGGCGGAGAAGTGCCGGATTCGACAATTTCACCCAGTTTTTGGTTTTAGAAATGTTTTTTTTTGTTGATTTCATTACTTATAATACTTATTTATTTATTATTATTACTTATTTGCAGATGATTCACCCGAGAATTATTTTATTGTCCAATAGTAAATTACACAATGAAGACTTTTTTGAGTGGTGCGCTGATAGATTGAAATCTTTCTTTAAGAAGTAAATGAGTATTGTATATGTTTTTTAAAACATAGAGGATTAAATTTAGGAACTAATTTGATATCTGAGTGGTTTTTATTTTAGGTATTTTTTTGAAATTATGCAAAATAGATATTAGGTAGCCAGAAACTTGTTAGAGATTTTATTTTATGTATTCTATTGTATGTTAATAAATTGTGATTGAAAATGTAGAATTTTCTTGTTGTTAACATTTTATTTAAAACTGATTAATCTATCAACATAAAGTTATAAGTAATTTAATAGTTTCATCAGTCTTGCCTTATAAATAAATGTTTGCTTAGTTATGCAAAACTCCTGTAATTTATTTGTGTTTTTATATTATTCTTTATTACCTCAAAAATATTTTTAAAAAATATGATATAGATATATGACTTTCATTTGTGTGGGTACAATTTGATACTTACAGTTCACTAATATGATCAAAACAAAAGATATTGCCAAATACCACAATATGCAGCCAATAAAAGAAACCATTGGCATGTTTAAATGCAGTAATAATTATGACAACATTTGGGCATTTTTTGAATTGTGACATCTTTTGATTTGGCCAAGTTGGTCAGTGGTATGATATTGCAAGTACTGAAAAATAAGGCATATAATATGCACTTTTAACGCAAAAAATAGGATCAAAATGTACAAATGCACATTATATGCTGGGTATGAAAATTATAACTTTGAAAATAAATTTAAAAAAAGAGATGAGCCTAAAAACGTCAAGAATGCATATGTATGCTACTTAAAATGCATATGTATCATAATAATGTTTATTTAAAAGAAATGACATACATTATGAACTTAAAAGGGTTGTACTTCCAGAAGTATACTATTTTTTCAAAAGCCTGGGATAATACCTCAAATAAATGAATTCAAAACAAAAAGAGCAATGCACACATACATTTCAGATTTTCTCATAAAAAACAGTGTCTCTCTCTGCATTATATGGCAATTATACCTAGAAATTAAAGAAGGCAGCTTGAAAGAATAGGTATGCATTATATGCACTGGGTTTTATGATAATTTTTATACATATGTTTTCTTGCTTTATAAATTTAATTGCATCATCCATCAAATTCTTTGTGTTACCTGGAAATTGGCAGAGTTGTTGCACCAAATCCTATTTTGGTGCACCCTTTGATGACAGTTTTAAATGTACCAACATAACACTAAAGCACCCAGTTCTCGAACTTTCGATTGCCTTGCCCCCCCTTTATGTGTCAGCTTGTCATCACGAACCTCCAAGATTTTGAACAAATCTACCTGACTCTCAACACATGTCTGAGTAATTTAAAGGTTTCTCAATAATCTTATGATTGACTCTATTACTTGTAAAGAGCCTTTTAACACTTCTTTTTCCTTTAAGAAAACAGTAAACATCTAATTATACATATATTATACATTTTAAAATATTACATAATATTAATTTTAAATGTATAATTAATCTACTTAACTGTATTAATTAAAAATTTTGATGAGGAAGATGGTATTGTATTTTTTTTTTTTTTACAAGTGCTGTTAATCAAGTGTAATATTTGAAATATTCAGGTGAACATGTATTTTTTTTCCTGCTATATATTTTTTAAAATTATTACATTGTAATAATGGCCATGTAGTTGCAAACAATAAAAAAACTGAATAAATATTCTTGATTGAAATACTGTTCCAATATAGTTTTTTCATCTGGGGCAGTTAAGTGATTGAGCCTAGGATGGTACATCTTTCAATTTTTCCATGGATCATTTCAGAGTCTGTAAAAGAAAGAAACCTTAACATTAAATGGAAGAGCTTTGAGTACCCCCTAAAAAGGCTATGGGGAACCCCAGGGGTCCACAGTCTTAAGAACCACTGCACTAAAGCATGCTTTTCAAACTTGGAAGTATTTACAGATATGATGGTTATCATGTCTAAAAAGTCTCGAAATTGTTTATGTAAGAAGCAATACAAAGATTAGAGGAAAAAAAATCATTGGTCTTAATAAGAATATCATTAAGATTTCCTTTTCAGTTTAGAATTAAAAGGAAAGAAATGAAAATTTTTCTTTTGTCTCTGTACCATTGTAAAACTGTTTGAATCTTATTCAGTTTTTTTTCTCTTCCTGCCGACTAATAATTCCTGATTGTTATTAAAAAAGAGTAGAACAGTTTTTTTTTTGACAAAAAATCAGGCAGATTTTCTCCTTTTCTAATGGCAATCTTATTAAAAAAAAAAAAAAAAAAACATAGTAGAAATTTATTTCTTCATAGTACACATGTGTGGAAACTTTTGTGAAAATTAATCTTTTTATTTCTCTATATTGATAAATGCAGTTTGGGGTAAAAAAAAGGAAAAAAATGATATTTATGTAGAAGAATATGGAGATTCTCTCTTTCTCCCCCCCTCCAATATTATTGACATGTCATCCTTTCTTTGTTATCCGTATTATATGAAAACTTGGTCTTTTATATGAGACCAAGTTTTCATACCCCCTTTCCTGCTTGTGTAGCATAACTGCTTGAAAGGATAATATATGCTATCAATAACTTTGATTATATCCATGCAGAGTGTGTGGTAGGGTCTGAAAATGCATTGATGTAAGCTGTGTAACCAAGTTCACACATAGAATACCTGTAAAGTATGTAAATAAAACTTGAAATGTTTCTGTGTATTCCTTGAAATATTCTGTTTTGTTGTATTCATTTGAGTTTTTTTTTGCTTTAGTGCTTTAAAACCCTGAAAAGAATTATGAATAATTTTGTATATGCAGTGAAATACATTTAATGCAAAAACACTTTAGAAGAAATATTGTGTGTTTAACTGGAAATAATACAACGCTCCTGGCAAACTACTATGTATTTTCATGCATTCCCCTCCCCACCCTTAACATGAAATGAAAACCACTTTGCACAAAAAGATTTCCCTTCTGGGAATGAACAAAATACATGAAACACTAGCCACATAGGCTAGATTTAAGAGGGGTGTGAAATGAAAGAGAGGTATGTTTCGTAGAAAAAAGGCTAACTTGGCTTTGAAATAGCCTGTGACATGAGCCAATTTTGTTTATCCAAGATGCTTTTGCCCTGCATCCCTACAAATGCTGCACAAAAACATCTTATCTCTCAACAGTTGGCCTTGAAATTCAGTGACAAATCCAGCGCAGTGTGAGTAAAAATCAATGAGTTTGCTTTGCATTATTTTTTCTTTTTCTGTGGAGTTATTTTGCAAACACAATGGAAAAAAGATCAGCAGGAAAGCAAGCTGCTATTTCACGTAAAATGAAAATGGAGCTTCTTAAAGAGTCGATCAAAAACAGTCCAATTACTAACTTGACTTTATCAACAATTTTTGAATAAAAAGAGCAAATGACGTAAATGTTTGAACAGTTTCTATTAAATACATGCATATACACATATTTATACATAAATAAAGTGTATTCTAATAAACTTAATTTTGTTGAATATATGGGGTTTTTTTTATTTGCAATATCCTGCAATACAAAATTCTTTTAGCACAAAAAATATTTCAGTCCCCCTCAGTTTTGTGTAGAACAATTTTCACTGCATATGATTGTGAAATCAGTAATACGTATTATGATTTCTGCTATATATTTCGTACATAATGACTACAATGATCATTGGTTAGTGACTGCTATTCCTCCAGGTTGTCATTAACACAAACATAGGCAATATTATCTCTCTGATACAGTAAGTTCACTACAAAAGCAAGGATAGTTAAAAATTTTCAACTTTACCTATTTATAACATTAATTACCAGTATAAGCTGAAATTCGGTATAATTTCTATGCATTACTTTCTTAATTCTTGGTAACTAATGAGTCAACTGTATAATGGAAAAAAATCACTAAATTCAAATTAACCATTGTTATTCAGAATATTGTAAAATATTAAAAACAGCATAAAAACTAACTCATTAATTATGCATGCGTTAACTACATGAGAATTTTATTTTTTAGAAAATAGCTTGCATGGCTAGAAATTAGTTTGACATTCTTAATCGAACTCCTTATTATAATAACTCTTTTAAATTATCAGTTAATCTTCATTATTATTGTATTTCATTAAGGCTTATGTTAGTGATTTAGTGAATTATTACCAATGTGAACACCAGTGATTTGTTCTTTTTCACAAGTAAAATGCTTGGGGTAAGGACATAAAAAAGTAGCTTCTGCAGTAATTAACTCTTGAATTCAGAATAGATAAAAATTGAAAATCAGTTACAGGATACAATCTTACTCTAGATAAAGAGTTAAAGTAAAAAAAAAAAAAAACTGAAGAAGAAAAGGGAATGTCTCTTACTGAAAAACTTGATGTTATTCAAAAGTGATGTAAAATGTATGGAAGGCAATATCAAAAAATAATTCTGCTTATAATTTTAAAAAATAACACATTTTACAATTTTTTTTTTGGTTAAAAGTTGTTAAGTGTAAAAAAAAAAGTTGTTACCTTTTAGAATCTAAAAAGGTACATCATCTTTCCTAGAATATGTTTCCATTAAGCTATCTCTGTTCTATTTGATGATCTTGATTTTTGAATATTTTATTTTCCAGGAAATCCCTCTCATTTGTACATTAACCTCTGTAATTTTTTTGCTAGCATCCCATGTACATTTAGCTACTAATAATTTAAAATTTTTAATGCTTATATAATTTTTTGATACAATTAGTTTTTGTCGCGTCACATATTTTTTAAATTTCTTTCAGTTTTTTTAAACAAAAAAAAATGTAAATATCCATATTATGAAATCATTTTTTTACATAAATATTATATGATAAATTTTTATTCATAAAAAATATATTCATAAAAAAACCGAGTGGTTAGTACATCGCGCTTCCACACTTCAGGACTGAGATTCAAACCCCGGGCTGGGCAAGGTTGACTCAGCCTTTCATCCCTTCAGTGGGTTGTTAAATGAGTACCAATCTGGGGGTTTCATGTCAGACTGACCACCTGACCAGAACATCTGCTCAGGGCCCAAGGTCACGTATACTGAGTGGGGCACAGTAGGCCTTGGCCCTCATGGGCTGTCGCACCACTTTGTTAAGTTAAGTATATTCATAAAGGACTTTGAAAAATTGATGAGAAGATAGAAAGTTTTTAACAGAATTTTTGTATGGAATAATATTAATTTATAAAAAGTAAAAAAATAGATATTCTATCATATTATTAAATTCAAAATCATTTTTAGAATTATTACACTGATTTCTGAAAAAAAAACCTCTCTAGAATGTAGTTCATAGTATTAAATTATTTTTCTTTTGCAGAAATAATGTAAAGAAGCTTCTATTTGTTCCTTATGCAAGTAGAGATTATGATGGATATGTCAAAAAGATAGAACCTGCGTTAGCTAAGCTAGGTAAGAAAAAAAAAATTTGTTTATTTAAAAAACTTAAATATATTGTTTTATAGATTTAAATTATTTTTTTTAAACCTTGAACTTAAAATTTGATGAATAATGTTTTTTTTGTAGGATAAACTTTAAGATATTTTCAATATTTATTTATATTTTTTAATTGCTTTTAAATGAATATAAGATAAACTTTCTTAGAAAAATTTACCTTTTATATCTTATTCTATTCATGCATATCTACAAAAGCAATTGTTGATAAAGAGGTTTCCAAAAAAGAATACCCATACATTTTGAATTAATGTGTTGTAAATGAACAACATAGGGCAATTTGTGACTCATTAACAAGGTCAACACTTAAGTTAGTATCTTATTTTTCTAATTTCTAGAATACACCATGTAAAAGCTACAAAACAACCCTGACAACATGGGTACTTTAGTCCTCAAATGAGAAGTAAAGGCTACAATAAGAATTTCATTTTAAGATTCGTTATTTTGAATCTTTTTCATGTCATATGGAGTAATATCAAATTAGGAGGAATCTGAAGATTTTAATTATCACTTTCTAAATGCATTGGCTTAATTGATTTTCTGTTGTATATTAGCTTAAAGTGTTTCATATTCTAATCCTACAGATAGCCAATAATAATAATAATCTTTAAATATATTGAATATCTAGATTTTAGAATAATATTTTATTTATTTTTATGCTTGCAAGCAATTGGTATCATTCTGTCTGTGTATTTTTTTAAAAAAATATTTTAGAATCTTTTGAAACTAAGCAAAAATACTTCTGATACCTGACAATTTTGTAACTCGGGAGATAATTTTTCCTTGCTGGAAATTTCAGTATATGCCACATGTGATAGTAAGACTCATGTTACAACAGGTAGAAAAGAAAGGTTACCTACAAAAATATCCCCTTCTAATTCACAAATAATGATTACATAATTATAAAAAGGATATGGAAAGTTTTTCTGTAGAAAAGGGGTGAATTGCTTGGTATAGTTGTACCACAGTAAATGGAAAGAAAAAAATTTGTGGTATGGCATATGTACTGTTGATCTTTAAAGGTAAAATACATAAATTTCTAAATATTTAAGAATTTTTTTTAAAGTAATCATTAATCACATGTTCAAATGATAAATTTTTGATTTTATGTATAAAGTCTAGTAAAATGATAAACTAAAACAGAAAATATTAATTTGATCAATTTCTTCTGTTAATTCTTATATTTATAGTGGACAAAATGTTTGTTTTGTATTTGTAAAAAAATGTTTTGTGAAACATTTCTTAAAAACATAATTTTAAAATAGTATTACAAAAATGTTCAACTTACTTTTGAAAATTCTAAATTTAATTTTTGAAAGTGTTTTTATCCTTTTTCCAATATTTTTGTTATTGCAACCATGTTGATGAAATTTGATAGCTTTTTTGTGGGTGACAATTTACTAACCAAAGAGTTATTTATTATATTCATGCATGTTTTTGTGCTGAGGTATTTCAAATTTAAATTGCTCTTTCATTTAAAAAAAATATGAAGGGATTTCTATGTTGTTTTTTAGTGGAAATTTCATCCAAACAGATTAATGAATGGATTCAAAGCAATTCTTTCCTTTAGTTTTAATATCTTTTTACTTTGTTAATTCAGCTAGGTATTATTCAAGAAGGTGAAATAGACCATTTTTTCTCTGTGTTTTTAGTGCCATTTTATTAACCTTGTTTCTCTTTCTTTTAGTGTGCTGTATTTAAATGCTACTCTCTAAATTTACACTAATACATGTAATTGATAGTTCTCTGTATAAACCTAGCTCTTTGAAGCTCTTTTTATTTATTAAAAAACCAATATTCAAAGTAATTTGTACTCTCCTGTTTTTACACGTTGATTTCAAATTCCTTTTTCCAAATTCACACCATATGGAAAAAAGTTGTGTGAGGAAAAAGTATGAGTTAAAATGCAGATGAAATTGGGGGAATATTATGTAATCAACTAAAAGTAACACATCAATGCGTTAAACTTCGATGTCAAGCTCTCTGAATTTGGTACACTCTTTTTAAATTTGTCAACTTCCGTGAACTTGGTTATATTAGTTAAAAAAACTTTTGAGATTTCATTGAATAATATCTAATCTTGAATTGAAATATTGTTCATATTGCTATTTACTATTATGTAGTACAAAATTATTATAGTATCTGTAAAATGCAAAATTTAAACCTGGGAAAGGAATCCTGTTGAGGTTTTGCAAGAAATGAAAAATCCATTATTTTTTGTCAAAATTAAAATTGTTCAAAGTTATATAATTGCTGCATAAAAGTATTAAACTTTGGTTTTATGAGAACATATACTCATTTACACTTCATATTCCACATATTAACCATAAAATGCTCTGGTCTATAGTATCATGATTTAGTATCTAACTAATTTTATAATGGAAGCATTTTACATCAAACTCCTAAGATATTGAGGAAGTATATTTGTTAGTCCAGAATCCTAGATTATGAGTAATTCTGTTGTTTTAAAGTTTTCTAATGTGTTATTAATAATCCATTATATAATATTGTTACAAATTTTGTGTAATGAATGTTTAAAATAGTGTGAATAATTTAATTATGGATGTGTAATATGTTAACATTACTTTCTGTTGTATTTATTTTATGTTAAAATTGTAATATGCACAAGCAACACTATTCTTTACATTATAAAGGCAATTCAATGGAAACTTGGTGATCATATTGGTGACCGCTTTTGGTGAGTTGACGACCATATGGATGCTTCTGGAAATTACTGGAGAAATCGACTAAATCACAATCTATGACATAAGTGGATTTTTCTAGAAAAATCCATGCAGACTATAAATAGAGAGTCATTTGCTGCTACTAGTTAGTATTGTCTTGACCGTTAAAGAGTTGACCAGTGATTAGTTCTGCTAGTAAATAGGATGAGCGAGTGCTTGCTGATAATCTTTATCATAACATGTTGTATTTTTAGATGTTGATAGTTGTGTCTGAATACTGTAGGTGTGAAGACCTGGGATTTATTTTGCAAATTTTACTGCTGTATCATGCTCAAGGGACTCGTTTTTGACTATAAATTTCTATAGCTCCTGAAGAACTGTTTTGCTCTTTGAGACTGATAGCATAAAATCGTTGAACCCCGATATACGTAGCAATATTAATCAGCAATTAATCTATTTGAGCTACTTAACAAGAGAGACATAAATTCATAGTATTTGATAATTGTAAAAAGAAAAAAAAGTCATTTATACTATACTACTTCATATTTAAAGGTTTTGAAATGGAGAGCATCCATGTAAAGCCAGATCCTGTTGCTGCTGTTTATGCTAGTCAAGGAATTTTTATTGGTGAGTTGGTATTTATTATAAACTGCAATCTTCTATCAGTAAATGGTAATAATATTTGTAGAATTAAATATTGTACTTTCACTTTTAAAATGTCAAACTTCATTTTCAGTTGGATGTATTATATATGTACTAGCTGATATGACCTATCATTGTTTGATCAAATTGATATATTTTTAAAATTTTAGAGAAAACTATAAGATTTTTTAATAAATATTTAATATAAATTTTTATGAAATCATATTTGATTTTTGAATGTTTCTAGCTCTCTTTTTCTGCCTGGTTCAAAGATCCACTAATACTCAAAGTGTCTCATAAGTTTGAAACACAGTCAGACAAAGATTTGATACCTATATGTGCACTCCATATCCAGGCTGTGTTAATGTGCAGACAATGGATTTAACAAACATTATCCTCTTTGCAAAGTTAGTCTTTTGTTAAATAAGGACTCAAACACATTGCTCAACTGAAACTTTTCCGATCATGATCACTTGGCTACTATGTCCTAAAATCTTTGTAAAAAAAGAATGACCATCCTTGAATATTTTTAATTGAAAATATTAAGATTACTTAAGGATATTTTAATAATTTTATAAAGATTTAATCTATCAATATTACTATCCATGAGGAAAGTGGTGCCAGAGAGCCTCAGGAGAAAACCTACTTATGAAGACTTATACAAAGATAATTGCATCCAGATTTTTGATGATGTCTATAGGACCTTTAGTCCTATTTAATTATCTTCCATGACTGGACACCAACCAACCATTAAAGATTTAATTTCATTAACTAAAATATAATAAGGTATGACAATATGTTCAGTAATAATATAGCTTTAATGGAAGTATTCATTTTAACCCTCTTTAATCTCAGTTCAGTATTAATTCTGTAATAAATACTTAAATTTTTTTTATACCTAATTTACATATTTTCTTCAAATGGTACCAAGATTGAAAAAATATTCAAGATTTTTTTATAAAATAATTCTATTGAAAGTTCAGTACATTTAATAAAAATTCATTTTTTGTTTTATTTTATTTTAATTTGAAATTTCTACAATTAAATTGTTTTTTATTGTTGATAATTGTAAATTTATATGTGTTTATAAAACATTTTCCTCTTGTTTATAAAAATATTATTTTTTCTTTGAGTTTGTTCTATTTAATTAAATATAATTATCAGACTATAGAAAAGTAAAACTGTAAATGAGTTTATATTTTCTTTATATAGGTGGAGGAAATACATTTTTACTCTTGAAAACACTTTATGACAACAAATTAATTGAGCCTATTCGAGATTGTGTTTTAAATGTATGTAGGTATTTATAAAATCTTTTACAATTCATAAAATCTTGGAATAAACTACAGATTTTTGTAATCATCTCTCTAAATATATTCATTTTCATTTTGAATAAAGCATAGGAGTAATTTGACTGCTATAGCATTCTAACATTAAAATACATATATATTTTTGCGATAAATATTATCACATTTAGTAAATCATATGAAAAATTTATATTAAAAATTATATTGCTATTATTGTATCAAATGCACATTGTAGTATTCTTTTTAATTTTATGTTTTATATATGTTTGATACATTTAAATATGTATCTGAAATAATAATTCTATATTTAGTTTTTGTTCTGTAAACTTATTAGAATTTTGTTTTAATTGCAAATATGTAAATGTCTGAGGGTTTTTTTTTTTCTTTTAAAGATTAATTGACTTATGTTACAAATTTCTACGAGACACACTGAATTTTTCAGAATAATGAAATAACCAATTTATTTTAAATATTGAATTAAATATAATTATTTAAAAGATTTTAAGCTTTCAGAATCTAACGAATATAATATAATTTTTTATGTTCCAGAAAGGTATTCCGTACATGGGTTCTAGTGCTGGAACAAATGTTGCTACTCGGTCAATAAACACAACTAATGATATGCCAATTTGTATGCCACCATCATTTGAAGCTTTAAAGCTGGTGCCTTTCAATATTAATCCCCATTATATTGATGCAGATGTGAATTCTACACATATGGGTGTTAGTAATAACTCTTTAGTACATTTTTTAAAATTACTTATATTAGTTTACTTTTTACAATTTGTATTTTTATGCAATAGCTGTTAACTATATTATGAGAAGTGTTCATATTTTTTCTTTTGTTTTTTCAATGCTTTTATGCAGTAAAAAAGTAAATTTTTGCTTTTTATAATTTTTTTTATCAAAATATTTATCAGTGTTATTAAGAGGGTTAATTTACATTAATTGTCTCTCTAATTTATAGGAAACAAGAGAAATGAGAATTAAGGAGTTTCTTGATGAACCTGACTGTGCCCCAGTTGTGGTTGGTTCTTTTTACAGATGTTTGTTTATTTTTCTTATTGTAATGTAATGAATTTGTAATATTGGACAATGATTTTTAGGCTTTGAGAGAAGGAAGTGGTTTGGCCATAGAAAATGGAAAAATTACTTTGTTTGGAAAAAAGTGTGCAAGGTTCTTCAAAAAGTGAGTTATTTTATTTTTTAGTATGTACTATTCTCTCAATTTGTTGCAATAATCTTACTCCTGTATATATACTTGTCTTATATTTTTTTGAAAAAGCATATGTACATGTAAACTTGTCTTTATATGTTCACATCTTTAATTATTTTTTCTTCATTAATCCTTTAATTAAGAACCATACAAATCTTTGTTTGATCAGCATTTTAACTGTGGGGGACCTAGATGGAAAAGACCTCGCATGGTATTGAAAACAATAATAAAAAAGTTGACCAGAATATATGCTATCAAATCTAGTTAAAAATTGATTCGAAGTCTGTCTGACCAAATCACCACTAAATTGTCCACCCTGCTAAATCTTGTATAAGTTTTCATGAAGTAGATGATCATTGGACTCCTAGTTCATTTTCCTGAAGCAAGATATAAAGCTGATGCATTGCTTAATGAAATGAATACATCTCAATAATACTATCTTTTAAAGTAGTACATTTAACAGTTTCTGATGGATTTATTTTGAACTGCCTAAAACAGATTTTTCAGGAGTTTTGGGGTAATTGGTTTAATGGTTGGATTTATTTCACTACTAAAATGTATTTAAATATTGCTGTAATTATGTTTTTTTTTTGTTGTTGTTGTTCGTTGGTCAGAATTTATGAAAATTTATTTAAACAGTTGGAAAAAAACATTCAAGTTCAACTTACCAATGTTTTTATTTGATCACTTATGCATTATACCTGCACTTATTATGTGTTAAAAATAATTATCGTTAAGAAATTATTATAAACACCTGAAAGTTTTAAATACTAATAAAATATTTTGTGAATAAAATTTAAACTACTATATTAGTTTCTTAAAATGGTGTAATTACTTTGCCAATTCTATGAAAAGGTGATTTAAAAAATAAAGTAGTAACAAGATTATGAGTTAAGTTAAATACTAAATTGGAATATATTTAGTCTCTTTAAAAGTTTCTTTCTTTATGGGAGCATTGAAATCTAAATGTGTTAATTTAGCACTTGATTTAAATTAATTAACTTGATGAATTTATTTTGCTTATTTTTATTTTTGAAAAGTATAGATAATTTTTTCTTTAGTGAAATTAATTAATTTTTTATGTGCTTTTTCTTTGTATTTTGTTATTGCCTTACATTAATTTGAATCTCAAATGTATGGTTTACTTGTTAGTTGAAAAGAGGAAGAAGAAATTCAAAATATATATTGTCATAGGATTATATATGTATAGGGTCATAGGGGGAACTGTTTCTGTAGAATATTATGTATCTAACTAGACCACAGGTTCCAAACATTTTTGTCTCATGCCATGTTGTTTGGTTAGAGGTAGACCCCTGCTTACCTAATATCGAAGTTTTGAAAATTTATCAACTTAAAGTTGCCTTTTTGACAGTTGGTATAGAACAACTTTAAAAGATTTAAATTTCTAATTGTAACGAAGTATAGTGTTTAAAACTTAAAACATGCATGCTAATTAATTGAACAAAAATTTAATTAATACATAAAATAACTGAGCAGTAAACAAATCCTTTTAATGGGAGGTATGAATCTGATACTTCAATAACAAATTTTCAACATTTGGCACCAATTTTGTCAGGTTTAACTCTTAATTTCCTTGGTTAGTAGTGTTTAGTCTTATTTATTTTTTTTTAGATTGGTAACCACAGTGAAACTTCTTCTCATTAGGAAAAACAATTCAAAATTATTTCAAGATATTCCATAATTTGGGATAAATAACAAGTATAAGGCTGAAATGATGTTCCTTGTTTTAATTGAAATTATGTGACCTTGTAATTGCAAATTAAATTTAGTAAATAAATCTGTTAAGCAGGTAAAATCTGGATTCCTATTTGATTAAATTTTGTTTTAAAATTAAACTCTTAATCTGGTATAATACAAGCCACTATTGTAGACCTCCAAATTATTTTGTTGCTGACATGGACCCCTTGATAGTTGTCATAGATCCCCCTGGGAGTCTATATAGACCACTTTGGGAATCACTGGACTAGACAGTTGAATTTAGGTAACTGTGAGAAAATTTCCCATGTATCAAATAATATCATCAAAATTAATAAGATTATTATTATTAGAGTGTAATCATCATGAAAAGAATAAGAGTTATACAAAGATGAATTTTTTCTCTTTTTATACAAGTGCAATGAATAGACACAAATAAAAATAAATTATTTTATTTTTTGATACCAACATAATCAAAAAATCAATAAATTTATTTTTATATTATAAATTATATACTAATTTTATGCATTTTTCATGTGTAATTTTATATATTTTCTAAAACTAAAAAAATTAAGTGCATGAAAAAAATTATGAAGTGATCCAATTTCCATTGATCATTTTATTCCTATGTCTTGGGTGGTTAATTTTTTACAGAAGCTATGCTGTATTTAAATTATAGTGTGTTTTCAAATTAATTTTTTATCATTTTTTTTCAAATTATTACTTTTTTAGCAGATGGATTGGAAGGTGGGCTTTTATTCCTGCCCTTCAATAGTTTTGTTGTTCATATATATTTTTAGGAAACTTTGTATCTAAACATAATTAATGAAATTTCAAAATATCTATTCTGGAATTTCGTTCCCCCCCATGACTATTGAACTAATTGTTAAATTATGTAGAAATGTCCTTCATGAAAGTCAGTTTTAATCACTGGCATAGCTAGTCCTGTGTGGACCCTGTATAAAAAAAAACTCGTTGGAGAATTCTTAACATTTTGTGGATTTTTTGCTTATGCATTTTGCGACCCCTGTATCATTGATACGGTAGTAGCGCTATGCCCCTGGTTTTAATATTCCCTAGAATAATTGCTTTCTATTTTTTAAACTCTTACAAAATTGAATTTTTTTATAAGCTTAACATACTGCTGGGGATTAAGTTTTAAATAACTGTTTTAGAATTAGCTCTATTAAATTTCCCTAAAAAAGTATGAATATGAAAAATGGTAATAAATATTTGAATTTCTAATAAGGCTGAAATATTTATTATTATTGGTATATTTAGTAGAATTTTCTGTATTTATTAGGTTAAAATTTCTAATAGAATGAATTTTTAGATCCAATAAATGTCCATTCATACCATCTTTTAAGGCTGTTTTCGGTTAATGTTAAATAATAGGACCCCCGAATTTGGAGCATTTTTTTTCAGGTATAAAAGAAGTGAAAAATTAATATGATATTCTTTCTCCACTATCCTTTAGAGCAGGGGTGGGTAGACTTTTCCAGGGGATGGGCTACTTTTAATTTTTTCTAGGTGTTGGGGTCCACCCAGTGTTAGTGACACACACAAGGGCTGGGGAGGGGTAAATGGGCTCGGACCTTTCCTCATAGCCCGTGATTTTTTTTCCGATTCATTACTATCCCATGTATATTGTACATAAAATGTAACTAAGTATTTGTTACTAGTAATTTTTTTATTAATTAATGTTAATTATTTATTGAGTAATTTATTTTTGCTGTTTTTTTGTTCCCAAACAATCGTCAAAATTAAAAATATATATATGTTTGGCTGCGTATTAGGGTATGATACGAGAATGGGAGATCTCCCCTCTTAAAAACTCTAGTGTGAGCCACTGCCCAATGTCGTAGATGTGGTGTGAGGTAAGGATGAGGTTATTATTATAACTTAATAATAAATGCGGAAAATGTACTTACCAGCAGAACTAAAATTTTTTAAAAATACACTTTTAAAACCGCGTTTTTAAAGCAAAACGCAAGATATAGACTTAATAATAATAGCCACAAATATAATTATATCAAATGATTCATTTATTGTGAAACAATTCAAAATACATAAAAAAATAAAACATTTCTATCTAAAGTTAATTTTTATTGTTATAGTCAGTGGAAGTCTTAGGCTCCATACTGTCAGCCAATCTTGAATATTCCGTACATAATTACTAACTGCTAAAATCTTCAAGTGATTACCCCAAAATGTCTTGGCGGTCCTCTGGTCGACCGCGATCAACGTAATGCCCACACGGGCTTTAGAGCAAAGGTATCCAACCCAAATGACTTTGCAGGCCACTTTGGAAAAACATGATAATCTCGCAGGCCACACATAAAAGTATGTACCTTTATATCAGACTTGGAAACAAAAAAACATTTATTGCAATGAAAATTTAAAACAGAATGAATTATTATTATTGTTTTCATTATTTTTCATGTATACAGACATAGATAATATAATAATGTTTGTATAATATAATAATACAATTATCAAATAATGTTTAAAATATTACTGTTGCCATTTTCTTGAAAATTACGATGTTCTTTTTGAATTGATCTTTCGTTTCTCACTGTTGAAATTTGATTTTGCTGTCATTCGCAAACAATTAAGTATACATTGCCCTTTATCGTAACCATCCTGAATATATTTTTTAACTTTAAAAAACATCGCTGACTGCCTCTTGCTTTTTGGATGCTCCAAACAGTAAAGGAGATGGTGAAATGAAAGTCGCACACACAGAGAATCATGTTCCATCCATAGTAAAGGATATACACACATAATGCAATTCGGAATTTATTAAAAAAGTAATTTATTATAGTAAAATCAAATGTAACTGTTTGGTAAAATATAAATCTATTTTAATCTAAAGGACATTTCTATTATCAAAAATGATTTATTTTAAAACACGAACAGGTAACAAGCAAATACATTGTAGATTTCTATATATATTTATGTATAAATTTCTCCTCAAATAAATTTCAAAATGAAAAATATTTTAAAACTGATACTTAAAAATTTTTTAAAAATGAGTCAGTGGGCCACATGTGGCCCGTGGGCTGCGTGTTAGACACCCCTGCTTTAGAGAGCAGCATTTTTTATCATACTTACCATTTTTAACCGAGTTGATTAATTTTTTCTAGTGTAAAATGTGTTTCGTGTTTTTTATCCTATACTGTAATGTTAAGTGGGCTTTGCCTTCATGTATTAAAACAAAAAAGAGATTATTCGTGGAATATTTTGAAAGTTTTAAAAACTCTATATTGTTAACAGAGGTATGAGTTATAATATTACAAATTTCCATGGAAATTGGGTCATTTTTCTGTCTGAAAATGTGCTTCGCGTTTAGTTAGAGCTCTCGTACTTTTACCGAAGACAGCCTTAATGATAGATAAGAAGTATTTATATAGAATGTGTTTTTTTATATTTATAATATACATTTTTAAAAAAACTGAGACATTAGAATGAATATATTTGCCAAATCTGTTTTATAGATGTCAAGATCCTGTTGAATATGAACCAGCTAGTGATCTCTCTTTCTTGCTTAATAGAAGTTAATATATATAGTGAACTATATACTAATAAAAAGTAAGTAATTATTTTATTAAAAATAAATTTATTTGACAATGTTTTTATGCTTTTCATGAAAAAAGTTCTTTTAAAACAAAAACACGAATGTTATTTTTTATTAATTGATATTGGTATTTTCTTAATTTGTCCTTTATTTTATGTCAATGGCTATTTTATATATACTAACATTGATAATAATAACTTAATACCTTGCTACTACAAGTAATTCATTTTAGCTTACTATATGTCTGTATTTTATAGTTTATTATAGCTGCTAATGATAAAATAAAATATCAAAGTTTAAAAGGATCAGCAATTTGAAAAAACTGTGTGGGGAATGTAGAATTCTGGGAATTAATCTTTTCAAATTATTACATAAGTAATTTGAAATTTAAATTATTTGGAATATCATATTTTTTTAGGAGTTTGTTATGTGATTTGAGTTTTATGTATATACTTTTATAATTATTTATTTTTTTTATACCATTATACCATTTTGTTGCAGAAACTCCTATATCAATAAAAATTCTGGCTGATTAATAAAAACAATGGATCCTTTGACTGTGATTTTAAAGTGTAATTTTTATAGCAATATTTCAATAAAAATATTTTTCTAATCGTGTTTTGTGAATATTGTATTAAAAAGATATTTCTTAAAATGAGTATATATTCTAATAAAATACTTTTATATCATTTGCTACGTATTTTTAATTAAAGTCGTTGTTGTTTAGTTACCTTTAAACTGATCTAATAGAATAGACTGCTTTATCTTATTTGATTGGCACTTGAAGATGCACAATTTTCTCATCTGTTGTTAAAATTAATTAAATAAACTGTGATGTGATCAATATAAAAAACTTTTTAGCTGCAACAACTGTAATTCACAAAATGAATACATCTGTTTACATTACATTACATATTTATAGAAAGTGGTTGCTTATAATTATTTTCGTTTTGATGATATATAATCAAAAAAATTTACCACTGTTCAAAGGGATTCAGATCTGGAGTTTTAACCGGTCACTCTATCCTCTAAATATCCTCAACCTTGAAATATTTGTTGGGCAGCAGAACCCTTAGTGGGTGGGAGTTACCCTCCATAAAAAGAAAATGAACTCCAACTCTGCCCCTTTGAAATCTTCCCACAAAGCTCTTAGGTATCATCCCTATATCTTGGAGAAGTCAGGGTGTCTTCCTAAAAAATGTGCAGTTTTGTTTCACCATCTAACATCATGCCATCTCAAACCATAGCACTATCCCTATAGTAGTCCATTATAGTTGTCCACTCCATAATAGTACAGGTTCCTTGGTTTTCTCCATTTGTCAAAACACCAAGGATCAATGTTCAGACTGAATCTTGACTTGAATGAAGAGAACACAGGACAGCTGCTTCCAAAGCAACATAATTTTTTTCCTGTTGAGTAGTTGAAATTAAAGTCAAGTAGCGTTCATCCTGGCTTGTGGTGGATCTTGATTGCCCTGTAACTCATCTCCTGGAATGTTGTGTTGTTGTTACCAATGCCACCTGATCAGCAAAGGCCAAATCAAGGCCCACGAAATTCATCATGGCAAAGGGCTAAGAGACGCCTGTCGTTAGCCATAGCTTTGAGCACCATACAGGTGACAGAATGATTTAGCTCGATTTCACCCCAATTTAGAGGAAGAACACTCTGAGGATGAATTACATTGGACAAGAAAGCAAATAATTTTTAAACACATGTGTATTTACCATTTTCGTAGCTTTGAGCACCATACAAGTGACAGAATGATTTAGCTCTGAGGATGAATTACATTTCACCCCAATTTACAAGTGACAGGATTTAGAACACTCTGAGGATGAATTACATTGGACAAGAAAGCAAATAATTTTTAAACACATGTGTATTTACCATTTTCAAAATATTAAAATACTTCTCACAAAAATTATCAGCAATACCTGAGCATGCACTCAACCCCCACCCCCCTTTTTAAAGTCATATCAAATTTAATTGACCAATGCTGATACAATTCAAATTCAAAAACATTCCCCTGCTCCTTTTTTAATATAAATGTTAAAGGTAAACAATTCCATTATGGGGAAACCACATTGAACTATCTTGCTATATTTAGGATTGACTTACTCTCCATTGTTATCCAGATGTTGTGTTTGTGCCATTGATTATAAAAGTTTCAAAAGTAATTACAAGCCTTTAGAAACATGAAAAACAAATCAACTAAAACCTCTCAGAGTAGTGTTTTAAGTTTCTATCTTATCAATTTTGTTAATTTGCTAAAATTAAAGGGAAGAATTTGATTGGATGATTAAGAAAAGCATCTTTTCTTTTTTATCTTTATTGATTTTTGTTAAAAATGGGTTCAGTGGTTTTTGAAAAATCCACAAAATTGTACTTGTTCTTTAACTTTTCATAGTAATTCAAAAATTGAAGCCAATAAAATTGATAAAATCGTAATAGTATATTTTGAAGAACATGTAGCATGTTGGCCTTCAGTTTTGAATAAATGGTGTTTATCGTTGGTTTTATTGCATAATGGGGAAATTGACCATTTGTATGTTTGCCTTAAGTGTTGTGAATATTACATTAAAACCCAGAAGTTTGATTGTTTACAGTAAAATAAATTCTCAAAATTGTTTAGATGATTTGTTACATTTAAAATTTATCTATTTTGTTTCTCTTAAAAATGAAGACTGTTTATTCAGACAAAATAATTTTAAAAAAATGAGGATAAAAGATTTATTCAAAAACAGCTGTTACCCACCGACTTTGCTGGTTTTGTATAACTGTGTATTATTTTTACGTTATTCAGATATCTGAGTTCTAGCATTAAGCTTTCAATTGTATTCAAGAGTTCTTATAGTTTTAGCTACTTGATTTATAAAAGAACAAGACTTGAATTTCTTTTATGGAAGTGTATTCATCTTTTACACCCTCTTAACCCCACCAAACCAGTTCTTAGCGAATGTAAACAAAAGAAGCATGCTTGATAAATTTCATATCTGTAGGTTTAGTAATTCAAAAACGAGATTTTTTTATGTATAGCACTCCCACACACCCTCTCCTCCACTGGAATCGATTTCCACAAAACCCTTTCTTAGTGGATCTCTACTCGAAATATATGTAGAATCATGTCTGTTAATCTGATTGTTCAAAAATGGGAATTATTATCTATAAGGCTCTCTTAACTCTCTTTTAGAATTTGTTTCTGGAAAAGTCATTCATAGTGGATCTCTGCTAAAAAAAAAAAAACGTGCCTGCCAAATTGAAAGTCTGTATATCTAATTGTTACGAAGGTTTTGTAATGAGTGATTGAATCCATTTTCTCTTATATGTTGATAAATTTATTATCTAAGTTTAATTTTTTGCATAAATTATTGAAAGCATATTATTAAAATTTAATATACTTCAAGTATACAGTGGTGGCAAAAAGTCCTGAACACACTAATTTTTGTGTTTGACTTCATTTTTCGTTGTAAAATTATCGCACTATCTTAAATATTGTTATTGATTTTAATGTATTTTTTATGCTGATTTCAAATCTACTACTAGTTGCTTAATGACTAAAATATTTTTTGTAGTAAAGCTGCCTGAACACAATAATGTGAAATATGTTCAGAATAAAACAATATAAAATAACATAATATGCAAAGAAAAATAACACTGACATTGACAAATACGGTATATTTAATATATAAGTATTTTGAAAATTACATTGTTGTCATATGTTAGAAAATCAATATTTTATGGGCCAGCTGTTTGCTTTAATTACGGCGCTACATCTTTTTGGCATGGAATGCACCAATTTCAAAAAAAGATCTTTCGTGACAATATGGTTGAAGGAAAATATTAAAGCTTCAATTAATTCACGTTTATTTGAAGGTTTTTTCTTTGAAATTTCATAAACAATTTTAAACCATAAGTTATCTATCGGATTAAGGTCGGGACACTGTCCTGGCCAGTTCATTCTATTCACAGTATGGTATTTCAACCATTTCTGGACTACCTTTGCACGATGACAAGGGGCGTTATCGTCCTGAAAAATCCATGACTGATTCCCAAAAAGATCTCTCGCAGTTGGTAGCAATTTATTTCGTAGTATTTCAATGTAATCCATGGCTTTCACTGTTCCGCTAACGATGTGAAGTCTTCCAACACCATGAGAAGACATGCAACCCCATATCATCACTTTTGTCGGGTGAATTCCTCATGAGTGCGTCGTCTTACATAGGCACTACTTTGGTTGCCAGAAATACAAAACTGACTCTCGTCACTAAATATTAACTTTTCCCAGTCTTTAATAGTCCATAATGAATGTTCCCTTGCCCACGTCAATCGCCTCTTGCGTTGAAATTCAGTCAGTAATGGTTTTGGGCGCGCTTTACAGCCACGTAACCCAATTTCCAGCAGTCTTCCTCTAACAGTTCTTGGGCACACACTCACATTTGATGTCAAAGTCCATTGTTTCAAAATTTGCGAGGAATTAAGCTTTCTGTTTGAAAGTGAAATACTGTGCAATAACCTGTCTTCACGTAAAGATGTTTTTCTTGGTCGTCCTGATTGCCCCCTGTCCGCAATAAAATTTGTTTCAGAAAATCTTTTCAAAGTTCTCACAACAGTAGAAAGGCCACATGGTACTTTAGCGGCAATTTGGCGCATAGAATAACCTTCTTTCTTCAAATGTATTATTTTGTAACTTTTATTCTTAGGCAGATATAAAAATTTAGCCATAATTCCAATATTTTCCACAAACGCACTTCAAATTGCTTTCAATACACTATTTTCCACAAGCACACAACTGCATTCAATACAATAAACCACGTTTCACCTTTTTTTCAACCCTTTATCGCTACTGCTCTCTGATTGGTTGAAATAACGGAGCATTTCATTGGTGGAAAATACACTCACTCATTCTTACAATGACCTCGTGCTTTCTTGTCAAGGTTTTTTCAACATATCAATAAAATATTTACTTTAGTTGGAATCTACAAACAGATTTGAAATCAGCATGAAAAAATACATTAAAATCAATAACAATATTTAAGATAGTGCGATAATTTCATAGCGAAAAATGAAGTCAAACACAAAAAACGCAAAAAAATGTGTTCAGGACTTTTTGCCACCACTGTAGTATCTTAAAAAGATTTCTCAAATGTTTTTGTGTTAATAACACTACAAATTCGTTTTAATTTAACGTACTGTGAGAGGAAAGATAATTTTCATTTTTTTTCTCGACTTTACTTAATTACAACAATTACACTGGTGTGCAAAAATTAAGGACAAGACGGTTTTTTCAATATAACTTTGTACAAAAGCTTTCCAAATCAACACATTTAATACCATAAGATCCCCAATACGTAAGGACATGTGTAATGTAAGCAACACTTACTAAAGAGAAATCAGAGGGATAAAAAAGAAGCTTGATTGAAAAAGTAGCATGGAGCGCAATGCGACTGAAGGCGAAACATCCCTGTGATGGGTGCCCAGCAAGAAACATCCGGTCTTTAGTAGGGGATATGATCTCCCCTGACTGCTAGGCAGGTTTCACAGCGTCTGCCCATGCTGAGAATGAGGATGTCAATGAGTTGTTGAGGCATTGCTGCCCATTCGTCTTGCAGCGCCAATCGAAGCTCCCGAATCGTTACTGGTGGTAAGGTACGAGCTGCCAAGCGTCTGCCTAGAAAATCCCATACATGCTCGATGGGATTGAGATCCGGAGATCGTGCCGGCCAATCCATACGTTCAATATCCTCACTCTCTAAGAGCTGTTCGGCAGCTACTGTGCGATGACATGGTGCATTGTCGTCCATGAAAAGGAATTGCAGACCCATAGCGCCTCTAAAAAGACGCACATATGGAAGAAGAATCTCGTTACAATAACGGGTCCCGTTGACTGAACCTGCTTCGAAGATGTGAAGGTCTGTACAACTACCAAGCATGATGCCTCCCAAACGAGAACACCGCGACCTCCATACCTGTCCCTTTCAATGATGTTCGAGGGGATGATTGCGGCTTCCCGCTCTCTCCAGATGAGTATGCGATGAGAATCGCTACTCAAACGGAATCTGTTCTCATCTGTAAAGAGTACTCGTCCCCATTCATTGTCTGTCCAATTCCGGTGTTCCCGGCACCACAGAGAACGCCTTCTCCGATTGGCAGGCGTTAAAGGTACACACCGTACAGGGCGTCGTGCAAACAGACCACCACCGTGCAGTCTTCTGGCCACGGTGAAACGCGATATCGGTCGTCCAGTCGCCTGTGTCGTGTGTCTAGCGATTTCTCCCGCTGTCTGCCGCCTGTTTCTTCTGGTCTGTAAGACAATGTACCGGTCATCTGCGGGTGTGGTTCCTCGTGGACGACCACTAATGAACCCCCGGATAGCTGTTCCTGTAGTTTGAAATTGTCTCCAAAGTCGTGAAACGATGCTGTGAGCAATTCCGAACTCTGCAGCCACACTTGTCACACTGCGGCCTTCCTCCAACTTCCCAATGATTCGACCTCGGGTAAAAGCATCCAGATGTCGTCTAACAGATTAATTATTCGCCATTTCTCGCTGAGGCACCAACTCGGTGTGATTTTAACTGCTATACGGCGTGCAATCTCTTTGCCAGAAATACTGATCTTACACCGACAACATGCTTTATACTACTCAGACACTCCCCCATTACGTCTACCCGCATATCTGCGCATGTGCTACCGTACATCACCTTACTTAATCTCCTGATTGGTCTTTCTGTCCGCTCTGCCTCTTCGTTCAGCTGATATGCTAATTTTTCGACTTCGTCCTTAATTTTTGCACACCAGTGTAGATGAAAGTATAGTCTTATAAAAATAAATTTAACATTTTTTTTTTCAGAATTTATTACACAAGTAAATAGTTACTTCGGGCAATTCTTTTGTAAAATGTGCTTTTGAATTCATTTTAGAGCTTTTAGCTTTGTATGAGAGCTGTAAAACTAAACAAGAGCAAATATAACAATTATGAAGAGTTCATAATAAGCTGACGCATAATGTATTGTTCACACTTGACTAAAGATTCAATCGAGATCTTATAGAAAAAAAAATTACTGAAATTATGTTCAAAAATTAAAATATTCGCATAGGTTTGGTTATTCAAACACGTTAATTAAGTGTACTGACTACGAGATGCGGCTACCGCAAACGTTGATGGAACCAGGATTCTTATCCATGAATTCAGTTTGAATGTCGCTATCCCTGTAGCTCGTTGCCATGACTATTTATTTATAGAGTACTAGAAAATATTGGAAGCATGTAGCTATTTAATACTGTTACGAATTTTGTGTAAAATAGTGTACATAAATTGTATTTGGATGTGTAATGCATTTATATTACTCTGTTATCTTTATTTTATGTTAAAATTGTAATAATCGCAAGCAAAGTCGTCCCTTACATTATAATGGCGATTCAATGGGAACTTGGTGATAGAGCCAAGTTGGCATTATTTTTGGCGACCTGACGACCATTTTGGCGAGTTCGTGACCCTATGGATTCTTCTGGAAATTTGTGGGTTTCTCCACTAATTTCTACTTCACGATTTATGACGCAAGCAGATCTTTCTCGAAGGATTTACAGGGCCTGTAAGTAGAGAGATGCTCGCCGAAATTGGATCAGTATGGTTTTTGACTAGCGATGAGTTAGTATTGCTTTGACTAGTGACTAGTAGTCTTGCCTTGATCGTTGAAGCGATTAATGATTACATCAACTGTAATCGACTGTTGAACAAGCGTGCTCTTGTGAATAATCTTTTACATACATGTATTTTAGACACTATTAGTTGTGTCTGAGCGCTGTAGAAGGTGTGAAGATCTGATATTTATTCTGCGAATTTTGCTGCTGAATCCTGTATTTCAAGGATTGTTTTCTCGATAGTAAATTCTCATTGCTCTTAAAGAACCGTCTTGTTCTTTGCAACTGATCTGCATAAAATCCTCGAACCCCCTATCAACGTAACAATACAAATTATGAGCAACCAACCATATAAAAGTATAAAAAGTAATTCTCAAACATGCTCTTGTAGAGGAAATTTAACACTCAACCTTTTTTTTCTTGGCAGCTGATTTAATTTAAAATGGAAAACATTTTTACATATTTAAAAATATAATTAAAATGAACATAATTATTAGCTAATAATCATTTGTAATTATTTTTGTTGATTAATAGTATAATAATGATATAATTTTTATTTTTTAAATATTAACTTTTAGCAGACGATTTATTTCGAAATTAACTTCTTTGCTAATGTGAAATGTTTTCTGGCAACATAGAATTTTGTTTAATGTGTTGAAAATAAGATGTTGGTTTGAAAGATAATCTGAAGTAATATGTGACTCATATTTACCACTCATTCCACTCAACCTGCGGCCCACCGAGCCTTTTTAAGTGACCCGGTCAGTGCCCATTGCTCTGGAAAATTAACTTATTTTGGAACAATATATTAAAAATTTGGTGTCAAAGAATCGGATATATTGTCACGGAGTTCGAAAGAAGTACACAGTTCAATTAAACAAACAATTATATTTATTCTAACGCTGGGAGCTCGATACAACACTGAACTGAGAACATGCCCAACTGGCGATGAACTCTGCTTTTATACACTTCGGAATATTCGAGAAATACCCAGTATGCACTCTAAAGAATGATCTGGATTCATCTAGAACCTAGAGAAACAATACATTAAAAACGAGAACAAAATTCCAGTCTTTGGATAAATCTGCCGGGGCCGGGATTCGAACCCGAGACCTGAGGAAGTTCAGTCCAACGCTCTGCCAACTCGGCTATCGGGACCAGTAGCAAATTATGCGTGCAGCATTGCTCCCCTCGAAAAAGAAGACAGCGCCCCGCTGTCACTTTGTTCAAGGGTCTTTATTCTGGAACGAGTGATGGGTCCTTTGTATGATTCTTTGGGAGGAATATCCTCGGTTTCGATTTGCTCGGCGGGATCATGGTACGGTTTCATACGCAGTACATGGACAACTTCTCTTAGTTTTCTTTTTCGTGAAGCAGGATCAAAATCTTGTACTGTGTAAGTCACGGCTGATAAACGGCGTAGCACCTGATACGGTCCGAAATACCTTCTTAAGAGTTTTTCGGAGAGACCGACTTTTCTCACTGGAGTATAAATCCATACGAGATCTCCGGGAGCGTAGGATACCATTTGGTGTTTGGAATCGTAACGTTGCTCAAAAGTTTTAATTTCGCAAGGTCTTGATCTTTTTTCTGTTCCATCGCAAGGTTCATACTCGTCGTGACTGCTAAAAATTTGTCTGGTGTTTCCGTTTCCTCTTCCACTGGATTTCTCGAAAGAGCGTCGGCGTCACTATGCTTCTTACCGGTTTTATATTTTACGTCAAAATCATGCTCTTGAAGTCGGAGGGCCCATCTGGCAAGCCTTCCTGAAGGATCCTTTAAATTCATGAGCCAGCACAAGGAATGATGGTCAGTTACAACAGTAAAGTGTTTTCCGAATATGTACGGCCGGAATTTGTTGGTAGCCCATACGATGGCAAGACATTCCCTTTCTGTGGTGGAATAATTCTTTTCGGCTTTTGTCAGAGTTCTAGAAGCGTATGCTATAACTTTCTCGACATTATTCTGAATTTGTACGAGGACAGCTCCGATACCGTACCCGCTTGCATCAGTATGGATTTCTGTAGAAGCTCTTTCGTCGTACATCCCCAATACTGGATCCGAAGTAAGTGCTTTCTTAAGACTGTGAAATGCTTCCACCTCTTCAGGACCCCAATGAAACTCCACGCCACTTTTCAGCAACGACTGCAAAGGTTCGGCGAGATAACAGAAACCTTTAATAAATCTTCTAAAGTATGAACAAAGGCCAAGAAAACTTCGTATGTCATGTATATTCTTTGGAGTGGGAAAATTTCTTACGGCTTTTATTTTGTCGGGATCGGGACGAACGCCATTACTAGATACAAGATGGCCTAGAATCTTTACTTCTTGGGCAGCAAAAGACACTTCTTTGAATTTAATTTAAGACCAGCTTCCTGAAGACATTTTAGAACAAGTCTTAATCGTATAAGATGGTCTTCAAAAGTTTCTGAGAACACTATTATGTCATCTAGGTAACAAAGACACATAGTCCATTTAAAATGGCGTAGCAAATTGTCCATCATTCTCTCGAAGGTCGCAGGTGCATTACAGAGACCAAACGGCATGACTTTAAACTCGTATAAGCCTTCGGGGTAATAAATGCCGTCTTTTCACGATCCGCTTCGTCTATTTCTATTTGCCAATAACCAGATCGGAGATCCATGGAAGAAAAGAACTTGGCACCTTTCAGACAGTCGAGCGTATCGTCAATACGAGGCAGAGGATAAACGTCTTTTTTCGTGACGCTATTCAGCTTGCGATAATCGACGCAAAAACGCCAACTACCGTCTTTTTTTCTTACGAGCACAACGGGTGATGACCAAGGACTTTCAGAGGGTTGGACGATACCTTCATCAAGCATTTTCTGAACCTCTTCATGAATGATGCGTCTTTCAGTCGGCGAGACTCTGTAGGCTCGTTGGTTGATTGGAGCATGATCACCAGTAAAAATCCTGGGTTTCACATTCGTCTTCGCGGCTGTCGACTTGTCGGTCTTCGTAAAAAGCCCAGAAAATTTCCAGAGTAGTTCGGATAGCTTGTTTCTCTGTTCGTCACTTAACTCGGGTGACATCATTAACGAACAATTCATCTGTGACTCCGAAGTTTCTTGCTGGTCATCCAAGCAACCCGATGTGTCGGAAATAACACATAGATGCCCTTCATTTAGTGGTTCAGCTTGGCCTATGCACATTCCTCTAGGGATGATTTGGTTTCGGAACTGCAGGTTGGTAACCCAGACATCATTTTTTCCGTTACGATATGTGGATACCATGGACGGTGTAGCAATATTTTTCTCGAAGAGCAAATGTTTGCTGCCGTCTAGAACTACATTTATGTCTCCTCGGGTTTGATATCCTGATACTGTTATTTTAGTTAAAAGAATGCGGCTTAAGTGTATAGTCTCTGGTGGCATACAAATTCCAGGCGTCAGGCGCTGTGGAGTCTCGACAGATGTCTTCTAGAACAAGTTCATTTTGTCCACAGTCTATAACGGCTTGAGACGCCTCTAAAAAGTCCCATCCTAGGATGACGTCATGGCTACAATGTGATAAAACAATAAATTCAAAAGGCAGTTCTCGATTGTTTATACGGACACGTAAAACACATTTCCCTATCGGCCGAACAAAATTTCCATCCGCAACTTTCAGCATAACGCTCTTGGCATCAGCAAACAGAACTTTCTTTAAAAATCGGCGATACTTATCGGATATGACAGAAAACGATGCCCCAGAATCTACTAGAGCACGTATCGGCTTCTTATCTATTATTACGTCTAGTTGGTGTTACCAGTCATCTTGGCGGTCGACGGAGGATTTCCAGTACACGCGGCCTCACCTCCTTGGAAGGTCGCTCTCTTTAGTTTTCCTCGCTCCTACGGCCTGGCGACTGACTGGATCGGCGATATGGCGACGGGGATTTGTAACGACGTATTGGGGATCGGCCTCTAGTGGGACTTGGCGTAAAACGGCAAGAAGAGTTTGGTCGGCGTATTTCTTCTTCAGTGCCAACGTCGTCGAAGTTCCGTCGGCGGTTTCGAGAGTTGTCAAAGACAGCCTTTCTCTCTCGGCAGTAGCGCATTACATGTCCAGGACGTCCGCAGTGGAAACAAACAGGTCTGTTGTCAGCCGTTCTCCACACATCTGTTTTTCTTGGTTCAGGTGGGAATTTCTGAACAGGAGCTCTGTATTTCCTGGTTACAGCGGCGTATGTTGGTCGTGGTCTAGTTTCTGTAGGTTTTGTTGACACTGGGGCCAAAACCCTTTCAACTTCGTCTTGAACGATCTCTTCTAAGGATTGGGGATCGGAGTCCCCAAAGATTCTTGCGTCTGGTTAACTAGTCGATGGACTTCTTCTCGTACGATTGTGCGAATAAGAGAGACCAAATCAGTCTCATCCGTCAGGGATGCAACCGGTACGACGTTTGGAAGCCTTTCAAATCTCGGTCGACCAACTCTCTTCTGCTTCATATCTTCGATATAGTTGCACCATTTGATAAAACTTGCTGTGTCGTTGATTTCTCTCGTCAACAGGGCCTGATAAATATCCTCAGCAACACCTTTCATTAGGTGTGACACTTTTTCGTCTTCTCTCATCAGAGAGATTTACTTCTTGGCAAAGTCCTAATACACTTTGTATGTAGGACTGTGTACTCTCGCCTGAACGCTGGGCTCGGCATTTTAGTTGTTCTTCTGCCCTTCTCTGGTATATTTTTGACGGTCACCGAAAAGTCCACTTAGTCCATTTTTAAACGCTTCCCAGGAATCTAAGGCGTCTTCGTTGTTGACATACCACTGTCTCGCAGTACCGTCAAGAAAGAAATAAACGTTAGCCAGGCACATCATGTCATCCCACTTGTTAAAGTTAGCTACTCGATCGTACTCTTTAAGCCATTTGAGAGGGTCTTCCCCAGGCGCTCCTCGGAAGGTCGATGGGCTCCTCCATTGCTGTAACGAAGGTGTTACTACAGCGGGCTTGGCTTCTTGCTCGGTCGGCATTTTTGTCCTCTTCCTACTATTTTCTTTTAACAGTCCGAATTCGGGGATAATCCTCTTAACCGGAGGCTCCTGCGAAGGTTGTCGCTATTATCCACGTTTGACGTAATTGTACCCCGCGCCTCCACCAAACTTGTCACGGAGTTCGAAAGAAGTACACAGTTCAATTAAACAAACAATTAGATTTATTCTAACGCTGGGAGCTCGATACAACACTGGACTGAGAACATGCCCAACTGGCGATGAACTCTGCTTTTATACACTTCGGAATATTCGAGAAATACCCAGTATGCACTCTAAAGAATGATCTGGATTCATCTAGAACCTAGAGAAACAATACATTAAAAACGAGAACAAAATTCCAGTCTTTGGATATATCTGCCGGGGCCGGGATTCGAACCCGAGACCTGAGGAAGTTCAGTCCAACGCTCTGCCAACTCGGCTATCGGGACCTGTAGCAAATTATGCGTGCAGCAATATCAATTTCGTTTTTTGCTGTCGATGTCGTACGAGTGCGAATTGATATTCTTTTTTATTTGTAACGGTTGCGGTTAGTGATAACAGACAACAGTGGAGTAGTGACAGTTTTATGTGGGTGGAACTAATTTCTAACTATCTTTCATATCTTGCAATCGAAAAATATTCGAAGAAAATATATCGTTTCAAGATGATTGGGAGGTTGACTATTTTGTGGTGAAAAACAAATATGGATCAGTAATTATTTGATTTGTCACGAAAGTGCTGTATTTAAAAAATACCAATAAACAGGAATCATTCAATGACAGATCTCTTTCAAGAGGTAATAAATAGGATTTCTTGAATAATCTTTGCAACAGCAACAAAGTGATTTGTCAGTGGTAATATCACAACAGTAACAAAGACATCCTATGAAGTTTGCTATATTATTGGTAATCATATGAAACCGTTTACTGATGCAGAAAGTGTGAAGGAATATTTTTTAAATGCTTCTCTCATTCAGTGTTAGTGACAAAAAGAAAATTGTAATAAAAAAAGCAAATCAAGAGTTAAAATATTTTGATCAATTTTCCACATTATACCCCCCTCTTTATCCTCATGGTGCGGCCCGCGGGAAATTGCTGACAAATGTTTGCGGCCCCCGTGAAATAGCTGGCATCTGTATGCGGCCCAGTAGAAAAAAAAGGTTGAGTACCCCTGTACTAAACTGACTGGTATTTACCATAAAATAAAACTAAACTGTAAAAAAAAAAAAAATTTATAAAGAGAAAAAAAAAGAATGAAGTATATTCCTTATTTAAAAAAAAGAAAAACGAGAAATTTTTAGAAATATCAATCAAGAGAGGAAAAAACCTTTTCCACACGACTAAGATAAAAGTTTAATACTTCTTTCTCGATTGAGCTTTCTTTTATTGAAGGTTTGCCATAAACTAACAAGCAAGGAAAAATCCAATTCACATACATTTTTTCCTCAGACTTTAATTTATTTATTTTTTACCTTACCAATGATTGAACGTGCGTGCCTCGATGTGTTGTAACCTTATTTCTCGCTCATTTCAGGCATTCTTCACGATATTTCACTGCCTTCCGACATGATGCTCGGAAATCCGCCACGTTTATTTTTTTAAAAAACATGATCATGGCCAGTACGTTTTAAAAACACAAAAATTACCATGCAATAAATTTTTTGCACAGAATCAGTGGAAGAAAAGCCTTGTATATCTCAAAATTAGTCTACAATAAAGTATATAAAAATTTAAAGCATGCCTCGAACAGAAGATTACAAATATCCTCACTCATCATTCACACCCGAGCCACATTGCATTCCAGGGTAAGTCATTGAAACACATTATTTACGATTTGTTTTGTGAATACGTAATATGTCCATGTGTTTTTATGTTATTTGATTATTAACATAGTAAATTGCTGTATATTTTTAAAACTAAAGTGAACTTACTATTTCTAAGTTTAAGAAAAAGTTTTATGTTGTTTAAATATTTTTTTAGTTGAAATTTACAAAATTTAAGATTTCATTTGCTCTTTGATTCGTAAGTTTTATATATATATATATATACAAACGTTACTTTTTTTTTTCAAAATATTCTTAAAAAATTTTTCTACTTTTTTACATAATGTTACGGTTTGAATTTTTCATTGCTTTTCAAAAAATAAATTAATATAATTTAATTGTAACCTTAATTTGTAAAATATGTTATTCACATTCTTGTGTTTTCTAATACGATTATTTTCTAATAATTTCATTCTTGTTTTCTAGAAACTAATACGTTACATCACTAATATGTTAATTTAAAAGTGCAAATTTTCATAAAGTAATATATATTAGTGATAAAAAAAAGTAGTAATCTTTCATATTTTAAGGAAATAAGTAATAGTTACTGCGAAAATCTTTAACATTTTAAAAAGTCATTGTATTTACTTTAGAGGAATTCGTATATCAAGCATATTTGATTATATTGAAAACTCTTTCTATAAATTAACTGGGTATGTATTGAAGTTAGTTCAAATATATTTCGCTGTAATCCTCACCGATAAGAAAATGAAGCAAGGCGAAAAATTAGAATAACTTATTTTACATTATTATGTGTGCCTGTAAATTTTTAGATCCAAAAAGTCAAAATAACAAAAAGAAAACTAAACCGTATTATTTCTTCCTAGCAAAGCATTCTCTTTTTTTATTTTGATCAACACTCTTACTTAAACCTCTGTGTCTATTGAACTTGCATTTTTTTTCTCAGTAAAAAAAATAATTTAAAGATGCGTTGAATATGAAGTTCTGATGCTTACTTTTTTTTTTTATCTCGATTTAGTTTGAAATTGTAAAATAATTAGCGCATCTTATCATTTTGTATTTTTTTTTCAATGTGGCATGAAGTTTTGGAAGATAGAAGTATCTCTACTTAAACGCTTCATCAATATTATGTCACCGTAATTCTAAACAATAACCTGTTATAAAACTGTAATGTAATGTTTGTTAAGATGAACTGAATATTTTTATCTTTTTAAAGTAATTCTCCCCCAATGGTGTGTGGATGACTACTACTAAACTCTAAATTCCTTTAATTACATGTTTTTTTCTTTTAAAAAAAACTTTTTAGCTATAAAGATCGTGTTAAAGTGAGAAGTAACAGTTCAACAATCTGTTACAGAAGTCGAAAGTGCAGTTTAAAAAAGGCATAACAAGTACCTATAATACGTTAACTAAGTTGAATGCTTAAATAAATTATCGGAATTATAATTCGGATATTGTATGCTATTAGACATATGTTTTAAAATTTTTTCTTCATTTATAAATTTTTGAATTGAACTATGGTATCATTTATTTAAAAGTGTGTTTTTATAATTCTCGAAATAGAAATAAAATTTTGCCTGTATTCTTAGAATTATAAGCTTAGTATCATAATAATTAGTCACTGTGATTTAATTCTTCTCTCTCTCTCTGCAGCATACAATATTTCCTATGAATTTTCATTTACGTCGACCATAAACAAAATTTTCATGTTAACGGCTTTGAGACGAAGAGTTTACAACAATATTTTTTTAGGTATTTCATGTGTATATTAATTAGTGAAATTTATAAAAAACATACGTTATTTTTGAAGAAAAATAATTCTTCAAGATTTTAATCCTGTATTTCTCTATTAAGATACCTTTTGCTTTCAGTGAGCATTCCAAAATTATCAGAGGTTAGAATGTTTTTACTAGAACCATTTTCAGAAATCGTGACGAGCGTCAAATTATAAAATTATATACGTTTTAATGGGTTTTAAACATGAAATGAAAGATAAATTTCTGGGAGAAAGCCATTATCTCTCCTACTGAAAATAATATAAGGTTGCCCAAATGAGAAGTGGCACGTGCAATTATATCAGAATGATTGCAACTACAGCAGCACCACCGAACATGATATAAAGGCAGGTAGGAAGTGTAAACCACATACGACGTGCAATAATAAAACCTGCTCATGGTAGAGGAAATAGTAGGTCAAAAGTAAAGTCATGCTATTCATGGATGCGTCCATATAGGAACAATGCGTGGTTGTATGGTTTCTGAATGCGGAAAGTGAGCTAAATACGGGTATCTAGCAGCGATTGGGAGCAGCCTATCGAGAGAATTGTTGAGTTTGAACTATTGGTGCTAAAGTTTTCGTGAAAGGCGAGAAACGATATCAAATCTCCTACCGGCTCAAATGTTTCCCGTGAAACCCTGGCAACCTAAAAAAATTCTGTTGAAAAGTATTGGAATACCCGCCGTACAGTCCAGATTTGTCTCCTTGAAACCTTTCATACTTTTTTCCTCTTAAGAGAGTATTACGTTTCCATTCGGATGATGAGGTGAAGGAAGCAGTGCAGGACTTCCTCAAGAATCAACTACACGATCTTTCTACAGTGAAGGTATTGACCTACTGTGAAAACGATGAGCCCTGTGTTACAACGCCCGTGGCGATTTATTTTTATTTCTAATAAAGATATTCTTTTTATTCAATTTGTTCATTTTTCATTTGGGAAACCCTAATACAATGTTCATTAATGATACAGTTACTGAAAAAAGTATGTGTTCTCTATCATTATTTCTCAAAAAATAATCTTTTTGAGATGGTTTATATTTTTACAAACATTTGACTTTCGTAGTATAATGATTTTTCAAGCTATGAATAAACATCTAAATCTGACAATGATATTGAAAAATAACCAACTAATTTAGGTAATAAAAATATTGTTTTTTCATACATGAATTTATAAAATATTTATTTTATACTATACAATACTTTTTATTTCTTAATTTTGCACGAAGTATATTTGCTGCACTAAAAATATCTCATATTTTGATTTAAATTTTAAAGTAAAACACTTGTTTTCATTGAAAAGATTTTAAAATCAAAGCTGAAAATTTCTTTTTAAAAGAGTTTATCCAAAAGGGTTTATTGAATTTATGATGTCTTGGAAATTTATTCGAAACAACTGTAGATATTAATAGAATTTATTGTATCAGATTAAAACTTTCGAAATTCGCGAATATTTTCCAGAGAACTCTCTGGAATGTAAAAGTACAATTAAAAGAATTTAAAATATAACGAATTTTAAATTAACCAACAAAAAAAGTGGGTTACTAAATTATAAGTTAAATGAAACTGAACTTCTAAACTATAAAAATTTATTATTAAATATTTTTAAAAAATCGAAAGAAATCATTGAAATATATTTGCAATTAAACAATACAAATTTATATTTGTTATTTACATTATCAGATTAGCAATTATAATAAAAAGAAATATTACACCTCTAAAATCTAAAATAGAAAAAAATTGGTTATGGTTTGCTGAAGAATATATTAAAATCAGCGGCGTACGCAGACCTCTCTTATGGGGGAGGTAGATTACATTCTAAAAACACGTTGACTAAAGCACCCAAGGGTGTTCTCTAAGGTAAAAATCTGAAGTCCCCCCTTCCTTCCTTGTGTGCTCTACTGCATGCCATCTACTAGTTAGGTGAAGTAAGCCTTTTCCAAGTATAAACGACAATTGCATATGCAAAAATATTTTATAAAAGAAATAATTTTAATCACATGACTACTCAAACAAATGACAGACAATATGTCACCAATACACTTTACAGCTACATTATGGCACATAAAAAATTATTTTGTGTGCATTTGTTGATTTGTAAGTCTTATTCATAGTCATCTTACTCATCATAATTAATTATTTGCACTATTACGGCAGGCAGGATTTTCACACCCTCCCTTGACTAACGCCCGAGAGGACAAACATATTGTGTGGTCGGTCCTGCAAAACCGTACAACCACATCACGGACCAATAGTCAGGAAACTGGCATGTTTGTTACACACTCAGTATCCACTCGTACGGTGCGACGACGTTTGCAGAAGCGTGGACTGTCAGCACAGCGTCCATTACTTCGGTTTCCCTTGACATTGTAGCAGAGAGAGGCGGCGACTCTGGTGCCCCGAACGACAAAGCTGGATGCAGGAGTGATTCAATGTCGTCTTTTCAGACGAGTCCCAGTTCTGCTTGTAGTATTCTGCTAACCGTATACGTGTCTGGAGGCTCCGAGAAGGTAGTTCGTCACCCGTTTGCATTGGATATCGGCATAGGGGCCCTGAACTTGTTGTGATGGTTTGAGTAGCCATTGAGTACACGACACGCACAACTTTTGTTCGGATCGACTGTAACATGAACGTAAATCGTTACATTTCTGATATCTTTGTGATGGTTGTGCTCTATCTTCCAACAAGATAATGTAAGACACACATTGCACGTCGTGCTCTGACCTACCTCGATACACAGGGTATTTGATTGTTGTTCTGGCCTTCACGGTCTCCAGATCCGTCATCTATTGAAAATATCTGTCATGGGTTGCTGAGAGAGTGGACCACCTTCCTTCCCCAGCTAATACGGTTGAATGTTGTGAGGCATAGACTTGAAGTAGCATGGAATGAGTTGCCTGTTTCTGTCATCCAAGCCCAGTCTGACTCCATGCCTAACCAGGTAATGGCCATTTTACCTGCCAGGAGTGCTAGTTGCAAATTTAATCATTTTGTCTTCATGCCAAACTGTTTACGTACAATAAATATCTTTTTTGTATTTGCTTTCCTACATGATGTTGCAATTTTGATAGCAGCAGTGTATTTGATTACTTTTAAAGTTTTTGTCATCTAGAGGGTTTTTTTTCACTTATCTATTTTTTTTCCTAAAATTCTACTCAAATATTTTCGAACCATTTAAAAAATAGCTTTTAAGAATATATTTTTTATAAAAAATATTTTTAAGAATGCAATAAGAAAAAAGTAAAAAGTTTTCACACTCTTAACATTTTGATTGAGTTTTATTTTAGCAGAGAGAGATCTCGTTATAAATCATTTGGTTTCAAATATCTTCTTCTATAACACGTTCCTGTTTTATGTAATCTACTCTAATACGAAGATATACCCAAAATACACTTTTTTATTCGCAGTTACACTTTATTTTGAAGGGGATGTGAAAGATTGAACTGAAAAAATTGTCATAAAATTAAAATGCATCTACACTATTAAAATTCGTAGGTAAGCAAACTTAACTATGCTTATGACTAGGTGTATCAAGGGCTGCGGTAGCCCAGTGGTTAAGGTATCCAACCATGGCAGGCATGTCATGAGTTCGATCCCAGTACCACTAAAGACCCGCCGTGTAGGGCAGCGATGCACGTTAAATCTGTCGAGAGCTGAAACGTCCTCCCGTTGGTGTGGTGTGGTAGTTAGGAGAGGGGGGTGCCAGCTCAGGTGTCGTCCACGTCACTTGACCATGGTTCAAAATTACGTGGTCCGTCGCCAAAAGCCCTCGTGTAGCTGAACAGTGCGACGTTAATATTAACTCAACTCAACTCAACTCAACGACTAGGTGTATCTTCTCACGAACCGCTGGACGCAGAAATTCGCCGAAGGTACAAAAATTTCGGGAATGATCCGAGGAATCCGTTTTGATCATTTATATTCCAATATTACAATTAGTAAAAAGATATTAATTAAAAACCTTAAAACGCATAATTATTGCCATTTTTCCCGCCAGGCGGTGAAGTTCCAATTTTCTGACCTTTTCTTTTTTATCCCAGACGTTTTTAAAACACGATCTAATTTTTTTTATGAGACTCAGACAAAAAATAATTACAGAATCGGAAAGATCGTTTACTTTGCCACGATACGGTATAATTTATTTTACAAAATTTTGATATTTTCTATTTTTTACGATTTTTTCTAAAATAGTCAAATTTGATACGTTTTTATGAAAATGATTTCTAAATCGTTTCGATTGCATTTTCTTTAAAGTTAATGAAATGATATTCTACACTAAAAAAGTTCATGATTTTCTCTTTTAGAAACAGTCATTTAAAAAATAAAATGTCAAAAACTTTATCTTACGATTTTTCAAAAAATGCTCAAAATTTTATTTAAATACTTAATAACTTCTTTATTTATAAAAATTATTTCACGAAACTTTTTTCCCGTGTGTAGAACGATATTATCCGTAATCTGTACAAAGATTGAAAAAATAACTTAAAAATTGCGTTTTTTTAAAAAAAATTGGGTTTTTTTCCCTTTTTGAGAGAAATATTTAAGCATTATTTTTGTTACATTTTTTTTGTTTAAAAATTATCGTTGTTTGCAATCCATATATGAAGTTTGAAGGCATTAACTTAAAAATGAAACCCTAAAAAAATTTAAACTTTTAACAAATATCGCAATTTTACTATAGCCAAGGGTTTGGCGGTGAAAACCTGTTTGGCGCCAAATGACTCTGATGAAAGGTTACACTAGAAAAGAAGATACCTCTATAAATATTGAAAATCATCAGATTTGGCGAAATTGAATATCTCTTCCTTTTATTTTAAAGGTCCTTTCACTCCTTGTTCCCTAAGATTTTGCGGCCGATCGTTTAAAGCACTTCTTTAAAAAACGGTTGTACCCAGGTTCACAACAACATCGCTTAATTTTCATGATTTTTTAGAAAATACTCAAAATTTTATTCGCGCATTTAATAACTTCGCCAGCAATTTTGTAATTGGAAAAATAATTTATTTCGTCTCGATACAGTATTTTTTTTTTTTTTTTTTTTTTTTTTACAAAACAGCTATATTTTACATATTTTATGATTTTTTTTTTTTCTAAAATGAGTCAATATCGATGCGTTTATATGAAAATGATTTTTAAAAAACTCATACTTTTATCTTTATAGTTAGTGATTTAAAAAATAAAATGCCGGGGAAAAACTTTTTTTTACGAATTTTTAAAAAATACTCAAATGTTAAATATTTAGTAACTACTTATTAAATTCAAATTTTTTATAATTTTTTATATAAATTATATGATTTATAAATTTTTTATAAATCATATATTTTTTATAAAAATAAATGATAAATTTTTTTTTATCATTTATAAAAAAAATTTGCATGAAACTTTTTTCCCGTGTATCGAACATTTCAAAAAATGCTTATAATTTTAACTCAACATTTAATATAGTTGTGAAATTTTGTAATTATAAAAATTTCTACTTTTTTCAACGTACAACTATTTTTAAAAAAGGTACATTTTCGAATCCGGGGCCTAAAAAGTTGCAATAGGGAGTGAACATTAAAGTCCCACTGTTCACTTACTCGAGAGTTTTTGGTGACGCACCTCGACATTTTGAACCATTGTCAAGTGACGAGGATGAGTCTTAGCTGGCACCCATCTATCTTAACTACCATACCACACCAACGCTAGGACGTTTAAACTCTTGACAGATTCAATAGCTGGTCTTCAGCAGTAGCCAAAATATTAAAAGGGCAGTAATAATTAATTGTGGGAAAAATTACCACGCGAATTTTGTAATGACGTTAATATAGAAATCACACACACATACCAGGAACGGCTGATAGCGAAAGGGGAATTTCCATGACAATATGTTATGCATTTAAAAATGTTCGTGCATCGTCAGGGGGGAATAAACCTGTCTGACAAAGAAAAGAAGCAAAAAAATTTCGAAACAGGGAATTTTAAGTTATACACTTGGTAAAAGCCCGAGCAACGTCAGGCTAAGCGGAGGAGGGGGAGGAGAAAGCCAGTGCAACGCCGAGCCATGCAGCTGGTACAAATACAAAGGAATGAATAAAGAATGTATAAATTAAAAAATGGGAAAATATTTTTATTTTGATTGACATTGAAATTATACTGTTAATTGACATTGTAAAATTGTTAAAAGTGTGAAAATTTAATAGGAAGAATTGTTATTTTGGTTGACATTGAAATTAAATTTGGTTAAATTTAGTTGACTTTGAAATTAAATTTGGTTGTGACATCAGGAATATTGGAGTCATAAAAAAGTAAATTTTAAATTAGATTTCGTTAACAAAAAAACTCATTCAGGAAGTTGATAAACAAAATATGATAAAAGAGTTATTAGACAAAATATCATAGTTGTAGCAGTATTCGAAGTGTGTGTGTGTGTGAAAGAGAGAATCCTTTTATTCCTAGAAAGTACTCGTTTTAGTCTCTTAATTCGATATGGGATAGAAACTGGATCAAGATTTAATATGTTTTCAGGCCTTTTTTTAAATTTCCCTACACAATTACGTTCTTATACGACCAGAATGTAAATTTTCACTTTATAGGATGATACTACATAATTACTGCAATAAAATGGTTTTTTTTAAAGTTTTACTTCTTTTTAATGAATAACTAATTATGTACTTAGAAGGGGGAAAATACATCAGAATTGAGAATTAAAACTTTTCCGAATATTTCTTTTGATTATTACAGATATTGTGTACTTGCATTCTAACTTGATAAATTCGAAGAGAGTTAAAAAATTGTTTTGTGCTCCGTAGGCAAATTTGACTCTTATGTCATTAAACATTCCAGATAACATTTGAAAGGTTTGGAATTCCATGCATTTCAATATATTTTCGATAATTCTGAAAAAAATTTAAAACGTTATTCGAAAATCACCTTAAGAAATTGTATTATAATATATATTTTGTAACCATTTTAATCGCACGGAAATCGTGTTTATCCTTAAGAAACAAGTTGCTTATTTATAAACTCGTTCTCAGACCTGTACTACAATATGCAAGTCCAATCTGGGGCCACGCAGCCTATTCTAATATTAAAATGTTAGAAACAGCACAAAACAAAATTTTAAAAATTATCACAGACTCTCCCTGGTACATCAGAAATGATGAAATCAGATTTGCGTTAAAAATGAAAACCTTAAAAGAATTCTTCAAAAAAATCGCGATTAAGTTTTTCAACAACATAGACTCTCATACTAATCGAGCAATTGCTCGCATTGATAAATATAACATTAATCCTTTATTCAACAGACCACGAAATATCTTAATTTAACTTTTCAAATCATTCACTCACTCGAAATTCACAATTCCTCTATCGAACTCACTCTCGACCAATAGGAACAGAGTGAGCCGACCACTTGCATCACGAGCTCTGAGAACGCCTCGGCTTCCAGAACTCCACCTTCTCAGACACACCCATTTCATCAGGTTCCGATAGGCTGCCCCCTGATTGGACCACACACACAGACTCTCGCTAATTCACTCATATAGGCGCCCATTTTGGGCGAACTTTATGCAATTTTTAATTCAACACTCAGGCATTTTAATTTAATACTCAAGCCTCTAATTAATTTCTCACACACTTAAATTCTCATTTTATCACATTTTAATTTCTTAACTACTTGTACTTTTATTCAATCACACAAAATTTTATAATGATGCAGCAAAGGGCTAAGAGATAAGCTGAACCCATGTAACCACCCAGTATTTCATGATAGGAGTTTGAGCTTCCCTGCGGGAAGCAGGCACTCCAATAATCCATCAACTTATATTGTAACCATTGTGGCTTGTTTCCATAAAAGGGAAATAAATCTCAATCTTTTTATTATTAAAATAAATATTATATAAATCTTTAACTTTATTGAACAATAATAGCTTTAAAAATGTAAATTTTTCTTGATGAAAAATAGCACCTGTATTATACATATAAATAATCAGATGGAATCCTTATATCTCTGTAGAAATCATAGACCATAAATTACTTTCTTCTGAATATTCTCTCATTCAACTTGTTTATAAAGAGATTCTAAGTATCAGGAAACTTCAAAACCCGTTAAGATGTCAATATGACCATTCTGAAAACTTTAAAGAGGCAACGAAGGGCATCTGCTGATGATTTTAAGCACTCCTTCCAAGGCTCATAATCCTTAGAACATGATAATCTAAAAATCGATTCATAGATCTACAATGCTACATGAATTCAAAAAATTAAATCAGTAAAGTTAGGAATTTCCCTTCTCGTCTTTGTAGGTATACAGGGTATCTTCCAGGATTTGGTCCCCATAAGCTTTATCAATTCGGCAAAACATATGGAAGAATGACCCATGACATCATGACAAAGCATCCCGTTGCCGGCCAGAGGTTTGGTCAAATTTTGAGTCATGGTTGTTGTCACAATAGAGCAAAGAATGACGACAAGTCTATGGTCTGGCAGCACGAACATTCATCTCACAACCCTAAGCATAGATGCGATATGGTGCCAGGATATACAGGTATCATATGCTTATTTATTGTTTTGCGGAGTTAGAAAAATAATTTGAAATTGATTTGAATTTCAGAGCGTGCAACTTAATTCGAAACTTCCGAATTCAATATAGTAGGTAAACTGGAAACTCTTGTTATTATACTTAGTTTTTAAATAAATTGGCTGAGATTTATGAGAATAAGAATTTTCCTTTAATGAAAGAACCAGAATAGGAGGATTTTTTATGACTGTAAAGTTTTTTTATGACCCAAACTTTGAATGGAACCAAAACAATAATTAATATCACGAGAGAGAATTTGCAAAACAAGCAAGTTAACACATTGAATGTACCGCTTTATATTTTGACTTTCATCCTGTTTTTAGTCACGAGGACTCCTCGCTCTACAGTTTGAAAGTAATAGCAAATGTTTTATTACAATGAGGTTTATTATGCTGTTCAAAACACACAATTTAGTTCCCATTTAACGAGTATATAATTTAATATTATCAATTAATTTAAGAAACTGGTTTTATAATTCCATTCAACGTCCCAACTGTATAACAAAATTGTGAATATCGTTAATATATTATTTCAAAACAGAGTACGTAACCTGCAGAAATTTTAAAAAATTCAAGTACGTGATTTGCTTTGTTCACTCTCAGTATACAATTTTTCTCATATTTTTATTCCTTATTTCAAAATATCAGCAGGATTTGAATTCTGAAAATAGTATTTAAATACTAACTCATAAAAATATATGTATGTTGGATTCTCCTTCTAATTCTGGAAAGATAGCCGACAGTTGAGAGATGTATTATAAATGAAACCTCTTACATAACTAAAAATGAGATTAATAAAATCAGCTCATTAAAATGTCAATCAAAGATAAATGGAATTTAAAAAAATCATTTAAAAAAAAACCCCTTTTTATTATTTTCAGGAAAGTTATGTTTTAAATGAGCACAAAATCTTGTCAATTTTTTCGATATTAAGGTCTAATAGATTTATTTGATGCAAAAGCTTTCTGGAAATGCTACATAATCAAAAGAATATATGCACCTTATACTTTAAATTAGAAATATTATTGACAATTTATCTAACGTAAAAGGGAAGCTAGTGTTGAGTTGCATGTAATTTTACAAATTAGAAGGAAAGACAAAAAATTCGAAAAACTAAGACTAGAAATGAAATTATTTTGCCTCATGTTTTGTGATATATTTTTAAAAGTAGATAGTTTAAAATATTTTTACAGAGAACATCTTACATATAATATATATCATCGTGTATATGAAACTTTTGGCAACTTTATTTACAAAAGGAATAGAAAAATAACTGTATCAGATTTTACTAAATAGTTTTTTTTAGTTGATTTCTGAAACAACCAACTCTTTCAAACTTATTCTTTTCGCTTCTTATTAACTTATATCTACATTATTTAAACTTAAACGTACATTAAAATTAATTTTATATCAATGTAAAAATAAATATGTAAAATTTGGACAAATTTTTTGGACGTGCATTTTATTTTATTCACAGCAACTTTTTCCAAATATTTGGGTGCAATAAACATATATGTTAGATATTCATTTATTTTAAGTAAAATAATATCGAAATAGTGATAGCCCGTAAAAATTATTCTTATGTATAATAAAAAAAATCAGAAAAAAAAATATTTTCTTAAAATAACGCAAAAATTTTCTTGACACTAAAAATCGTTTGGTAGATATCAGTTACATTGTAACTAACCGTATTCTCGATTGAAATCCATCTTTCATTTTAGCAGATATTTTTCTGGAATTGGAATTTCTGGTTGCTAGCCATGGAAACATTTTGTTTTGCCTTAACGGCTTTTGTACGGGATATATTTGTTTCCAGAGTATTGATTTTTGGTATTTCTTTATCATATTCTTCTGAACCAGCTTTCTTTGCCTGCTTCTAAACTGCAGCCGATTATTTTATAATGTAAGTGGCTTCACATTTTAAATTTAAATGTTGATACAATAATTTTCATAGATGCCCTATTATTCGTTTATGTTAATTATCGATCAATTTTAGAAGTTCGAATTTTGAAACTCATATTATCTTTTTTTTTTCTTTTTAATACATCTTGGATTTCTTTTATTTTTGAAAATTATTTTATGTCAGAGATAGTTGGAGATAAATTTTTTATTTTTTAAGTTTGACGTTTTGATAAATAATCGAGTTCTTTGTCGAATCGTGGTATAGTTTATGGAATGGTTTTTCGAAGAATTTATGGTTTACTTATCTACAGCTGGATTTAGAATGAAAAACTCTACCCTGCCACTGCTATGAAACAAGATTAAATATTGATTTTGTTTCCACTGAACTGAATATTTTTTTCATAAAAAAATTAAGGTTTTCCTTAATTTAGTCGTCTGGCTAAAGTAAATTGAACTTCTTTGACTTTTTATTTTATTTTATCTTTCTTTTACAAGATTTCCATTAAATATTTTTAATGTGAATTAAATTTATTTTTTAAAAAAGTTTTAACTTAGTTATCACAGTAAAAGAATGACATGTTTTTTCTTGTCCCAGCAGGATATTTTGTAATGAGTAGTTGAATAATAATAATAAATAATTTTTAGTTTTCCAACATTTGTTGAACAGCCCAAATTAATTTTTTAACTGCTGAAAATTCATTAAAATATTTTGTATCAAATTATTTTTATGTGACTTTTTCACCATTATTTTTATTTTAAGTGTGCTATGAATAGTATTTAACATTTCTTTAATATTAAAAAATGACGTGTAGTTAATATCAATTTTTAATCGCATTTTGCAATTAGTTTTTCTTAAACTTTTAAAGTTTTTGTATCAATTTCTTTCAGATCTAATCTATTCATCAGAAACTTTTATATTATTTCTATAATTTTTGAGGAGCATATAATTTTACGAAGTATTCATATTCTTTTATTGATAACCCTTTTTAAGTTATTTTCAAAAAAAAAATATGCCTTTTAAAAAAATTATAACTCATGCAACGGTTCATTGAAGAATTTCAGTGCATTACGTTCTGCGGTTAAGATTACTAAATTTATAAAAGAATAAAATTTTAGAATTGTTTTTTTTCGGTAATATTTTAAAATATAAAATTTATATTTTGTTCTATACGACATTATGCATAATTTTTTTTTAAAAAAATAGAATTTCAAATTATTTTTAAAAGTTGTGAAATTAATTACAAGAAGTATCACAAAAGCTTTTAATTTTAAAAGGAAAATTGTCAAAAAAAAGTAGAAAAATATTTTAACTTCAATGGAATTTTAATACCTGAAAGATCCTGTCCTGCTTGATTAAACTTTGAAATATTGAATTAATGATTTTAAAACCTTTCTCGGTGCTAGTTTGATATCGGGCGTAATAGCTCCAAGTTGTTGTTTATGTTCGCTAAGATGGGCGATAACATTACAATATGGTTACCTTAATATTTTTATTGTCTATCGATGTAGTTACCATGGGTATAACGTATATTAGAAATAACCTTTATTTGTTTTTTCCCGCTGTAACCCTATTAATTTCAGACGATTTTAATAAAAATTTCTAATTTCGGTAAAAATTTAACCATTTTCCGTGTAATTTTTCTATTGTTTGCGTCTTCTGTTTAATTCTGTGCAATTTTCGAATATGGATATTTCTAAAATGAGTGAGTACTAGAATATTTTTTTTCTTAGAAGAATAAGTGTTGTGCTTTTAATTATCGCTATCATTTAAAATAATGGAATCGTAGTAATTTAATTTCATTGGCCTTGGAACCTGATTGCCCTGGGATTTGTAGTTTCAATTTTCTGAAGACTGTCGCATGGAACAGCGGGAGATCCTTGACATTGAATTCAAATTTTTCAAACAGCATTGTGAGGAAGTTAAGATATCCGAGTACGTTCGGAACCGTGATTTCGCAAAGCGCATAAATGGATAATTTTCATGAGATTTAGTGTCACTTAGATTAGAATATATGCATAAAATTGTTTTAAGGACATTTTAACAAAAAATGTATTTAAGTATAATATTTTGGCAAAAAATTAACTTAGAATAATCTTTTTTCCAAATGTTCTCCTTTTGTGAAAAATGCTTCTATTATAATATTTTGCCTGTATATAGCTCAGACCTCTCTACGGAGGCTCAACTAGAATTTTTGAAATGTATAACTTAGAAGTGGGTTTATTCATATTTTACGACAACAGAGGGGAGCAATTTTAAGAAAAAAACGCCAATAATTATTTCAATGGGTGGTAACTCTGAAAATAATGTGAATTTTTCAAAAATTCTAGTTGAGCCTCTGTAGAGAGGTCTGAGCTATTTACAGGCAAAATATTATTATAATAGAACCATTTTTCACAAAAGGAGAACATTTGGAAAAAAGATTATTTTAAGTTAATTTTTTGCCAAAATATTATATTTAAATAAATTTTTTTGTCAAAAGCTCCTAAAACAATTTTATGCATGTATTCTAATCTGAGTGACACTAAACATATTGAAAAGTATCCATTTATGCGCTTTTTTAAAATCACGGCCCCGAACGTAGTCGGATACCTTACGAAGAGAAGTATCTCATTCTCTTCACTTGACCTTGGCTTAAAATAATGAGAGTTTCCGCCAGTACTCATGGTTCACCTATATTGTAATTTTTATTTAAGTAACTAATTAAAAATGATAGCATTAGAATTATGATACAAAGCTGCTTTAAGTTTATATTTAAAAAAAAGCCCCACTTTTTAAAAAAAATTCCTTTCAATTTTAGTTTTAAAATATTCAAATGTATTTGGTAGTCCGTGACAACTAGAATAAAATTTGAGTTGAAGTAAACCTTTACTCTGATAATTGAAACATTACAAAATACCTCTGACTAAAATGCCGCTTCTAAACATTTGCTAATATTTAATTTAATCTTAACAAAATATCACTTATTTTCAGTAATTTATTACATAAATTATTTTTACTTCTCACCTGTACTGTGAAAGTAGGAATCACTGAACACCCGACTGATCTTTCTTCTGTCCCATGGAGTATACTGTTTTTGATAAACACGCACACTGGGAATGCCCTAGGAATTTTTTCTTATTTTCAACACTCCCCTTTGTAATGTTTCCTTTTTTTTCACCATTACTTTTCTTCATCACATTTGTACATTATTACATATTGCTTACATACAATTATTTATATGAAGTACTTGGTTATTAGTACGTTTATGTTCGTTTCATACAACTTCTCCAAATATTGCTCTTGCGCAAATAAATTTAAACCATAAAACTCGGCGAAACATATGTTGTACTGGAAGGTCCCCCCCCCCTCACTTATTTTGGCTTCAATACAACTGCTGTACCAACACCTCCTAGATACTAGATTCAAAAATAATTCGTCTTCCTTTTTTTCTTAGAATTATCCTGACCCTTCTTGCGACTGTCTTAGTACGTTGTCGGGGTAAATGAGCTGTGATTGTTGTACTTCTTAATTTTAAAGATCTGTCAACTTACCAATCGATACATCTGGGAAATTAAACAATACAATGTTTCTAATATGTCTGCATTCATGTTCTAGAAAAGAAGTCCTCTTCACGAAATCAAACAACCCATTTCTTTTTCAAATTATTATTTAATGAAATGAATTAAAAGTACTTAATTTTAAGACATGCGCATTCGCCACCTTTTCTTTAAAGAAAAATGTTTTCTTATGTAATTTGGCTGCTATAAATCCTCTTGTGTCAATTTCCTGTTATAAATTAATGAACAATTTTTTAAAATAAATTTTCAAGACATTTTTACTCAGACATTACAGTGTATTTCCAATTAGTAAAAATTGGTTCCATTGCTGTGATTTCTAAATATTTTGTAGTAACTTTTCTTTATAAATTACTTTGTTATGGAAAAGATTTTAATAAAAAAAAATGGTAAGTGCCACACAAGCAATTACAAAGGGAAAAAACATTGCCGAATTTTTTAATTCCTTGTAGTTATTAACAATCGAGAGATGCTGGAAATCGTGTGTTATTTGGTTCTCACAAAGCAATGTTTCGATTATTTCAATTTAACTGTCTTAAAAAAGTAAGCAACTAAAACAAAAATGGTAATAAAATGAAAACAATTTATTGAAAAGCAAGGGAATTGTCACAGGTTGTGGAACAGAAGAGGCAATACCGCGCAAAATAACACAGGAAAATAATAGTTTTCAAGTACGCCGTAGAAAGAATAATGTCCCTAACTTGTATAAAAAAATTTAGTTGCAAATATTTATCTGTATGACGTGTTACAACATCGAGTGGAGATGCAGGCTCGGCAACTACGATTCGTACCTAAAGCAGGTCGTCGATCCTACTTTGTGCCCCTTCTCGAAGAAGACATGTTTTCATGTCATTAAGAAGAATTGTACACAACAAACAGAAAGACGTCTTTCGAGCATGTCCAGGACATGCTCTATTGGGTTCAAGTCGGCCGAACGTGCTGGCCATTTTATTCAAAGCATAGTTCCACGTTCCACACGAGCTCTATGTACTCTTGATTTATTGTTCACAAACAGGGCATTAGAACCCATGACTCCCAGATATGGACAAACATATGAGTAGAAGGTTACATCTCGATAAATAACTGCTATCGCTGAACCGGCGCGAAAGATGTTGAGATTAGTTCGGCCACCGACTGATATCGTTGCCCAAACCATGACATCAGCTTGACTGTAGCTGAGTCTTTCAGTGATATTGTGGTCTTGAGATTAAGTTCCTGCCATTCTCCAGATCCGTATCCATCACAAATCACTGCTGTTTCAAAATCTGGACTTATCGGAGAAGAATACATTGGCCCATTGCTGTGGTGTTTACTCGATTTAATCTAGAGTCTATTATACCAAGCTCTTCTATGAAATGACGTCAATGGCATCCAAATTGATGATCGTTTGGGATACCGATTACTTTCATGCAGCCATTTACAATAAGAGAATTTTGAAGGGATATCCCTATTCCCCTTATGACTTCACAAAGCTGAAATAAAGTTTACAAGTTGAACTCGTCCGATAATGCCAAGTTTGCAAACACAGATAACGGTTTTCGAAGATGGTTGTAACCCTAGGACCTCCACTAACAGGTCTTCATAAGAATGTTCATTTATGTTAACGATTTCACAAGCGGCTAACGATCATACGGTTGACATTTAATGCTTGAGTAATCTGGAGCGGTCGTTCCCCGGAATGGATCTGTCCAATAACACATATCAGCTATGTTTTAACTCAAATGCCGCCTACGACTCATTTTCAGAAATTTTAAACAAAGAAATGAAGAAATTAGCATCACAGAAACGCAATATCTAACACAATGAAAGAAATAGCAGCTGTTGAATTGAACATTTATATATATATATATATATATATATATATTACTGTTGTGGAGTTGCTTTCGCATTTCTCTGCAAGGAACATATGCAAATTTTGTCTCTGTAGCCTTTCTTCTCGAATTAAGCTAATTTTATTGTTTGTTGTTTTTCTTTTGATAGAGAGTAGTTTATTAATAATGCAGTTACATATAAGAAAAACATAGCCAAATTTCGCCCAAATAGCACTTTTTACGGCCTACACTTTACGGCAAACCTCATAATTTACAAGGTAGGATTCATAAGTTCCCGGTCTGAGCCTATAATGTGAAAAAATTTTGTAGTAGAGCAACTACGATAACGTTTTTTTGTTACTGAGTTCTTCCACTTTTCAAAAAAATTTGTCTCGAATCACGTGGTCGGTGTCTCGCCACGGCGTTGTATTTTGTTGTTGTTGTTGTTGTTGTTGACTAATTCCTCCTGTCTAGCCGCAGGCTAGACCAGGTTCATGAGCCCAAGAGTCCTCAGGAAATCGTACACCAAAAGAGGACTGGAATAGATGTCCTCCCTTTCAAGTCCTGCACAAAACAAAAGATGATCTGGAGTTGCCTGTACCAAATTGCATTTAGTACAATTCTCGTAAATTTTCTGGCCTAAGTTAAAGGAAAGGCCTCTAATGTGTCCACTTGCAAGCCTACTAATAGTTGTTTGGACGACTCTATCCGCCTTGATGGAAAGGGCACCACCTGGGGCCTGCCTATTATACCAGGGGTGAGTCGGAGGAGTCTTCCATAGTTCTTGAATCAAAGATTTCGTTTTAGAAAAATTTCCGAGAAAGTCAAAGTTCTTCTCGACATTAAATTTTCAGTGACACCTTCCTTGGCTAAAAGGTCAGCTGTGTCATTGCCAAAGAGACCAATGTGAGATGGAATCCATTGGAAGTAAATCTCATGTTGCTGGGAAAGTTCTTTAAGATTTTTAAGAATTGAGACCGATGTTTTGTCTCCAACATTTGTCCAGTCGCTAAGGTGTTGGATAGCACTTCGGCTATCACATAATATCCATATTTCATCAGGAGATGTCATTGTCTTGATGATTCGGAGAGCTTCATCAATGGCAATTAACTCGGATCTAAAAACAGAACAAAAGTCCGAATTCCTAATTTTGATATTATGAGAACAATTAGGAGCCTTTATAAAGATGCCACTGCCACATGAGTTTTGTTCGTCTTTGCTACCGTCGGTATAAATTTGCATTGCAGTAGCTGGAATTTTGTTAATAATCTCCAATGCTAATTGACGTAAATATTCAGGTGGATCTTGATTTTTGGAAGTATGAGCTCCCATTTCTGGTATTTTGTAGGTGGTTGTATTTATATAGTAGCCGGCGATTGAAAGAAACCGCGTTTGTTGAGCAGAGAATGAATATCAAATTTTGTGTTCGCTTGGGAAAGAGTGCTACGGAGACTTAAGAAATGTTGAAGCATGAAGGCAGTGATATATTATGGCGAACGCAAGCTTTTGAGTGGCATCTTTGTTTCAGAGAAGATGAGGAAAATGTCGAAAACGACAAACGCTCTGAACGTCCACAGACTTCCCGCACCGTTCAAAACTGCGAAGAGGGTTTTTGCGGCGGTACCTAAGAACAAGCTTCAAACAATATCGCAAATAGCAGAATCAGTTGAGATATCTTCGGCGACATGTCAGCGGATACTGATTGAGGGTCATAATATACATATTGTGTGTCAACGCATCGTTCTCCACATGCAAAGCGACCAAAATTCAACTCGAATAGCAATAGCGGGAGACTTAATCTCGCCTGTTGTCAAAGATTCTTGCCTACTTGACAGAATTGTTACTGGAAACGAGAAGGGGTGTTTTTTATGCGACGCTTAATCCAAGAGAGCATCGGCACCGTGGAGATCACCGCAATCCCCTCTGAAGCAGAAGTTTTTCCAAGAATACTCTAAAGGGAATGTCATACTAGAGGTGTTCTTCGATATCCATAATTGTGCATCTGTAATTTATCCCTGAAGGACGCACCTTGAACAAAAAACTCTATGTAGACATCCTGCGTCGTTTGCGTGTGTCGATCAAAAAGAAGAGGCCAAAATTGTGGGCTGAGCAGTCATTGGCGCTTTTGCATGACCACGCTCTTGTACACCGATTCGCCCTAGTCACTGACTTTCTTACGAAAATGAAAACAATTGTTCCCCTGATTCGCCCCCTACGACTTCAGCCTATTTTCTGAACTGGTGCGTCGCTTGCAGGGTCGTCGATTTCAATCTACAGATGCAGTTAAAAGTGCATCACAGGCTGAATTAAAGGGCATGGCTAAAAATGGATACCAGAAATATTTCGATGACTTTTACAAAAGTGTGTTGTTGCTCAAGAGTCTTATTTCGACGCAGGATGTGTTTCAATAATTTAATTCGTATTATTTTTAAGTTGTAGACTCAATCCGGGAACTTTTGAATCCTACCTCGTATAACAAAGAATTTGCTACTTTTTACAATTAAAAATAGTAAGTTTTGAGGTAGCAATTTATTTATTTTTTTATAACGTAAGTTCATAAATTTATGTTATATGGTATTCTTAGTTATGTAATTCCTTTATTGATATACCATAACTGCATGGTTTAAAATGTGCGCACACTGAAAGCATTTTAATACTTGCATGAAAATAAAGAATATTGTAGAATTTGTACCTCTCTATATTTAAGTATAATGAAAGAGAGCAGAGGAAAAACTATATTTTTTTAATTCTCCAGAGGAAGAAAATATTTCCAAATTTTTATGTTACTCTTTTCACTTTTCCAGTTTTTGAAAACTGAGTTATTTTTTGATAAATAATATGGTTAGTTTTATCATTTAAAATGAACACGTGTCATTTTAAAATGTAACGATTTAAAAGTCGTATAATTTTTTTTCCTTTTTTTCTGTTGAATCTTAAGTAATTTTATCCTTTCAGCCTCTGTTTCTTTGTTTACACTTTGTTTAAAACAATTTTTAAAAAATTAGTTTTGAAAACAATAGTCTAAGAATTTCAGAATGAAAAGAATGAAGTTCTGAAATATGTCATAATTAATTAATTATGATTCTGAAGAGCTTTTAAAATTAATATTCGAAGAATATATCAGTTTTTTAGTAGAGTTTCCTTAATATGAAGTCAATGTTGTTTTAATGATGGTTTGTAGCAATAAATTGAATAGAATTATGTTAATCATATCTCAAGAACACATCACCAACTGTTATTCGTATCTTTTGAAACAAGTAATCTGGAAAAATCACTTGCACTGTTTATGTAAATTCATTCAAAATGGACAATTTTTATGAACGTGTATGTTCTTACTAGGCCTGTCACGAAAATTTCTGGTTTTCAAGGTTAATTCGTGACTAAAAATCCTTGCAAAAATCAATCCATTACTGAATGTTAGAACATGTTTTTAAATGTGATTGAATATTAATACTAAAAGAAAAAGTATGTTAAATTATCACCTGTTTAAAACTTTGAATTTAATTTATGCACAAATTTAAGAGATGGTCTTGCCATTCTAATTATTTTTGACCTAGAACTTCTATAGATTTTTCATTATATTAGAAACTTCGAGTAAAATGTTAAAAAAATTGTTCTTTTCTTTTTTTGCGAAGATAATTGATTTATGAATGACAATTTGGTCTGAAAAAAAGTATTAATTTTTATGATAACTTATTTCACTAAAAACTTTTTTGATTGCTATATATATTAAACATAAAATGCAAATTTACGATTTTGTCAATTTGTACTCACTATCCATTTCTCATTATGATACTAACAGATTGTGTGGAAATTAAAATAATATGGAGAATGGAAAGCATTGATATTATCAAGAATAATAAAGTTATACAAAAATATTCAACAATCAAGATGTTTATTCTTACTTTCAACGAGAGAATATTAATTTTAAAAAAATGCTATTACTTTGTACAGGGATTTTGAATAAAAATGAAAATACACATGAAAATGCATTCCATTATAACGAGTAAGCCGAAGTTAATGTCATTAGCAATCTGTTTATTTAACAAAAGGAAAATTTCATCAATAGAAATGATGTTTTACGATTTTCAAGAATATCTGATGCATTTTTAACATCAGTTTTTTAAAAAAATTATTCATTTTTAAGGGCAAATTCATTTTTACTGATTTATGTTTAAAAGAATTTCGTTTATAATTGCAATACTTAACATACAAAATTAAACTTTTTTGTAAGTAAGTAAATGTGTCCAAGATCTGGAAAAAAATATCGCTTAAATAGCTCTAAGCTTTAAAACGCATTGTAATAAATTGCATTTAATTATTCTGATTAATCAACAGGGTAAAAATTTTATGAAAAACTTCGTTACCTTTTCTAATTAATATTTTATACTTTGTTAAATAAAAAAACATCGCAAAAAAGTAAAATGCTCAAAAATTATTTATTTTATTTGAATATGCGAGAAATGAAAAAGTTAAATAGAATGTGTTGCCTTTTTGAACCATTTTGTTGTTTGACTCTTGTTCGTTGAGTCGTTTGGAGTTAGTTATTTCTTATTCTGTTTTTAGCAAAAAAATCAGCTATTCAAATGGAAGGGAAAATAAATATTCAAAACTGATATCAATTTAGTTAAGATAGGTTACGTTTTTTCATATATTTGTTGGGAACAAAATGATAATTTTTACTTAAAACTTTTTTTATGTAAAAGATTCTTAAAACAAAATTTTATATCAGCAGATATGATACCTCAAAAAACTTATCTTGCAAAAGATAAGACATATCTCAAAAAATGCAAAAGATTAAAAAAGATTTTGTCATCCATCTCATTTCTGAAGAATTTTTCAAAAATGCATTTGATTGCGGATTAAATTTGACACAAAAAAAATTGTGTAATGTTCATTCTTCTAGAAGAACTGCTGATAAAATCTTTGGAACTTTAAAGTGATTAAATATATTTTGTTACAGGCAATTATTTAAGATTGTAATGGACTAGGTAACAAATATTTAAGTCAGTGATTTCCTTAATTTTTTTGTTGAAATTACAAACGAATTTTTTTGTAAGAGTAATTCCTACTTTTTCTTGTAATTAAAAATTTTCCTTCTCATCTCCTTAAATGTTTATCGTCTTTTCTTTTAAATATTCAAGTAGGAATGCAACTTTTTCCTTCTTCCAACGTTTGTTCTATTTTCTTTCCTCTCAAGTAATATTATGCAATCTCAACTTATTTAATTGCTATATTATTAGAGCTAAACATTGTGTGATTATAAGGATGGACCTCGTAATTTAAACAACTGTCAAGCAACGAAAACACCTCTGAACCGATACTGAGAAGTCCTCAATATTCTATTCTACGTTTGAAACGTAATCCAATCTTGAATAGGTAAGCTTTCAGAAAACCACTTTTCTGTCATGACACTACTGTACTCTGTCAAAATTAAGTAGGCATCATATACCTTTTATGATATTTATATTAGCAGCTTGATATTAACAGAGAGAGATAGCTTTAATATCGAATGAATCCTCAATACTCATGATGATCATTTTCATTGCATTCTTACTATGAATTTCTTAATCCTTTATTATAGGGATATTTTGCCTGTTTTCTTTCGCGTGGTGTGGAAGTTTGTAGAGGGCTTTAGCTCAGGTGTCGGTCATCGTCACTTGAAAATGGTTTAGAATGATGAGGTCCATCATCAGTAGACCACGCGTCGCTTCCGAGTGCGATGTAAATTAAAATCAAATAATATCTGTGTCCCTTTTTTAAGGCATATTTTATCTTCACATAAAAATAGATAATATTTTGTACAAGTAGTTCTAACACAAAAATCTGCTTTTTTACAATTTTACTTGTAGTGGATCATTTCATTGTATAATGTTATAATTTTACTACCATTTTGATATTTTTTTATTGCCTAGGTCACGTTCCTAGAAAAAACTCTTACTGTGGTCGAGGATACCAAGAACATTGTACGAAAGGGATCGCAGAATTCGAAAGACTGAAAATGGGTGAGAATGACAGACTCAGATCAACGAAATATGTCCCACCTGAAGACCTTTTGGTAAGAAAACAATAAAATTTGTTACTTTAGTGGGGACTTAATTACTCTCCTCCCCTCTTTTTTGTATAAACGCGCTATGAAAAAAAATAGTGGAAAAGATTTTGAACAGGTAGTAGTAAAATTCAAAGCTTGTACTATACAAAAACTCTTCTTACTCAGTTCAAAATTATGCGGGACATAATTTGTATTGTATCATTTTGAAGGTTTATTTCAAATTATTCGAAATTCTCTGTTTATTCTAATTAATATTCAATATATGTTTGTAAATTCAAATTTGGTATCCACCGGGAAGAAAAAATATAATTTGACCTATATATATATATATAGTATTATAAGACTCATATATTTCAATTTTTCAATTGATTTTTGTGATTGATTTTATATATTTAAATATATATACATACATATATACAAGTCTTAAATCCGAAAATTGCAAACTTATTTGAATAAGGTGTGATAATCTGAACAGTTTAGATTAAATTTTTTATCAAGAAAGTTATTACAATACCTGATATCATCACATGAACAGTTACCACAATTCGACCTATCGATTGCGTGTGAGTATGTATTTATTATGAACTAAGTTGAATATAGAATCTATTCTGAATAGAAACTTAAACTTGTTTTGATTATAGGGTAAAAAAGATAAAATTCTCTCGAGCTATATATTTTCATAATGCACAAAAAATAAATTTATCGTAATGCCATTGAATGTACAATGTTTTTGGTTAATCCTTGAGGGGTATAAACAAACAAATGCGATAGTTTACCAAACCTCGGGCATGCAACATATAATTGGCCGTGCAAAAAGCAAGGGTTTTCTAAATCTAAGCCACAAATTGTCATTGTTTCACCTTGTGACTTATTAATGGTCATAGAAAATACTAAGCGAATTGGAAATTGCAAACATTTGAATGGGTAGGTGAGTCTGAAAGAATCATTGGGATCTGTGGTAGAAGTACAACTTGTCCTTGAAGTTTACCGCTCAAAATAGTGGCCTCAAGAATATTGCCCAAGATTCTTTTATGAACAATCGCGTGCCTTTACATAATTTTGGCGCATATTTACATAATTGCGGTATCGGACCGAATTGTAAATCTAAATCATTCTCGAATCCACACAAATAATATCATACAAATCGGTCCAGCCGCTTAGGAGGAGTTCAGTCATATACACCCACACAGAAGAATGATATGTATAAAGATACTAGCTGTTATACCCGTTCTTCGCACGGGTGAACTAAAAAATTAAACAACACAGATTGAAGGAGAAAGAAGTTTTTAATCAGTTAATTTAACGTGAATTGCAAATTAAACAAAAAAAAAGCTTTTTGCATATATCAGCTAAACAAACAAAAAAAGAAAGAAAAAAAGCACCTTTGTTAAATTTTAAGTATGTAGATCTAATAGCTGATAAAAAGGATTTTTTTTATTTATAATTCCCCTATTTAACTCTTGAGGGTCGATTTTTGAAAATACCTCCCTAAGCTGATCTCTGCTCAGCAAAAGTAACACATTGTTAAAAGTTTTGCGTAATGAACGCTTAAAATAGTGTAAATAATGTATATCTGAAAGTGTAATACGTTAATATTACTTTCTGTTGTATTTATTTTATGTTAAAATTGTAATATTCGCAAGCAACGCCGTTTCTTAAATTATAATGGCGATTCAATGGAAAACACAGCGAAATGATAACGATACAGTCAAGATGGCAAATGCCTAGCTACTTTCATAGCTCGAGCTTTATTAGAGCTTTGTAAGATCCGCCGTGTAGGGGAGCGATGCACGTTAATACTTTATCTACCGCATTACGATTTACTGCAGTTTTTTCCATGTATTATTTTTTGGATCACTACATTGAAAATTAAAGGATATACATAAACGAAATACTCCACTTTAGGAAATTTAATCCGTTAGAGATAATAAATTAAAGATATTCCACTGTTAAATTAATTATATACACCGTTCACTTAAAATAAATAGTCAAATCGTTTTCTAAGGTCTTCATTAACATACAAAAACATAAGACACTTAAATTTTGACATGAACCATTTTTTCGGGACAAAAATAATAATCTTTGCAATCCGCTGAAAACGCATATCTGCTGCAAAACTATTCTCCTTCCCCGCTAAAATACTCATCATAGAACCCGTGCTGCCATATATCTTGGAAGAGTGGATTTCAAAGAATATTCCTGCTAAGTATTGGTAGAATATTCCTTCTAAGTTGGTGTAGTGTGGTAGTTAGGAGAAGGGGTGCCAGCTCTGGTGTCGTCCACGTCACTTGACCATGGTTCAAAATTACGTGGTCTGTTGCCAAAAGCCCTCGTGTAGCTGAACAGTGCGACGTTAATATTCACTCACTCAAAAATACGGTACAGTAGTTATAAATATTTTTATACTTAAAAATGCAATATCCGCCTAATCAATTAAAATTATAGCGTTATAATTAACTACTAACCACAAACAAATTTTGAAAATTTGTCCAAATGATGTTGTGGGAAAGAGAAAGTTTATTTACTTTAAGTACTAGAAGCGATAAAAGTATTTATTTTGAAAAAAGACCAATTTCTTACCACCAAATGTGCACAAAAAAATCATTAAAAAAACATTCAAATAAAGAGATATTTATATTAACCTCTCCCTTCAAAACTTAGTTTGATTTTGAAGTAAAAAAAAATTAGGGATTATGCTGATCACAGGAATTAATTAGAACCGAGTGCTTGCGTAGCCAAAATAAAAAGGGTTCTTTCACAAACAAAAGATAGATAGATGCTGACATGGGCTTTTTTGCAGCGCACGCCAGAATTGCTTGCAGTTGGCAGAATTTTTTTCTACTTACTTGAAAAATATCGTTATATTTTGGACACTTCTCACAATATCTTTATAAATTATAGCCTATGTGTTAGTCTGATGTATAAGCTATATTGCTGTAAATTTTCATTAAAATCCATTCAGTTGTTTTTGCGTGAAAGACTCCCAAACATTCTCACAAACTTTCGCATTTATAATATATATCTAGATCTGTGCCGTATCGTGGTGAAATGAATAATCTTTCCGATTCTGTAATTATTTTTTATCTGATTTTGATAGAAAAATTAGATTGCAGTTTTAAAAACGGCGAAAATATCGGAAAATTCTCCACTCTTCTTTCTTTTTTTTTTATTGCCGCGCATTAGCAGAATAAACAGCACACAGGGGTAAAACAATTATGCGTTTTAAGGTTTTTAATTAATATCTTTTTAACTAATTGCGTTATTGTGAATCTAAGTTATTCTCGAATCCACTTGAACCGACAAAAAAAAAATGTCAATAAAATTGGTCCAGCCGTTTAAGAGTTCAGTCACATACACGCGCACAGAAGAATTACGTATATAAAGATTATTTGAAAAGATACTAATTAATTACGCTAAAAGGCATGATTCCTCTACATTTTTGTAACAATAAGGACTCGATTTGGCCAGTTTGGCTGAAAATCGATTTTTGACGCCAACTTACATCATTTTTTTATAACAATATCGTTGTTACAACAATGCAAGTGAATATTGAGTTGAATGTTTTTAATTAGTATCTTTTTAACTAATTGCGATAGCGGAGCGAATTGTGAATCTAAACCGTTCTCGAATCCACTTGAATCCACACAAAAAATTTCATCAAAGTCGGTCTCGCCGTTTAGGAGGAGTTTAATCACATACACACGCACAGAAGATATTTATGTGGCATGCAGCCAAAAGCAAAACACAGTCTTCGCGCGCAGGCGCAGCTAATGAGAACCGAAACTGTGGAAACTTTTGAACTAGTGAAAGTGAAACAAAAACTTTTGGACATTAGAGCGAAAGAGAACGCGAGAGGTGCGCGAGCAGGCGTTACCTTCTGAATATCATCGTCAAACTTATCTGTAAAAACTTATCTACCTTTTTAATTAATTTTTGTTTAATGTTAAAATAAAATAGAAGAAAGACCAACGTCTTGGACCCCTTGTTGTCTCCCACAAATTATGGGGGCTCGGCCGGGATCGACAAAATTTCGATTTTGAACCAAAGTCTGGACAATGAACAACAGCGTCCGTGAAGGAGACGCTCCGCCATTTTCGGAAACTTCGTTCAACCTGTGTAGAGGTTGGATTTTTCAACTTCATTCCGCCTGTGTAGAGGTCGGAACAAATAACAAAATAACCTGTGTAGAGGTATTTTTCAACGAACCATCGACAAATATTCCGCCTGTGTAGAGGTTGGAAAACCCATCGACGAAAATCCCGCCTGTGTAGAGGTTGGAACTAATTCAGTGTGAATAATCCGCCTGTGTAGAGGCCGGAACTACAATTTCAAGATATTACCTGCGAAGAGGTGAAATCAGTGGAATCGAAATTTTTCTTCATTGGATACATCGTACGTGCGAGCAACAAGGGAGCCAGAAAAAAAAAAGGTAGGATCTTTCCATTTCTAAAATGTATAAAAACGCTCTTAAAGAGGATCTCATAAGAGTTGTTCAGGAGCTAGACGGTATTGTCGAAAGTACTGACACTATAGTTAAACTAAAGACTAAAATTGAGAACAGTAGTACATTTGAAAGTGATCCAGATTTCGTTAAAACTTTAATTCAAAACTGTATAGATGAGAGAGTATCGCAAAACGAAAGAGAGGTAACTTCAGAACAAAAAATTGAGCTCGCGAAACTTCAGTTGGCAAAATTAGAAAAAGAAATCGAACTTCAATTAGCTAAAAATAAAGCATTAAGTTTAAATCCTGCAGCTAAAGTCGAAGAAAAACAGTTCGAAACTAACATAGAAAATATGATAAAAAGTATAAAAACTTTATCTCTTCCTGTTCCCACCAGATCTGAAAATTTTAATCTGTTCTTCCAATCATTAGAACGCGCATTTTTAACCAAGAAAATAAATGACGAATATAAATCTGAAATTTTAATAAATCTTCTGGGCGAAAGAGCTCATAACGTCTTACTGTATATTAAAGAAGAGGAATTAAATGACTATGAAAAACTAAAATCTATAGTACTCAGAGAATTCCAATTAACCCCTCGCGAGTGTTTAAACTCATTTAAAAATGCTGTAAAATCATCAGGCGAGACATACATCCAATTTGCTGCAAGATTGACGGCAAACTTCCAATATTATTGTTCGTTAAGAAAAGTTAATTCCTTTGAATCTCTATGTGATCTTATAATTTCTGATAAATTATATGAAACTTTAAATAAGGAAACTGCAACTCATATTGGCATTCGAGAAGCAGAAGATTGGTTTAGGCCTATTGATTTAGCTAAAGAGTGTGATATTTATATTTCATCTAGAAGCGGATCACATAAAGAAATTCCTATTACTTATGGATATACCCAAGACCCCTTTAAAAATAAATCACAAAACTTTAAAACAAAGATTAAAGAGAACTATCCCCAATATAATGAAAGAGAAAATAAAAATTGCTATATAAGCGGTGATTCATCTCATTGCGCAAGAGACTGTGAGAAGCGTTTTAAACCTAAAGAATCTAATGATCACATTCATAATAAAATAAACGTGAATACTTTGAAAATCGAGAGCGAAAAACAAAATAGCGATGAATGCGCAAATCTTCAATACGTAAACATTTTTGTGGAAAATCAGCCCGTAACAGCATTGATTGATTCAGGTTGCCAGATCCCAGTTTTAAATTCCTCACTAATTAGAGTGCAAACACCTTCCGAAGAAATCATAACATTAAGTTCATGTTTTGGCGAACAGCGTATGGTAGAAGTTAAACCCATAAATATTTCTCTTAATCAACACTCTCCTAGCTTAAGTGTTGGAACGGCAATATCACCGACCTTGACCGAAGAATTTATTATACATCCCAGTGTATATTCTGAAATAGAGAAACTAGGCCACGCAAAGAGCGATGTTTCATTGAGTGAAAGTGGATCCTCTTTGAGTGCAGATTGTGGTGTTTCTTTTCCAAATGTTTCTGTTTCAAATGTGATAGAAAACTCTAGTTATGATTTGCCATATGTTAAGAACTTTAATACTAGAAATGATTCGAGTTCTCTAATTAAGGATTATAAATGTAATAAAATTAAGAGTACTAAGCTAAAATTGAGTATTGTAAGAGAAAAATGTTCTGATATAGTATTGTGTAAGAAAGCCAATGGTGCCATGAAAACGAGTTCCGTGGAATTTGTCTCCCGCTCACCTAACCCTTTACCTATGAAGAGTAAACATCATCGGTTTGTGTTGCTCCGAAGGATCTTTCAGCCCTGGCAGTGGAAACGAAGGAAAAAGAGAAATCGTTTCGAACAGACGTCCAGAACTCTACAGAGGAAAATATCGATGCGTTCAACCAAAGATCAACTTGTTGAAAAGATGTTCTTATGCCGGTGAAACACAATGTTTTCCTGTGGAACCTTCCGGATGTCGAAGAGATGCCTTCACATGATGGAGAAACTGTCTAGTTCAGAAAAATTATGATATGTTTAATCTCTATATATTTGTCGTATAGTCCTTGTCTGCTCCGTTTTTTTTTTGTATGTTTCAGATTCTCCTCTGGTCTCCATGGAAATACCGCTGCGGACAGCGTACGGTCAGAATGGCCGTTGTGGCATGCAGCCAAAAGCAAAACACAGTCTTCGCGCGCAGGCGCAGCTAATGAGAACCGAAACTGTGGAAACTTTTGAACTAGTGAAAGTGAAACAAAAACTTTTGGACATTAGAGCGAAAGAGAACGCGAGAGGTGCGCGAGCAGGCGTTACCTTCTGAATATCATCGTCAAACTTATCTGTAAAAACTTATCTACCTTTTTAATTAATTTTTGTTTAATGTTAAAATAAAATAGAAGAAAGACCAACGTCTTGGACCCCTTGTTGTCTCCCACATTTATATATAAAGATGACACGTTTTTTTAGTCAGAATCAGACTTAGTTTTAAAAAGGATCTTTATTTGATGAAATCTGTACAAGTTCTGGCACTGAGAGGAGAGAAAAAAGAACGCCACTGTGAAAACTAAGTGGGTTAGCATTTAAAACACCGATGAGGTAAGTATCGCGGCTTTTATGATTGTACTTGAAAGTTAATGCTGACATATAGGGCTATTATATCAAACAATCTGGAATTAGACATGTTTATTGGCTAGGCCATATGTTTGGAAGAAATAAATGGGTGATTAGTTTGATACTTGAAGATGAAATGAAAAAGATGAGTTAAGTGCTAGATAGGGAATTTAATTTTTAATCCAATTAATTATCCTAACACACACATGTATATATATAATTTTGTAATTATGTTTTTATTCTTTTAAATACTTTAATACAAAAAAAATGTTTTCTTATTTGCTCAAAATATGATACTTACAATTTTTATTTAAATGCTAAATTTTATAAATAGGGTTCGAGTTTCAGAGATATTATAGAATAGTTTGTTTAATAATCTGGCGGATTAATACAGCTATTAACCCTTTAACAAGTTTGCCCGTACTCTGTACGGGTACTGATATTTTCTTCTTTCTATCTTTGATTTGCACATAACTTCTATAATTAGATTATTATTGCCAATGTTTTTAAGAGGTACAGTTTGTCCATGGTATTGAAATACTTCTCGTCAGTGATTTTCTTTGCGGTGAAGGTGGGAATTTTTCATTAAAAGCCGAAATTTAGATTCTTGAAAACATTCGATACAGAACAGGGATTGGCAAGACAATGTGCAATTTGTTGCTTGAGAAGAAATGAAAATGAAAAGATGATCCAAAAAAAGCCAATATTATCTATATCCCCATTGCAATGTAAGACTTAGTATTATACCATGCTTAATTTTGTGTGCATATTTATATACACACACACAATCCTCAACGGTTTGAAAAGGAAGTAAAGACCCCCGCCGTGTAGAGCAGCGATGCACGCTAAATCTGTCGAGAGCTGAAACGTCCTCTCTTAGGTGTGGTGTGGTAGTTAGGAGAGGGAGTGCCAGCTCTGATGTCGTCCACGTCACTTGACTATGGTTCAAAATTACATGGTCCGTCGCCAAAAGCCCTCGTGTAGCTGAATAGTGTGACGTTAATATTCACTCACTCACTTGAAAAGGAAGTACGAGCATGAAATTTTTTTGTAAGTTTGAGGAAAATTCTTTTAAGATATATGAAGCATTATTCATCACCTGCATAGTAAATCAAACATTTAGGGGCTTTTGTGTTCCACAATTATAAAATAACAAAGAGTGTGAAAACTTTAAAATTGAAAATTAAAATAAAGTTCTTTCATTTTCGCATTATGTTAAGCATTATGCTTAGTTATGCGCAATAAAAAAATGTGCCTCTTTTGGAACTTTTTGGGCCGAAAAATGACCGCTCTTAAGGGTTTAAATACAAATAGATCTGAAACTATTCATACGCTTTGTCAATTATATATATATATATATATATATATATATATATATATATATATATAATTACCTGCTCATATGTTATAATTAGTTAAGGTATCGGACTGCTTGCAACTACTTTTTTTTTAAAAAAAAAATGGAGATATGGAGATTTTTTTGTGTGATTTTCAGATGTATTTATAGTATTTTAAGAAAAAAAGACTAAAATTAAGAAGAGAAAAATACATTATTACTACTAAAATGGGAAAAATGAGTAAAAATTGACAAAAAATTACATAAAAGGTTCCCACTCTGTACAAATAGTAAATGAACAAATTCTCAATTTTGATGTATTACTTTGCAATTTCTTTTTGAAATGTCTTTCAGCATAAGAGATATTTTAATTTGTACTAAAACTAGAGCAGTTTATTTTAGTTATTATATGAAATTGCCTAAAAAACAGTGATGACATTCACATAAAGAACTGTAAATTTTGTAATAAAACAGTGATCGATAAATCTGAAGGTTGAAACACTTCTACTGTTATACAGAACATACACAAAAAATTTCAGCAAATTATTTTAAAAACATTTTGAGCAATCGCTGTCTCCGCTTAAGCTTTTGGGAAAAAAAACACATTTCAAGTAAAACGCATTTTAAAGTTTGACATCTCGTGTAAAGTTATGGCCTTTTCTTTTACTAAAACACTTGTAGTTTTTGTTCTAGGGAATGGAAAATAAAAAACTTGATATTTTTATAAAGCTAATAAGGTAACCTATAAAATAAAAACAAAAAAAAATTCAATTTCAACTTTTTTAAAAAAATCTTGATTTTAGGGTAGTTGGATACCTTAACATAGTCTTCACTTTCATCTCCAACGGGCTTCTTATAATTCTAGAATAACGGAATTTCAAACAAAAGTCACAAATTAATTTTAAAATTTCTGTATAATTTTAAGGTATCCGACTACGTTCGGAACCGAGATTTTAAAAAAGCGCATAAATAGATAATTTACATATTTAGTGTCATTTAGATTAGAATACATGTATAAAATTGTTTTAAGGACATTTTGACAAAAAAAAAAATGATTTAAATACATTTCGGCAAAAAATTAACTTAGAATAACCTTTTTTCAAAATGTTCCCCTTTTGTGAAAAATGCTTCTATTATAATAATATTTTGACTATGTATAGCACTGTATCTCTCTGTAGAGGCTCAACTATGATTTTTGAAAAATTCACATTATTTTCAGAGTTACAACCAATTGAAATAATTATAGAGGTGTTTTTTTTTCTTAAAATTTCTCCCCTCTGTTGTCGTAAAACATGGATGAACCCACTTCTAAGTTATATATTTCAAAAATTCTAGTTGAGCCTCTGTAGAGAGGTCCGAGCTATATACAGGCAAAATATTATTATAATAGAAGCATTTTTCACAAAAGGAGAATGCTTTGAAAGTGGGTCATTCTATGTTCATTTTTCATCAAAATATTGTACTTAAATAATTTTTTATTGTAATACTATTCTTAAAACAATTTTATATACATTTTCTAATCTAAGTGACACTGAATATCATAAATATTATCCATTAATACGCTTTTGCAAAATCACGGTTCCGAACGTAGGGGTAATACCTTAAACAACTTCTTTTACGGAATCGGTATAAATTAATGTGTGTCATTTAGACTTATACACTCATGTCCATAAATTAAGGATAATTCAGAATCACACAGAAATTGAACTCTAAAATAAAAATTTCACCTGTAGAATTATCACACACATCTTGAAGAAGAATATGCAAATTACAAGAAACCAACAGATGGCGTGGATAGTACGTCACAATGACGCGAGTGTAAGAGAGGGGTATATAAGGAATGGTGGCAAAGAAGTAAAATTGTTATACAAGCAGATTCTGCGCCCAGTTATCACTTATGGTTCAGCCGTATGGGGAGCCGCAGCCGCCACCCACATGAAAAAGATTCAAGTAATGCAAAACAAGATACTCCGCGTCATGACGAACGCACCTTGGTACGTCCGAAATGACGTGATACACAACGATCTACAAATGGAGCCGATTTCTAATTACATCACTCAACTCTCTAGAAATGTCTTTAAATCTATCGAATATCATGACAATCCAATTATCAAAGCACAAACGCTGTTTACGTATCCTCATCCTAAAATTAAATATTCATACTCTTCGACGAAGTGGAGAAACCCGATCCGCCCCCATAACTCAGCAAAAAACACTCTTTTCACACTCTTAACAACACGATTTAGCTGCACTGCACAGCGTCTTTTACTCTGGGTTCTTGGGTGATATCTCACCGCCTTGATTTACTGCCTTCGGCCATCCCGCTTTCCTTCCTGCGTTCTTCCCTTCGCCTCGCCGGCGCTCTGCTTCGATAGAGCGTTCGTGCTTTGCGGTACGTCCACCCTCCCCGTTTTGTCGTGGGAGTTTTCTTGATTAGATCCATCCTCACATCATGGTTTACCTTTTTCTCCCATCCTTCTGGGAATAGGCGCCTTCGGCGCCGGCGCCCGCGTCCATCTAATTTTAGTTAGTAAAATTGTTCACAAGCGCTTTAAAAGCCTTTCAGTGCAATAACCGCATAGTTATGGCACAAAGGAAGCATTTGGATGATTTTTTACGTGGTAGAATTATTGGACGACTGGAATGTGGACGTACCCAGCTGGAAGCATCCGAGGAACTTGGAATCGCCCAGAGTGTCATTTCCAGGCTTTGGCAACGATTCCAAGATGATGGTAATGTGAGTAGATGTTACAGCACAGGTCGCTCCCGAGTTACAACGCCGAATGAGGACCGGTATTTGGTCAAAAACTTGCCAAAAGAAACAGACGGAGCACAGCATCAGACCTATCTCGTCAGCTCTCTTCAGCTACCGGTACGACAGTTTCAAGGCAGACCGTGTACAGACGCTTAGGGCACATTGGTCTATATGCTTGTAGGCCTGTCAGATGTGTTCCACTTACCGCAACTCACTGTCGCCTGCGATTAGCCTGGAGTAGAGAGCATGCAATGTGGACACCATAACAGTGGTCTTGTGTGATGTTTTCCGATAAGTCCAGGTTTAGTTTGCAGTCTAATTCTCGCCGGACCTTAATATGGAGAGCGCCAGGTACCCGTTACCCCAAGAGAACATCATTGAACGACACCGTTACGGTAGTGCAAGATGGCTCTTTTGGGGAGGAATTATTCTTGGTTCCAGAACTGACCTGCATGTTTAGAGTGTAACGATGACAGGCCACATCTATCGGGATGTCATTTTGGAACAACATGTACGTTTGTTTTGGGGCGCCATGGGTGCTGAATTTCTGTTTACGGATGACAACGCCCGTCCTCACCGTGCAAACATTGTAGACGAAGGCCTTCAATCGGAGGATATCACCCTTATGGATTGGCCAGCATACTCACCGGACTTGAATCCAATAGAGCATGTGTGGGATATGCTTGGCCGACGAATTGCAGCCATGTCAACCCCCTCCCACCTGTCTACCGGAACTTCGGAGGGCATTGCTTGATGAGTGGTGTAATACTCCCCAAGATCAGATTGGTAATTTGATACTCAGCATGCCTAGGCGTTGTAAGGCCTGTATTGCATCGTCCGGGAGACATACCCCGTATTAACCATCATACTAACCATGTTATACTGTTTTTTGTAAATAGGTTCTTTTTTGAAATTTGCTCCAGGGAGTGTAAAAATCGCAATTTTTATTAATTATGTCAAACATATAGCATCTTTTTTGCTCTTTACCTTTTGTTTAATAAATAAATAAATTTGTTTTTCTTCTGTCTCTTTCTTTGTCTGAACTTCATTATCCTTAATTTATGGACATGAGTGTATATGGATTTGTTTGAAAAATGCATTTATTTACTCTATTTAAAGTATTAGGTTTTATTTAAATGATTTTTTTTGCTTTCAGCCACGAGCAATCACATTTCCCACCAGGCTATGTGAACGTCCCGAGCACCGAAATGTACCGTCTTACGCCACTTTCTCTAATCCTATGAACTACGGCCAGTCTGTTTATGATATGAGCGACTTGGATCCAAGAAAAACTTACATGCCAGGTAAACAGAAGTTCAAAGTGTATGAAATGGTACTTTGAGCCTTCGGATCTTTTATGGGGGCTGCGGTAGCCCAGTGGTCAAGGTATTGGATCATGGCAGGCATGTCATGAGTTCGAGCCCAGTACCACTTAAGACCCACCGTGTAGAGTAGCGATGCACGTTAAATCTGTCGAGAGCTCAAACGTCCTACCGTTGGTGTGGTGTGGTAGTTAGGAGAGGTGGGTGTCAGCTCAGGTGTCTTCCTATTACTTGACCATGGTTCAAAATTATGAGGTCCGTCGCCAAAAGCCCTCATGTAGCTGAACAGTGGGACGCGCGTTAATATTCACTCACTCATTCACTCACCCACCCTGATCTTTTATTTGATTTCATTACATTCTAATTGATCCCCAATACAGCTATTAAATGTTCTTTATTCTTTTAATTTTTGTAAGATAATGTTTCCTGTGGAGCAAAAAGTTTAAAAAATTTATATTTTTGCTTGAATAATTTTAACTATCAGAATTCGATAAAAAAGTGGCTGATGGATGAATCCTTTTTAACCTAGCTGCTAATGAACAATACTTTAATACTCATTACTAATTAAATTTTTTTTGTTGCTATAAAATTGCATTTTGAGAAAAAAATTCCTGTGCATTCACATGATGTATGGTTATATATTATGGTACTGTAAAATTATTTCACAAAATTTAAAAGTTTTTATAGTAATTGTTTTTTAGAGAATTAATAATATGTTTATCTCTTTGAAATAGTCGCCGCGGTAGGCAAATGGTTATGGTCCTGAGCTCGTGGCCGGCCTTATCGATTCGCGGGTTCAAAACCTAATATCACTGTAAGAGGTCTAACCCCTGAATAAAGGATGTAAACTTCGAAAATAAATCAATTTGTCGCGGCCTGTAGGTCATGGGTGTAAGAGGATTCGAGGAAGAAGCAGACATGATCATAAAATAGCTAATTTTATTTAATATTTAGCTCTTAACGAAATACACTTTTATTACTTAACGAAATACACTTTTAAATCCTAATCCGTAATCAGATAACTGAATTATGGAAGGTACTTCTCTGGAGTGGCAACTTCTTGTATGGACCTTCTTGAAGCCCGATGGTATGGTCAGCTCCAACGTTGCTTACTTAACCTCTTCCTGATGGATTCTCGGTTGAATATTAATCTAATGAAGCGCGACCTCCAGACGTTGTTTACGTTTGCTAACACTAGGAATTCAGTTTAAAGATCAATGCTTAATCATTAGCTCACTACTCAACGACAAGCGCTTAAATAGTAGTTACATTTGCAGAAAATCAAGTCATCTACGGAAAGCGGTTTTTAAACTAAAATAACAGTTAAAGAATATTTTCCCCATGAGGATTAGTAGAAGTCCCGAATAGAACCCGTTACAAATTGAATAAACTAAATTCAGCAGAAGAATCTACATTATATTTGGCAAAGTACTTGAATCTCTAGAGAAATCATTATGTTACATACAACTCCTTTTGAGAGGAACTTACAGAAAAAAGCTAAGTTTATTTTGTTTTTGAGAGGTAAGAGATAATATTTAAATATGCTTTGTAAAGAAAAAAAAAGAGTCGAAAAAATTTCTTTTAAGATACCGTGTATCTGAAAACATTAAACGCAATCAATTTTGAAGAAAAAAAATCTGACTTGTTAAAATCATAACATTATTCTAACATTAGAAGAACACACTGTTATAAAATAAGATAAAAAAATAATCTAAAATCTCTCTCTCTCTCTAATGTATTGAAAGAGCGACGGAGTATAGATGTTTTTCATATCAAAACGTGCAATTATATACCAAAGAAAAAAATCAATAATCTTGTGCCTTTTAAGAAAGCGATCGAAACGTAGATAATTTCTTTACTTTTATTTTTGTGTACACAGATAATCTTTTCCCGAAAGTAATTATCTGTGTATATAAAATGATAATAAAGATAGCTTTATTTATAATATTCAAGATCTAAAAAAGGCGTAAGTGTATACAATCAAATTAAATCAAGTGCACTTAAGTTTTTTGGAAACATGTTTGAACTTCGTTATGTTTGAGTATTTCTAATTCTGCTTCCAAACTTGGCTGCTAGCCAATTGGCACAAAGAGCTTGAAAATCCAAAGCATAAAAAATGTTTATCTTTCATTAAATTTTAGCTGAATAATCTCTTTAAATTAATATCATAAATATTTTAGAAACAAATATTTTCAAATATCTCTTGAAAGGTAAAAACATAAATTTAAGTTTGTTGTGAAGATACAGAACAGCGAATGTATTTTGTGTGAGTTAAAATTCCAATTTGGTGTATAAGAAAAATTACTCATTAGTAAGTAAAGTAACTTAAATCTGAAGCGTTTTTATGTTTCATGCTGAAAATTCTTTTGAAAAATAAATTTGATTCTTCAAAATCCTTTTAATTCTAATCTATTTAGATAATCGTGTTTTAACTGACCGATTTTATTTTTATTAAAATAAAAAAATATATTTTTGTTAATAATTTCAAATAATTTTAAGTACTTTTCAAGAACTTTAAGTACTAATTTTTTTCTGCACTATCTTTTCCCTACGTTCAGCAATATCAAGATGAAATATCAGGGTTGTATTTTATTATTATGTTTTACTCTAAGCAAAACCAATCTCTTAAAACTTTTTAAAATTATTATTTTTTTTTAGTTCTGTTGCAACGTTATTCGAGGTATAGTTATTTTCTCTCTCCTTCCTTTTTAAGGTTTTGAATAAGTTAGCATAATTTATGCTCAGAAAGAAAGCTAAAAATTAAGTTATCAATGTTTAAATTTGTATTCTATATTATGTTCGTTATATATATTTATATTAAATACAACAAAATACATACAGTAATGAATTAACAAACAAAATAATATTTAAACACTTAAAATAATTTTGTGCTGTAACATATAGAAAGCATTGAAGAGCGAGAAATTGACTTTTTCTCGACACACTTCTCGAATGTTATTATTTTTTTTACACTTTTTTGTACAATATAGAGGTAACATGAATTCGCCTTATTATATTTTGACTATTTTGAATTTTTAACTTGGGAGAAGGAAATTGAAAAATTAAAAAGGAGAAAAATTTATCTTTTAGAATTTGCTACTGGATTAATCGTTTTCAAAACTCTCGGTTTAACACACAATTAATCAGGTGCTCACTTCGTTTAAATCGTCACGATTTTGCTCCAATGCAAATTTTGCACAATTTTTACTAAAGAAAAATTATAGCTTAAAAAAACTAAAATACACCCCCTTTTATAGTTAATCGAACTAAGTTGTAACTTAATCTTTTAGTCGCCAAATCTGGAAATGGGACCTGCAATTAGTCGCCAGATGTGGGATGGGATCTAAAAAAGGGAAATCGTTAATCCTGATTATCCTAATCAGGACAATGGAACAAAATTATTGGATTGTCATCGGTCCTGAATAAGTGAGCAAAATTTCGAATTAATTTGACCTTTTAAAGTTGGTAAAAATTGAGTTCGAAGCTTCCGTTACATACAACTGAAACTTATTAAAAGGTGTTAAAAATTGAGTACTTATGTATTATACTGTCGACTGATTTCTTTAAATCAATGGTTCCCAGCCCACGGGCCGCGGAATGGTACCGGTCCGTAGATCATACTGTACCAGGTCACCCAGGGAAGATTAAATTGTTTCCATTCTATTTACTGTGGTTTATTTCTCTCGGGTTTGTGTGACTTTCCATGGAAATCTTTTTATATTCCATATTAATTCACTTTTTACATTCATTTTTTGGTGTAACTGTATTTTATTCTGAAGGCATTATCAAATGCAATTAAATTAAAATTACTAAATCAAAGCAATCTAAAATATAAACAATCAACATCCACCATCTTCAGCGGGCCGCGGTAAAATTATCATAAATTGACCGGTTCGCTGTAATAAAAAGGTTGAGAAACACTGCTTTAAATCAAAAGTCTTCTCCAAATGCTGCGATATACAGCCATAACGGAAACCGTTTCCGCACCTGTTTTAAGCAACAATAGTAACAGCAACGATAACAGCATTTGGTGACGTCTTTTGAATTGGCAATATTTTCTTACTTGGAAAAGTTGGTCGACGGTATAATACATAAGTACTAAAAATTGTATTAAGAAATATTTAATATAATTTTAATGCTGCCAGTTTCTTTTTTTTACCCTGATTTTCTTTATTTTTTGTCTTCCAGGTTACACAGGTTACTACACAGGAAAATGCTTCGACATGGGTGTCACCCACAGTCGAGGAGCTCATCAAGACCTGTGTGATTTGACAAGCTCAAAACTGGAGCGACTTGTAGCTGAAAAACGTCCTAAAATAAACGATTGGTATAAGTGTCCAGTACTCTATCTTCCTCAGCCACCAGTACTGGAAGGTTATCATCCTCCAGAGTTTCAACCTTGTAACCCTGTGCCTGGATATGCTGGACACATCCCGGGTAAGTTTATGGCATTCATGAGTAAAATGTGTGTGGATGTGTTACAATTTTTAATTAAATATGTTTTATTTTGTGTTTTTATAAATAAATTTATAATAATTTTATTTTGGTTTCTTATAATTATATTCAGAAATAATATGTAATATAAACTTATTAATAAAAATTGCATATCGTGGTGTGCTAGCTAAACTCTGGCAGGCTTCAATTTTATTTTCAGATTTTAATGTCTTTTCGTATTTCTATGAAATCGATACTTGAGTAATTATGAAGTATTACGAGCAGTTAAGGCAGTTTGTAGTTTTGTGTTGTATTATTTAACAGTTTTGAATGAAATAAATTATTTCACAAAATTTCTAAATTAAATTAATTATAGATATTTTTTTGTATTATAATGATACTTATTTCAGTGTAGAATATGGTAAATATATTCCTTGATGTTAAAATACACTGGTAACGATTTCCCGGTATCGAAAAAAAAACTGAACCGACAACAAAATGAATCATATTTGGTATGCATTTATCTAATATTTGTTGCTCATTTTCTTTTTTCGTGTTAACATTATTGTATGTATTACATCTCTGACTAAATAATGATTGACTCTGCTTTCAAAAATTTAAAAAACATTTTTAATCATATTAACTTAATATTAGACTTCTATGAGAAAATACTCATGAAAAAATATTTCATCTTTATTTGAAACACGTTGAATGATCATGTGACTTCAGCCGTGCCACAAATAAAATCCAGCGAATCTTTTGACTCAGCACTAGAATTTTATACTTAAGTGCAGAGAGATAATTATGTTGAGATAATACGCTAAACATATTTTATTTCCTCATATAATAGTTTAAATTCAAACATTTTACAGGAATTATGTTAATATCTATTAGTATTAGAAAATTTGTAAGAAAATTTTTAACAGCTTTTTTCGCTTCATATATGCTCAATCTTTGAACAACGATTTGTATTTGATATTTTTTTATCAAACGCAAAAAGAAATTTTTCCATAAATATATGACACATTCTTTAAAAATTTTGAAATATCTATTTCTTTACATTTTTGAGCTTTTGTTTTATATATATTGCCTATATAAAATCCCAAATTAAGATAATGTAATCTTGTGAGATAAACTGTATTCAAAATATGGGTTCCTATGCTTTGGTAAATTTTGTAATAAAGGGATTAATTAGAAAGTGTTTATGAAATTCAGTACGAAAGAGCTAAGGTACTTTTGAAGATAAATCGAAAAACAATGATGATAATTATTTCTTATAATTTTTTGAGTGATTATCTTTTAACAGCAATAGAAAGAATTTTACTAAAGATGTAAAAAAACAATATGACTCATACATGTACAATGGATTTAAAAAATAGTCACATATATTTAAATTAAATATTAGCTTTTAATGCAATAAATTAACAAAATTCTCTCAAGTATTAAATTTTTCAAATTCTTTTTTATCTAGGATACAGAGATTGTGGACTTGGTCAATCTTTTGGAAAATCTACTGGTAGTATCATGCGACAAAGAGAATTGATGGCTTGTGACGGCCATAGAAACCATTAATAAAATATTTTGAAACTATTTTGTGTGTGTGATGTTTTTCTCCTTATTAAAGTATTTTTTTTTTCTCAATTTGCCACAGCTTTGTTTGATAATGGAAACAATATTAGGCTGGACAATGGTGTATCCCTTTTCTATAAAAAACAAATATAAATTCATTTTTGTTCATTTTTTGCATCGACATGTTTTGTAAGATCATCGAAAGAATTTGAAAGTTTATTCTGTTGTTTCACAAAATCATTTTAATATACTTCTTTTTTCCATTATATTACCTATAAGTATGTGAAGATTCGTCCCTGATTATCTTTCTGGCTCTCTTATTTCTTTCGCAGTATATATTGTAACGTCGATACCCCAGGTTACTTAATTTCTATATTGTGAGATGGATCTCACACAGGTTAAGTAAATTATTCTTTATTTACAATTCGTTATCGCAGACTGACACATATATATCTATTGTATATGTAAGTAATAAAGTCACGTCTAGTTATCAGATACTTCGTATCATCATATATCTTTCCACTAAATATCCTAGCGATTAAGACTCGACAATAATAATAATAATAATGCAGGGTTCGCGCGTCTTCACCCCTTTCACCTTCTCTTACCACCTCGTAGGACTGTTGTTGATCTAGATCAGCGATACTTAACCTGCGGCCCATCGAGCCTTTTTAAGTGGTCCGGCTATGGTCCAATGCTATGAGAAAATTATTTATTTAAGAACATTGTATTTAAAATTTGGTGGGAAATTCTTTGTCAAGAAATCAAATATATCACTTTGCTTTTTGCTGTCGGTGTCGTACGGGTTCGAATTGATATTTTGTTTCTGTTTGGAACGGTTACGGTTAGTGATAACAGACAACAGTCGAGTATATAGTGATAATTTTATGGGGGAAACTAGTAATTTTTAACTATCTTTCATATCTTACAAGCGAAACACATTCGAAGAAAATATATCGTTTCAAGACGATTGGGAGGTTGACTATTTTGCAGTGAAAAACAAACATGGATCAGCAATTGTTTGATTTTTCACGAAAGTGCTGTATTTAAAAAAATACCAATAAGCAGGGATCGCATTCAATGACACTTCTCCTCGAAGATCTCTTTCATGAGGTGATAAATAGGCTTTCTTGAATTACCTTTATAACAGCAACAAAGTGTTTTGTTAGTGGTAATATCACAGCGGAGTAACGAAGACATCCTATGAAGTTTGTTATATTATTGGTAATCATATGAAACCGTTTAATAATGCAGAAATTTGGAAGAAGTGTTTCATAAATTCTTATAATTTAGTGTTAGTGACAAAAATAAAAAATATAAAAAATAATAATTAAAAAAAGCAAAACACAGGAGTTATAATATTTTGATCAATTTTCCACATTTTAAATTTCCAATGTTACCTTGGTTTTAAAGCATTTCTTCCCCCCCCTTCCCCATTTATCCTCATGTTGCGGCCCGCGTGAAATGGCTGACATATGTATGCGGCCCAGCAGAAAAAAAGGTTGAGTACCCCTGATCTAGATGATCTACTCGATCGCTAATATCGCTCCTTTCGCAGCCTTGCAGTTATTCGTTATTATAGCCCAGGGGTGGCGAACCTTTAGGAATAAACTTGCCATTTTTTCTAAAGAATTGTTTAATAAGATATAGACATGCCATCAAATAATTTTGACTTGTGATTATTGGGAAAATAACAAAATTAAATACTAACTCAAAACTCTTTATTTACAACAAAAAATACCTTTTGCGCTGTATAGTTGTAAATATTTTAGTTATACGTATAATTCAAATTATATAAAGTAACATTAGTGTGATTTCTGTTGTTGCAAATTCGATCACAAATAACTTAAATTAGGATTGTAAGAAGTATCTTTTTGTAGAATGCATGCTGAATTGTGGAGTCATCTGCAAAATAGTTTCTAAGCAATTAATTATTTTTGCTGTGGTCCACTTTTTTGACAAGAAGATTCGTGAATTGCTTCAAAATATTGTTTTACAGACGATGTTCTGACACACACTGCTTTTCTCGCCTTTACTAATAGTGCCATATTTCTAGATTCCCCAAGTTTGAAATTCTCTGTTCAGTGGCGTAACGGAGAACATTTGGGTCTCCCTGCAAAGTCAGGTTTTGGGCCCCCACGTTGAATTTTACAAAGGGTAGGCACTTGCGTCAGTCAGGCTTTGGGCCCCTTAGAACCCTCCCCCGTGATGCGGGGGTGTACGTTACGCCACTGTTGATGATAATCCTATGTAAATGTACGTAAAATTTAGTTAAGTATTTGTAATTAATAGTTCATTTTATTAATTAATGCTGATTATTAATTCGATAATTTATTTTTTACTGTTTTTGTTCCCAAAATCGACAAAAGCATAATAATACGTTTGGCGTTATATTGAGTTATGATACGAGAGTGGTGGACTTTCGACCCTGGACCCCCTCCCCCTGAAAATTTTTTGTGTACGCCACTAATATATAAAATAAGAAATGTATTTCCTATTTTGAAAATATTAACATACTGCGTGTGTATAGACCTATTAGTATAGTTCATAAAATTATCAGATGTGTTTTTCAAAGGATTTAAATTATTAGGGGTGTGATTTTGTGACTTGGTTAAGTCGAGTAGTGGTTAGATCTGACATTTGTGTCGATAAGAAATAAACAGCCTGAAGAGATCAATTATAGAAAATCAAAAGTTAGATCGATTAACAATCAATTGTTCAATTTGATTGTTCTCAAAGAAGACTCGAATTGTCTGGAGGAAAAAAAAATGTTTTTAAGAAAAGGAATCTAATTTTACATTACTTATTTTTTGAAGAATCTGTCATGTTATAAGATGAAACCGAAGTTTTGAAATTGCTGAAAAATGCATAAGAAAAGCTTTCTGATAAATATATATTTTGTGTTTTTTTATAGATGAATAACCATTTACAGTGGCGTAACGGAGAACATTTGGGCCCCCTTGCAAAGTCAGGTTTTGGGCCCCCACGTTGAATTTTACAAAGGGTAGGCACTTGCGTCAGTCAGGCTTTGGGCCTCTTAGAACCCTGGGCCACCCCGAGATGCGGGGGTGTACGTTACGCCACTGTCTCTGTTACACTTACTATCTTGCACTTTTTGTTCTTTTGCTGAACTAGCCATGTTAAATAACAGTTAAAATCGTAAATATAGCACAAATAAACTTTAAAATACAGTTGTGTCAACGAAATTGGCTATGTTATGCGTAGACAAATTTTGCATCATAAGCAACTGTAATCTACGATTTAACTAAGGCAAGACAATAACAAACAAGTGTGCACCCAACCGTTCCACGACCGATCACTCACGTTTGTTTGTAATACTTCATCGTGAACTTTGTTATTTTGAAGCAAAACGGAAAAAATTTTGATCGCTGGCGTGCCCAAAATACTGTGTCACGTGCCATTGATGGCACGCGTGCCACTGGTTCGCCATCCCTGGTATAGCCGATCTCGCTGATCTCTCTGCCAACTTCTAACCTGTCTCTTTAAAGTTTAAACCGTCCAGAGTTCGAACCCTCTGGACGGACCTCTCTCACGCCCCTTACAATTTCTGATTTGAAAGAACACAGACCTGCACATGGCATCCTAAGACTTGGTCTCAACCATTACTGGTTCTTTCGAGACCAAGACCCGTTTGGGCTGCGAACCTCTTGTCGAAAACCAAATAGGGGGGTTCATAAATTAACCAGTCACTTCTTTACTGAGAATACAATCCTTGGCATTTCTGCCTCACAACAGCAGATCATCATTTCCCCACATGTACAACATGCCCATGTGTTAGACGTACCAAAAGAACGACAGACGTTGAAGCAGATGAGTCCCATCTATAGTGATGGGAGGTCGCCGGTCCCTAGGGATTGCAACTGTAATTTTTATATCTGCCCTGTTGTTGTTTACAACGAAAGAAATTTGTTGGGTGCGTCTCTTACCCCAGCGAAAAGGGTGACGCGTTCCCACGCCTGGAAGAAGGCATTGCACCCATAAATACATCATGGTAAGGGGTGTTTTTTGGGAATTTCCCGCGCTTGGGGGATGTCATTGACCGTGAGAGGATATCCTTCCGCTGACTCTAGACCAATCAGATAAGTTGATTGAATTTCTGTAAAGAATCCGCTCCAGAATACAGGAGAAAACTGCCGCTCCAATACCGCAGGTGGGGACTCTAGGCACCGTCATGACTCCTCTCTCTCGATCTCTATCAGTTAAGTAATGTTCTGTTATGTATCTCTTTATAATTTAAAGTAATTTCAATCTTATTGTTTTAAAAAATAAATTAATGATTATTTAAAGAATGTCTTTTGATTTAGAGTACAGTTTATTTGTCTTTAAAGATATAATGTTTAAACTTAAGTTATAGTGTGACGCCAACAGAAGAATAGAACCGGGTTTTATTTAAAATGGATCTAACGAAATAAATTAATCAATTTAATTAGTTTAAGTTAAACCGGCGTCGCATTAATAGCTAGCTTTGAAGAAAAGGCCATATGGCGTGACTCTTAGCCTACGGCTTCAGAAAAGAAAAGAAAGGTATCAATAAGCTGGCTAAGAAATGAAGCTGCAACATACTAAACTTAGTGGCGCAACAGCCTGTAGAGGACCAAGGCCTACTGCGTCCATCTCAGTTTTAATGACCTTGGGCACTGAGGTGCATGAGCAGATGTTCCGTCCAGGTGGTTAGTCAGACGCCCCCCTGTGTTTAGCTCCCAAGCAAACTTGGTACTCATTTGTCGACCCATTGAAGGGATGGAAGGCTGAGTCGGTCTTGCCAAGCCCAGGATTTGAACCCCTGAACCTGTGGCGTGGAAGCGCGATACGCTTCTACCCGGTAACTGGGCTGCGCTACAAAATTAATGATTCAAAATAACTATCTAAATTCCTTTTTCTTCCCTAAAAACCTCTTCAAACCTTACTATAATGATAGTGATAGTTAGCCTTATCAAGAACTTAAAAAGAAAATTTTATTGTATTTAATTATGCCAAAGCGTGTGTTCAACTATCTTTTTAAAAGTAACAAAATCTGAATAATTTCTCAAAAATAATGACTAAATTCATAGTAAAATTTACAAACATTAAAACTTATTTATCTAAATCATCTTTTATTCTAAATAATGATTATTGATTCCTAATATGCTTCTACATTTTATTTAATTTCAGACATGCAATTCAGATAAGCATCAAATATTTTGATAGTGTAATTATAATTGAAAAGATAGTTAAATAATTTTTTATGTAAACATCAAAACACATACTTTGAAATAAAATAGGGTTTCAGTTCTAACTGATAATGAAGTAATGTTATTGTACTGAAGAATTAAATATTGTCAAAAATGTATTGATAAAAAAAATAAATAAAGGATTTCTCTCTCGTCTATGTGAATCAAAAGATCTTATCTGATTGTCTGGAAGACAAAACAAGTGATCCTTAAATAGCTAGTCTTTAGTGTTTTTTAAAGTTTTAGGTACATTCGTAGTATAACGGGCACCCCCTTTTTTATGATGAAACCTGAATGTACATGTACAATGCCCTTATTTTTGGAAATCTAGAAATAATGTTTAAGGTATCCGACTACCCTAAAACCATGATTTTTTTTCAAAAATTGGCAAATTTTTTTATGACTTTATTTTATAGACCATTTTATTAACTTAATAACAATACCAAATACACTGGCCTCAAAAAGTTAAGGTACAACCGGGTTTTTGTGTCTAATTTGCAAATGAATGAATGTAGAAACAAAATATTTGGAGGATATGTGCATTAAATAGTTTTTTATTGAATGCGTCATAGAAATTTGTATAAGTGTATTGCAAAAACGATTTATAACAAAAAAAGCAATCTCTGCGGAAAAGTCCATTCTTGGAGAAAACAGCACATCACAGTGTTATGTAGTAAAATGGCATAAAAACAATACAAAAATGGGTTCTAATAAGGAATGTGTCCACCCCTAACTTGAATGCATTGGAGGCATCGATTTCCCATGCTGTTTATTAAGTTGTCGGACACCGGAATAGGAAGCGAAGACCAGACACAGAGTAAGCCTTGTTTCAGCTCATGTAACGACCTTGGAGGAGGATTTAAAGCAGCAACCTCTCTGCCAAGATTGTCCCAAAAATGTTCTATCGGATTCAGGTCTGGAGATCGAGCTAGCCATTCCATTCGTTCCAAACCGTGATCCTCCAGATACTCCTCAACAATCCGAGCTCGGTGAGGTCGCATTATCATCCATCAGAATGAAGTCGTTACCAATAGCAGCAGCATATGGGCGGACATATGGATCAAGGATCTCATCCCGATATCTAAGACCAGTTACGGTTTCTCCATGGAACACATGCAGGTCAGTGTGGCCACCGAGCGAGATCCCTGCCCAAACCAGGATTCCAACACCTCTATAACTGTGTCTTTCAACAGTGTTGGATTGTTGGTATCTAGTGCGCTGTTCCCTCCAGATCAGTAGACGCCCTGAATCACTCTCCATTGTAAATCTGGACTCGTCTGTGAACAGCACAGAAGCCCATTGTTGCTGCGTCCAAGAAACATGTTCTCTTGCCCAGCATAAGCGGTTCCTTCGCTGTCGTCCGTTGAGGGGAACGCACACAACTGGTCTTCTTGCATACAGACCTGCATTGTGAAGACGATTTCACACCGTAGTAGCGGAGATTCTTCTTCCTGATGCTTGAAAGTGGTCTGCAACGAGCTGCGGCACAGTAGTCGTTCTTCTCCTTCGTGCCGAAAGAGCTAGAAAACGGTCTTCTGCAGGTGTTGTAGCTCGTGGTCGGCCTGGAACAGGTCTTCTGGACACAGAATCTTCGGATTGGTATTGATCCCAAAGTCGCTGAACAACACTACGAGACACATTGAGACGTCTAGCAGCATCAGCCTGCGACAATCCCATTTCCATCCATCCAACTGCCCGCCACCTTAACGAATTGGGTAAACGACGTCTCTGAGACATTTTCTAAACTCTATTGACTATTGTCACCGAAACTGCCAACAACTGTTGAAAATCAATACAACTTACACACAAAAGTACGAAAGCTTGATATTTGCATATTTTTCTCTCACTCATAAATATACGTTCTTTTCTATAAAATAACAGTGGTAGCAATCGTTTTTGCATTAATGTTTTTAAAGTTCGTTATTATCATTCATGTAAACTATGCATTTTATTGTTACTGCCATTTTTTTTATGGTGAGCTTCGAAAAACATGTTGTACCTTAACTTTTTGAGGCCAGTGTACTTTATTTTCCCTCCACTAGAACAAAAACTACACGCATTTTAGTAAAAGCAAATGCCATAACTTTATACAAGATGTCAAACTTTAAAATGCGTTTTACTCGAAATGTGTTTTTTTCGAAAAACTCAAACGGGGACCGCGATTGCTCAAAAAGTTTTGAAAATAATTAGCTGAAATTTTTTGCTTATGTTCTGCATAACAGTAGAAGTGTTTTGATCTTCAGATTTATCAATCACTGTTTTATTTCAAAATTTGCAGTTTTTTATGTGAATATAGTCAATGTTTTTTTAAGCAATTTCGTATAATGACTTAGATAAAATGCTCTAGTTTTTGTAAAAATTAAAATATCTCTTATCGTGAAGGTCACTTCAAACAGGAATAACAAAGTAACACATCAAAATTGAGAATTTGTTCATAAAATCTTTGTACAGAGCGGGCCCCGTTTATGTAATTTTTCGTACATTTTTACTAGTTTTTTCCCATTTTAATAATAATAATACTTTTTTCTTTTAGCAATTTTAGGATTTTTTCCTTAAAATATACTAAATAAATATAAAAATCACAAAAAGATCTCCATATCTCCTTTTTTTCAAAAAAAAGTTGTCGCAAGCAGTCGGATACCTTAAGTGAATAATATAAGCATGGTACGAAATTAAATCTGATATAATTGAAAAGTCATTTAAAAATGTTGTGTATATCTAACAATCTAGATGATTATTTATTTATGAATCAGAGTAACAGTGATGGTGAAAATGTAAAAGAATTCGATGATGTGCCTGAAAATATAACGGACTACGAATAGGACAAGCTTTTCATGTTTTCCTGTAAGAAAAGTTCATAAGGTATGTCATTTCTTTAAAGCAGTGTTTCTCAAACTGTGGGGCGCGCCCCAAGGGGTGGCGTGATAACCCTGCAAGGGGGGCGCGAGTGTGTCGAAAATAGGAGATTACTTAAAGAATTATCAATTTACTAAAAGGAAGAAAATATATTCTGACATAATGAAAAAATAAAATACACCTTTATTCTGATATACTATACTTATAAATGTATCAGTACGGCACAATATATTTGATACTAAGCATCAACACTAAGTTAAGAACAAGTTTAATAATTATTAGTGATTTTTCCATTGATTTTAAATTTTGTATATGATAATATACAAAATTTAATACTTTTCATGATAATTTGTACGGTTTATACTTAAGATCGTACTGTAAGCTTTAGCGTCAAAGTATTATACATTATTTTACTGCATTCAATACATTGTTATTGTACGGGGGCACCATGAAAATTATGATTGAAAATTGAGTCGCGAATATCAATAGTTTGAGAAGCACTGCTTTAAAGCAAATAGTATCTCGATATTTGTATATAAACTAATTCTTTTTATGCTCATCTTTTTTACTTGAAAGTAAAAGCTAAGTTAAGCTATCCTTTTTATATCCGTAAATTTTGTTTTTAATTCTTGTGTTAAAAGTGCGTGATATATACAGCGTAATATCCACTATGTATAATTATTTAAGATTTCTATTTTATTTAAATATACTAAATTTAACATGTTTTATATATTAAGTTTGTGCATCACAGAATTAATGTTTCATTGAAACAGTTCTGCCGAAATCTAATTAGAATAAAAAATTGATACAATATATTACAATTTTTTTGTATAATGAAAGTTGAATATATGCAACTCATATAAAAATCTATTTCATGATTTATGTTTTTGAAGAAAAATTCGATTAATATTCAAACAGTGCCCGAAATTTCTTTTTATTAATATCATACAAATAAATCACGCAAAAAATATAATCATTTTATTACATAATAATTCCTTTAAGGCAAAACATAATGGATATACTTTTATATAAAAATAATAACGATTTAAAAATAGACTTTTAAATGAAAAACATCATCATGTCAAAATATAATATCAAGCGTGGGGGGGGGCATAATATATGTTTATTCATAAGCCACGGTATTCAGACACAGATTAAAAAAATACAGCATTTTAATGACAGCATCAAAAATAGACATATGTGTCCCCCCTTTTTATATACAATTCCTTTAAACAAAATTTATCTTTTCTTTGCTCTGAAATGTTCCTTCAATCTAAAAAAAATACAGAAAAGTATTATAATTTTAGAAAAATTAGCGAAAATAAGTAAGATTATTTAAATGTAACTAACTGATTTTAAATTAAAATGAGCTTGTTATAAGTCTGAAAATACCTTAAAGCATGAACTTTGATGAATCCTTCGGCATCGTCTGGAGCATAGTCACCAGGATCATCCATACTAAAAATCAAAATACGATTTTAGATAGTTACAGCAAATTAAAAGCTGTATTTGAAATCAATTCGATAAAAAAATCAATAAAAAACATAAATTTTTAATCCTATTTAGTTATTTTCTCATTATATTCTAAAAACTTATATATATATATATATATATATATATATATATATATATATATATATATATATATATATATATATATATATATATATATATATATATATATATATATATATATATATATATATATATATATATATATATATGTGTGTGTAAAAGAAGAAGAATTTGAATAAAGGATAGTTTTATAAACCAGTTTTTAAGAATGTGCAAAAGACCACAAAAAATAATTTTCATCGGGATGAAAATTACCATGAATAAAAAATGGTTCCTAAATTAAAAATTATCTCTGAAATAATGAATTTAACAATGCAAAATTATTAGATATTATATTTTTGGATATATATTATTTATAAAATTATTAAATATATATTATTTGTCTTAAATATCGGAAATTTGATCACTTAAATCTAAATGCGTTTAGTTAATAGTTAAATTTCTAATATTCTCCGTGAAGCGCTTGTTTCGTGTGTATTATAATAATTTTTTGGTGATTATGTTATTACCTTGCTAATTCTTGATTATATGATGTTGTTGGAGATTTTCTGCCCAATATACGGACGTGACCTTTGTAAAGCACAACCCGAACAGTCCCATTGACATCCTTTTGGCTCAGCTGGAGACAAGAACGTAGGTAAGTACCTTCCGGACTGAACCACAAACCTAAGACAAATTGGAAAACAGATATTAAATACAGATTAAAATGGAAGGTTTTATTTCACTATGAAAAGTGAAAGATCAAGTGCATATGGATAAAAATTGCACTAATTTTCTGGATTTACTGCATTTGTAGTTTCAATGAAAAAATGGAATTTGGTCTTTTATGTTACGTTAAAATCATTCTTTCGAGATTTAATGAAACTTCTGAATATCCTCCTTACATGATAATTTGTTTATCAATGATAATTTGCTTGTTATACTGAACTAACTAAATGCGGATTTCTTATGAATCAAAATTTTTGAAAAATATTGAAAAATTTTTGCCTTTGAAAATTATTTCACATTTTTTATGCGATTTCAAATAAATGTCTTGAAAAATATTATTTTTCTCTGACTTACGAATCAGAAGGACGAAAAATTACTTTAGATCTATGTATTTTTGATTGCATACAAACAATTAATTTGTTCTAAACTTTCTAATTGTGGCATTTCGAATCCAAAGCAGCATTTGTTCATATCATTACCATGTAATTTGGTTAAAGTATTCTTTATGCTAAGAATTTCTTTTGACATTAACCTTATTATGCTCTGAAATTGAATATTAAACGGAGAGATATAAAAATTCCAAACAAAGTTTAGTTACAGATAGGAATGTATCTTGTATTTCACATTTTTCAATTTTTATACAATATGTTTCTTATTTTCATTTTAAATCCTGAATGAAATTGAAGTAGTTTACTGAATAAAAATTATTTATTAAATTTCGTAACTGTGAAAAAAGCAATTTATTATCTTTATTTTAACGAAATTAAGAAAAATGTTAAGTCCCTCAACGCTTTTTAAGACTTAATCTGTTTTTTTTTAAAAAATATTCCGATATTCTTTGGATAAATTCTAAATAAATTAGAATAAAATTATCATTCATATATAATTTAAATAGCAATTGTGTCTTCATACATCAACTACACATCGTTATATAAAGGTTAAAAGTTATTCTCACAAGATTTCGTTTTGCTTACCATTGTATATTTGTTCAGAAAGCTTCATGGACAAACTCTTCTTAAGTTTGTACACCTCCTAAAAATAAATAATCTTAACACAAATATCTTAAGCAGTACAGTAAAATTACTCCTTGCAGAATACGTAAAAAAATATGTACTAGGATTTATTATTTTTTTCTTTTTTAACTGTATGCTTTTGAAGTGTTTAATTATGGAATTATGCCATGAAATGTTAAATGCTGCATATTATAATTTTTTTTAATTATTTACTTTTAATATTCATAGTTGTAACTTACTAACAAACCTAGCTATATATATATATATATATATATATATATATATATATATATATATATATATATATATATATATATATATATATATATATGTAATAATTCCCTCTAGCATTCTCTTTAATTAACTTTTTAAAACAATATTGAAATCTTTTGATTATTTGGTTCAGAACTAACACTCTGATTTTAATCGTAATCGATGAATATTATTACATCAGAAATTCCTGTCCCGCACTTTCTATCCAATCAGAGCTATGATTGCGTAATCATCACGCACTTGCACTGTTGGTAGAGAATAAAAACAACTTGTGTAATGACGTTCGTTGCTCTATCCTTTTTTGCCGTCATAATGTACTAGTAAATATAGCTGTTACTCCTTGTCTATGTGTTGTGTCCGTCAAGAAGTCACTTTTGCTTGTCCACTGTGCTTTAATATCATCATCATGAATTGTTTGTCTCGTCCTTGTGAAAGTGCATTGTAATTTTGTCCTAAACTTCGATGTGTGCGCCACAATAAAGAAGATATCTGTTCACTGAAGATGTGTATTTTGATGAAGACCTGCAAACACTCGTCAAAAAACTACCACTCGGCCAATACTTAACATATAATATATATATATATATATATATATATATATATATATAAATGCTAATAAAAATCTACTTAAAGTATATTATTTTTGCATTGTGCGTGGATTTTCTTCAAAAAAGATAATTTTATTATTATGTGATCAATAACAATATAAAGCTATAAAAAATTTTAAGTACTTAATTATTCTAGATAATAATATATTCCTTAATTATCATGATTTAAAATATGTAATGCTTTCAATTCTACATCTATTTTGTCAATGAAAAGAGTAAAGTAATAACTTGTAGCATAATTTAACATTTAAAATGTAATTGTTTACCAAAGAAATTTTCTTATCCTTTTAAACTTGGTTTTAATTTAAAATAATTCAGTATGCCTTTATAAAATATATAATTCTTCATAAATTTTAATTTTTTTCTGTGAAATGTTTTTAAAAACTCTATTAAACGTTAAAAAGAATTATTTTCATTTTATCTTTCATTCTTTCAAAGCTGGTTTCCTTTTTCGCAACGTCTGTTGGCATTAAATAAACTGTGATATCTTAACTGGAACTATTACACAACTTTTCTAAAGTGGTTCCTTTTTTCGAATAGAGAAATGTTGTTCGAATTTTAATTCTCTTACCCTGTCTAATGTGAATATCTCAAGGTCAGTATGTGCTGCGTGAATAATTGTTCCTCCGGGAGTTTCGTACACACCTATAAATAAGCATAAAATACAACAAAGAAAAATCAACTTTTGACAACCTTCAGTCTTCAAATGTGTTCTTTGACAAATATAATATTTATTTAACGATTAAGAGGTGTTGGAAAGCTAAAATCTTATTTTTTTGACAATTTGAGATTTTTACATTTTCTAATTGTATAGATTTTAACCTTTCTAAAAATATCTTACTTGAACCTCTACGGTATTTAGAAGCCCTTAAAACGTATTTTTAAATAATCGTTGAATTTGGGCCACGCCCATTTTAATGACGAAAATTGTAAACAAATTACTTTGTTTTTGCTTAAAAGTGTAACGATTGATATGAACCAAAACATGTATCTTTTATTTTAAATTGAGCCTTTTATTTTTTTATTTCCCAGCCGATTAGAAGTCTCACTGTATACATTAAAATCAATTTATCTCAAAATGTAAATTTTAATGTGCGATGTACCTTTTCTGAGAAATTACTGCTCACAGGTATGTAAATTTTTTATGAATTATTTATAATGATGTCTAATATATACTAAAATGAGCTTTTTTCAAAACACTCTAAAATTTAATTTTTTAAGTAAAAAATGGGTCAAATTTCGCAATGTTTGATAAAATATTTCATAATTTCTTAAAAAATTCAAAATTAGCTAAAAGCTCATTTTAGTATAATAAGAGAGATGTACTTTAATAGTATGAAAAATTTCAAGCATGTACATAAAACAGATTTTGAGAAAAGGTACATCGAAAACAGCCAATTTAACATTGTCAATATATATAGAGAGAGAGAGGTTTCCAACACCCCTTAAATATTTATCCAATTTAAATATACTTTTCAAAATATAAAGAGAACTATATGCTTTCAAATATATATACACAAATTTTGTTGATGTTCAAAATCCCTTCTTGAAAACACTCAAGTTAAAGTTAACATAAATGTTGAACATTTTATAAAAATTTAAATTTTATGCAATATGATATCAAAATTTCACATTCTTAATTTTGTTGTATAAAAATTGGTTCAATAAATTTATTTCAAAACTGTTATCGTTTTAAAGCGACTTTTTTAAAAATTTCTAATGGCAGATTAGAAGAGTGCTGTAGTCAGAAAAACAAACATTGGGAAACTAGAACAGAGAGGATGTACAGTAAGTCTATATAAATCGATCGTGGAGTCTCTGAGATCTCCAGTATTTCTCCCACAAGTGTTCCGAGTCCAGCGCAGGGTATTAACTCAAATGGTTCGCGTCCATTTCCCCTCTTATGTTACTCAGTAGGTAAAAAGGACTTAACAGTATTTTTATACGATATAGAAGTTTTAAGAGACAATCGTGGCAAAAGTAGTGAGGCGAAAAGTGGCAACAGATCTGCCCCTTGGTCAAGATGGAAAGTTTGTGTTTCCTTGATCCATTTCTTGTCTTTGTTTGCTTCTTTTACGTTTTTCCGGTAAGCCTTTCTGAAGGATTTTTTAAATACTCGTTTCAAAATGATTGAGTGTTAATATTTTAGGCATTTTTATATACAATAAACTCTGAAATTATCCACCATGCCATAAAAAATTTGATAAAATAATTAAATAGTTTAAGAATATACATACACACAAGTTTGACTAAAGAACGAAATAGTTCTCCTTGTTCCTAACTTAATTTACAATTTTTTATCTTCAGAGATATAACGAAAGAAAGACTTAAGTTGAAGTATGAACAGAATAAGCGTAGTTACTATAGAAGAAATATAAAATACAAGTTGATCTTAAAAAGTCGCAAAGTTAGCTTGAATCGAAATTCAAAAAAAATTTTAATTAAGTTCGCAAGCGCTACAATATTGGTTGTCGATATTTTTTATTACAGGAGGAAATTTAAATTACCACATCAGCCTTTCCTGACCTCACAAAATCAGTATTTTCCATTTACACTAATCAATTTCCTGTATTCACAGCATCTCTTCTACAGATAGCATTTAAAATAACTAATTATATATAAAGTATTAGAAAATGCAATTTACTTTAACTCTTGAAATATTCGCAAAACTAAGTAATGAATAGGGGCTCTATAGAACAAGAAGAATTGGCAGGAAAAATAAAGCATTCTAAATGAATCAACCAAAGTAAAAGGAATCGTACATTTAAATAAATTTGGGTAACTATTAATACAGCAAACGAAGTCTTATTTCCTTATAAAATCCATATTTTGATTAGTCAGAACTCTCTGTATCTAGTTTCATTCATAAAAACAAAGGAAAAATTCATTTTTCCAGAGAAAACTATTAAATATAGCATATTTTTTTTCCTCGACATTTCGGAAAATACACATTTACACAAGAAAAAAAAACGTGAAAATTATATATTTATAATTTTTTTTCATAATCTATTATAAATTTATTGTTGATATGTCTTTAATTAAGCTAAATTGATATTCCATTCCTAGCAAAAGTAATAAAATGAAAAAATACATCCTCACCTCTAGATTTAATTCCTATAAATCTGTTTTCTACGATATCTATGCGACCGATTCCATATTCTCCTCTGAGAAGAAATTGAAAGATTATTAAATTACATTATAAACATATATATGAAAGCACAAAAATAAATGAAAAAAAAGTAATATTAATTCTAAATAATTTCTTATAATATTTATTACATGAAAATAATTTGGCTGATATTGTGTGTGAGTGTGTTACACAGAAAAAAAAACATTTTTTCTATGTTGTTTTTGGCAATGCTTTGTCTTCCAAGTAAAAAAAAGTTTTGAAAAGTACTTTTTTTTATAAAATGTTCATTATGGATATCAAAAGTTATTTTTGCGAATTAAAATACTATATATGCAATTCGATGCAATTTCTGGACAAAAATCGGCAAATCTATCGTCAAAATGTCAATTTAATCACAAATTACGCAATTTTGTCAAATAACTTATATGAATATGGAAAGCTACTCTGGTTATATAAGAATATGAATCATAATAATGAAAAAAAAGATTTTTCTTCTTGCACTTTTGTTCATAAACCATATTAGTATATAAACATCTTTATATGACAATAATAAAAAAAGAAAAGAAAAAAATTGATTTGTGTAATTTTTAAATTTTAGTTATACATTGCATCTGCTCTGTTTTGTTATACATGGCGATTATTAGTAAACTATAATTAGACTTTTAGAAAAATTAATAAACACACTTTAATAATTAAAGATTTTGGTTCTAGAATAATCTAATTCTAAAAATTAACAAATGTCTTTATGTAATGTGTAATTCATTTTTATATTACGTGGTGGGGTTTTTTTTCTTTTGCGTTTTATGTAATTTAATTTTGTCTATTATCTCGTCTTTTAAAGGTAAAATAAACTATCTCGATTTTGTGCATTTTAGTACATGCACCTTGTTTATTAAAAGAAAATTTGTTTTCCTTTTCTTCAAACCCTTCTAAATTTAATTTCATTATGAGTTTTCATCGATTCAAAACAAAACTCATTTAAAAAAAATTATTGACCGTAAAAGCTAAATTTTGGTTATAAAGTTAATACTTCAAAACTGATGTTGATTTTCAACTGTTTAAATATATTTTTGAAAGTGATTGTATAACTCACCCGATGTCGTTTAGGTAAAGGTACAAATCAAGAGCCGAACTTTTTACAATTTTATCTTTCAAATTTGTTACTTTTACTGGAACACCTAAAAAGAAAATTTACCATCGGAATTAAACAAACATCTAAAATCGCCATGTTCTAAACATACGCATATGTATGTTCTACGTAAAAAAAAATATAAGATACATGTATAGTATATATATCTTAAAAATATATTTTTTATTTTGCTTTAGAAAATAAAAGAGGCACAGTATTACACAGAATTATAATGTTTCATTTCAAATAATTAATATATTTCTGATGATTTGGTATGATTAAATTTTCAATCCCTACTTGTAAAAACGGATCTACATCATATAAAACACTTTTATGATTCAGAAAAAGAAGATACACAATATGCCTATAATTTAAGCAAAAATATGGTGTCTGTAACTCATAAAAAAGTTTTATTTGCAATTAACATTAAAATTGAAAACCATCGAAACTATTAGAAATAAAAATAATTAAATTTAATTACTCTAACCTTCTTTAAATTCAATATCTAGAACTGCTGGTGTTTCCGGAGATTTGACTGGATCTTTCGTCATTCGATACAAATCTTCTGGGGGCTCATTCCAAGGATCTTCTAAAATACCCGATTCGTAGCTGTTGACAAATTATTTGATTCAATTCATAATTTATGACTTAATTAATTAATTAAAGATAAACTATTGTTAATAAAAACTCGTGTAAAGTAATTTTGCTCTTTTAAAGGACATTAATGTGATTATTTAGGCATATCAAATTTAATTTTTAAAGCTTTTCTATATCAGTCTGCAGATAAGCTAGCAACCGCTTCCAATTACAAATATCCTATAATGATTCTTAGGTTTTTAAAGTTTAAAAAGGTTCATACCCCTTATAGCTAGATTGCAAATATTAATTTTCAAAAAACAATTTATTTTTATAACATCGAAAAAATATTTATACTCTTTTATGATAATAGTAGCTTAGCCAGTTAACTGTGGCAACCCGTTTGAAAGTGCGCTACTATGTGTGTCACGGAAATCGAGCGATGACGAGTATACTCGTCAATCACAGAGTAAGTGTCACTGTTAAAATTTTGGATCAAAAAGATTGGTTTATTGTACAAAAATGCATATTTTATTACTAATACGAATTTATTCGGTTAACATAAACATGTACACCCTAGATAAAAAAAAAATTAGCGCACCAAGAAATAATTGCGAGATCGTAACGAAACTTAGCATGAAGGTTCCTTGTTGGGGAGATATGCAAATGATTAGAAATGCAGCGTGATTGCGCATTACGTATAGCCGGTAGAGGGCGTTTAATGTCGTTCTCCGTGGAGTATAAAACAGGTAACCAAAGCTTGTTTGAGTGTGCTGAATCGTTTACAAAGGAAGAGCTGAGGTAGACATGCCATTACGCCGTTTTCGAAGACAATATGAGCAGCTGTCACAGTTTGAGAGAGGCGAATCATCGGCATGATGGAAGCTGGGTGGTCAGCTAGGCAAGTAGCTCGTCAATTAGGCCACCCTGATTGTGTTGCGAGGAGTGTTGGGACGGATCCGAGAGATGTCATTTACACGAAGACCAGGCTCAGGACTCCCTCGACAGACCTCATCGAGAAGACTGCCACATCGTAAGAAACGCACGTGTACAGCCAACTGCTTCATCAGCCGCCATCCAAGCACAGGTAGCACCTTCAATAAGAGCTCATGTGTCTTCTCGAACCATACGAAGGCGCCTGGTAGAAGGACATTTGGTGAAGTGTTGCCACGCACTGGACTGCAGCGGAATGGAACCAGGTCGTCTTTAACGACGAATCCAGATTCAATCTCAGCAGTGATGACTATCATGTTCGTGTGTGGAGATGGCGTGGTGAACGCCTCAATCCTGCCTTTGCTTTACAGCGACACACCGCTTCCACAGCTGGTGTGATGGTATGGGGTGCCATTGCCTACAATATACGGTCACCCGTAGTATTGATCCGTGGCACCATGACAACCCAGTGGTATGTCCATGACATCATGCAACCACATGTGTTGCCACTCATGCAACGGCTCTCAGGAGTCATTTTTCAACAAGACTGCTCAGCCTTACACGGCAAGGGTGTCACAAGACTGTCTCCGTACTATTACTAGCCTTCTTTGGCCTGCCAGATCCCCAAATTTGTCTCCAATCAAACAGATCTGAGATCATTTGGGGCGGCGAGTTGGGCATCCCACGACTTTGAACAAACTAGAGGCAAGGTTACAGGAAATATGGAACAAAATGTCTCAAAACTTTATACAAAACTTATATGCCTCAATGCTCTATCGCATCACATCGTGCATTCACGCTAGAGTGGGTTCAATAGGGTATTAAATCCTCCGTTGTTTCGCCTTTTTCTCTGAAAAAAATAAGTGATCCGTTTTCTTTTATTTTCTAGTCATTTACTTACATCAAAGTAATCGTTACGCATGTAAAATTTCGTTCCATTTTGTCGACGCCTTCTTGGTGAGCTAATTTTTTTATCCATGAGTGTATTACATGCACGATCAATGCAATTTTGGATATCTATGAATTTTGGTGACCGTCAGAGTTCCCTGGACTGAGACCTAAACACACACTGATTTACTTCCTTCTTTACTGACAAAATAATTTCTACCTGTCGACACCAGAAAGTTCTAGAGCAGATGTTTTAGGGTTGATCCAAGCGTTCCTCTAACCAGAAAGCATCCTTGCCTTTCTCACTTCAATAAATTAACTACTCTTTAGGCAGCACGGCGTTAGGCCTTTAATCTAATATCATCGCATAGTTTTAACATCGAACAATTGTCATCTATACCACTCTATAGCAAGGCAACTTCAAGCCAGCAGCTATCGGTGGCCTCAGTTTCTGGTCGGCGTCACACATTTGTCCCATTCCTGACTTTACCTGAAGGATTCCTGTTATAAATAAACTTTCCAACTTTTACATTTGCCCCTTTAAGACGGGTTCACGCGTTCTTTGGGGCTAAAATAAATGACAATTCTTTTCCAACCCACCCGAGAAGTAAAACGTGAATGAAGGATTCAAATTAGGAAGCTTTTAAACAACAGAAGTTTAGAGTAAGCGGTATGGCATTTGGGGCGTGTTATGATAGTCCGTGTTGCAAGTGTGAAGAGTATTTCGAAAAGTTAAGTGACAGTCAAGACAGGTTACCCGTGACAGAGAGCCGGTGGATACAATTCCAAACTAGTGAACCGCAACTTTAGTTAGGATCCGGTAGATTGCTGCTTCGTTGGACTTTAAGATAGGAGTTACCATTTTAATATTCGGATCTGTGTTTACATTGAAATTGAGCTTAGGCGAGTTAGTTATTGATAGTGGTCAGGGTTACGTTATTTCGGTATTATATATTGAGTGTTTCGCGACCGTAGATTCTCTCACATATCATATTATTACCTAATCTGTTATTGGTTTAAGTTAAGATCTTAATAAAGTAATATTAAGATTACGGCAGCGTCTGGTTCTTCATTTAATCCTACACCTCTAGATCACGCTGATAATTTAGGAGAAGGGCACCCAAGGGGTTCGCAATTATACCTTTATGCTAATATCTAAAAAACGTTATCATCGCATATAAATAAATTCATTATGAGAACATATATGCTGTTTCATCTGGTGCATATGGAGACGCATGAGTTAATCTTAAATATTTATTTTTTTTTACTCCGACCTGGCCTCAAAATATTCTAAACAGTTTGAATTTGAGAATACATTTTGTTTTTCTGAAATATTACAATTTAATTAGTCGACAGTCACTACTTTTTACACATGACGAGTATGTTCGTCATGATACAAAATCCTGCAAATTCTTCGTCACGAGTAAAATCGTCAATCACAGTTTACTGTTTAACGTCCAGATAACATGACAACTTACAGAAATGATTCAGAAATAATTTTTATAAACGAGAGAAATTTTCTATATCGTGAAATCTGCATATATGTAATTTCTCAAAGCTTTTTTTATTTTATATTTAATATAAATAATTCCATTTTAGGAGCAATATTGATTTATATATCTCTCACTATAAAGAATGCATTTTGCTTTCATTTCTAAAACGAGACCTGAATAATTTTTCTTACATAACGGTTTCAAATACCAGTTTCCTCGTACGTAATATTTTGCATTTTAAAATGTATTTCTAGCATTTTAAGAAAGCAATTTCATTTGCATTTAACAATCCTTTCATTTTGTAACAACATCCTTGATTTCGACCAATGAAAGTACGAGAACAACATACTTTGAATTCAAGGCCATTTTTGGTATTTGTCTTGACTATTTATAAATGTATATGTGACAAGAATTTATACTATAATCTACCAATATGATTTTATTTTATTTGATGTACCTGCATCCTACGTTAAAATGAAGGTTTTATCTTAAAGAGTAACAAATTAGTCTGAAGAACAGTTTCCTTTATTTTTTTATCCGAATTCAGCTAGCTACACAAACTCTGTGTATGTGTGAATTATCTTTATGATATTAAATTTTAAACAGTTTAATAGCTATGCTCAAATATTGTTATACGTAGTAGGATTCAAAAGTACCCGTACTCTGAGTCTGTAACTTAAAAATATTACTAATTAAATTGCTGAAACATAGCCTCCTTAAAAAAAAGACTCTTTAGTAATAACTCACTTTTGCCATGGCTTGTAAAGGTCATCAAAACATTTCTCGAACCCATTTTTGACCATGTGCTTTGATTTAACCTGTGATGATCTTTTTACTTCATCACCAGATTGGTGTTCGTTTAACATGCTGGGAACGATGTGTTGACACACCCTATGCATGTTATGATTCATAGCCAGTATCCATTGACATGTGGCCGAGGATATCCCAACTGGTTCTGCTATTGGTTGATTCCTGTTCTTACATACCGCCTCAGATGTTTTCAGCGGTGCGGGAAGTCTGTGGACGTCCAGAGCGTTAGCCGTCTTCGACACTTTCCCTGCCTTCTCTGAAACGTCGATGGCGCTCAAAAGCTTGCGTTCGCGAAAAACAAATATCACAGCCTTACATCTGCTTCAAAATTTCGAATGTCTCCGTAGCACTTTTTCCCAAACTAACACAAAAATTAATATCCATTATCCTCTCAACACAAACGCAATTTCTTTCAATCGCCGATGACTAAATACATCCGCCTACAAAGAACGACGTCGGGGCGACCCTCCGATCACGTGATTTAGAACAAACTTTTTTTTAGAAATGGGGGAAAATGCAATAACACAGAAATGTTATTGTAGCAGCTCTATTGCAAAACTTTTCCACGTTATAGGTTCAGTTCGGGAACTTTTGAATGCTACTAGTGAATATTAGAATTTAATGTATCGTAGTTTTGAGCGGACTATTTAGAGAAACCGATAAAAAGAGAGAAATTTAATTAAAATCTAATGCAACATTTTTTTTTTGGTTGAAAACTATTCGTTTTATTGAGATAAAGTTCTGTTATTGGAGAAAGCTAGATACGAAAACAAAAATTGACGAGAATTTCTGACAATATTTGTGTTGGTTGCGGAGTGTTGCCGTCCCCAGAGAACACTAAATGGATGGATGAGCCAAAAGAGCACCGAACGAAGTAGAGGAACGGAAGTGAGAAAGATGCAAAGCGAAGCAAGCGGTCGTACTAGAAGCCGGCACTCTTGACTATCCGTCATTGAGTGGGGTAGTACTGTAAGCAACGCCACTATCTAGACTGTGTCCACGACCATGCAAGAATTAAATTCTATTAACTATTAAACTTGAATTTTTGTAAATATTTTAGCATGTGTTCTAATTTAGAGTGTAAATAAATTAATGTGGCTGAACTAAGCAATTGTTATTTTCCAAATCACGTGATATGCTAAATATTTATGTCTAGGCTGTTTCATATAAGATGCTTAAATATCATATAAGATGCTTAAATAGTACATTTTCTTTAAACACGAAATACAATATTAATGCTGTATTAGATTAGCTTGCTAAAAATTAAAATAAATATTCTGATTATGAAATAAATAAATCATTCAGTGGTATCAAATATTAACATTTATAAATTTGTTGTCAGAACAAAATATTTTCTGTAATTACTATTCCGAATTAAAAATACTTTTAAAAAAGTGAGCTTATATAAGAAATTATCTAATATACCTTATGTGCATTAAATTAGCATCCATACTCCAAGGAGCTGATTTAGTTACTGGAACCGGGATATTTTTCTCCTGGTTAAAACAATACAAAAAAATAATAATCAAAATCGAAAGCATAATAATTTTATTACCTATTTATTATATAGAAATTATAATGAAAATGAATATTTCAATTAATTAAGAATTTAAGCAGCTACATTTTAAGTTTAGAATAATTTCTGAATTAATAATTCATAAAAGCCTAATTATTAAAAATAAAAAAAGTATATTTAATTTAAAAAATTGAAAAATTTGTTACGTTAAAATTTTTAAAATTTGGTATATATTTAATTTTATCTTTGTCTTCTTTGGTGATATTTTAAGATGTCACAGTAAGTAGTATTAACAGCTTTTAAATTTGCATGCATATTTTATTGAAACTTAACCCAACTTTAAATGTAGAAGTTTTTACTTCATTGAATACAAAACGTGTTTCAATATACCTTCCCCAGTAATCCTCTGAGGTGATGAAATTAAACGAAAAATACTTAATAATTTTAAAGTTCGAATGTTTAAAATTTCCCAAAATCTCTGTACATTTTTTATAGTGTTGTTTCTATTTATTATAAAAATAGTTTTTTTTTAAAAAAAAACAATAATAAGTTAACAAATTATACAAAAATATATTTAATTTTAAATAATAAGACTTGAGATTACTCCTGATCACCAACTATTTTATTCGCATTATTTTTTTTAAAGAATCCCATGTTCAATGTTTATCACTGTGAGTCATCGTTAAGAAATTATGAGCATAGATAATAATGTACCAAATATTATCTGTCTTGAAAGTGATGATAAGCATTTCATAGGTCTGTCAAACCACGTAGAGGGATTTATTTAAATAACAAAATGATTCCTTAGATAAAGTGGAGAGTTATTAAAAGGTTCTGCACAAAAACGCGATATTGATAAGAAAAATAAAAATTATTTTTAATTAATGTAGTGCTTGTTTTTATACTTAAAATAAAAAATTAACAATAAGAATGAAATTCAGAGAGAATATTTTGGATTATTTAATATATATGTATTCCCTAAAAATAATAATTATTATAAAAAATGGTCCAATGATTCGGATAGGTCTAAAATTAGTGAAAGGTAACTCTTAAAATAAGACATTTTGTTTTATTTTTTAAGTGTACATTTATTATGATGCATAAATTTTTCCCCTAATTACTTAGTAAGAATATAGTCCCCCTTAAGGTATTCGACTACGTTCGGAACCGTGATTTTGCAAAAGCGTATAAATGGATAATATTTATGATATTTAGTGTCACTTAGATTAGAAAACGTATATAAAGTTGATTTAGGAATATTATTACAATAAAAAGTTAATTAAGTACAATATTTTGACAAAAAATGAACATAGAATGGCCCATTTTCAAAACATTCTCCATTTATGAAAAATGCTTCTATTATAATAATATTTTGCCTGTATATAGCTCAAAGCTCTGTACCGAGGCTGAACTAGATTTTTGAAATATATAACTTAAAAGTGGATTTATCTATATATTACTACAACAGAGGGGATAAATTTTAAGAAAAAAAACACCGATAATTATTTCAATGGGTTGTAACTTTGAAAATAATGTGAATTTTTCAAAAATACTAGTTCAGACTTTCTGGAGTGTTTTTTACTTTATATAAGCAAAATATTATTATTATAGAAGAATTTTTAATAAAAGGAAAACATTTTGAAAAAAGTTAATTTTTAGCCAAAATATTGTATTTAAATAATATTTTTGTCATAATGTCCTTAAAACAATCTCATACATGTATCCTAATCTAAGTGACACTAAATATCATGAAAATTATCCATTTATGCGCTTTTTTAAAATCACGCTTCCGAGCGTAGTCGGATACCTTAAAATTATTTCCACCGCATAATAATTTTTAGTTCTCTTTAATCGCTTAATAATAAAGATAAAAGTTTCTATCGGGATCGATTAATTCTCAGAGACTGTATTTCAAGCTATGGTTCTTTACTATAACTTGAGTTAAAATTTTTAAGTTCTTAACTACTGCGCAGTCCCTAATAGCCGAGAAGAAACAATCATGAGTTCGTGGTCGGCGTTATTTCTGTCGAATAAAGGGCCCCAAGCCTGATCTGCTAAAGCAGGGATGGACGGACTGTTCCAGAGTACGGGCTACTTTTAACGTTTTTAGGGTGTTGTGGTCCACCCATTGTTATATGTGTGGCCCTTCTGTATTAAAATAGTATGTTTTCTTTTCTTAACACTTGTTTTTGACATTGTATCCCCTTTTTTAAAATGTAACACATTACTGTTTTTACTATAAAAACACAAGTAACACAAAAATTTTAAGTTGCTTGGACAACAGTGAGAAACTGCTAGACATTGTAAGGTGGACTTATTCAATGCAGCGAACATACGTGAACCTATGAATCTGAAACTGACGCATGCATTTACATTTGTTAGCTGCCAATTCCCGCGCCATCGCGGGACATGGCATCAACTCGAGAAACCAATCCCGTGAAAGCGAGAGGTGTAGTATGTCTCAATACCCAAACCAATGCTGACGCGCGAAAAACTGATCATCAACATTTATTCTCCTTTTCAGTCGGCGTATGGGGAAAAATTCATTTCTACGGCTGGCATCGTAGTGGTCACCCTTTTCCTCTACAATGACAGCAAACGTGTTAAACGTCATAGTTCGCTTTTAATGAAGGTACAAATGTCGTCAACACATTAATCGAATCATTTGCTCAAGTAAACAGAGTTCCATGGATTGTGGAAAGCAGATTCTCTAGTCTAGCCGACGTCGGCGTTCCATATACGTGTTTTTTTTCACTATGCGCGTCTTTGTTTTTAGTAAAGGCGATCACCCCAAAATGTCTTGACAGTCTACCGGTCGATCAGGATCGACTTAATTCCCATCCCTGTACTAAAGATTTGCAGTGTAGAAGTGCTGAGATACATGTTAAATCCGTAGAGACTCTAAGACCTCAAAATGGTATGGAACGGAATTTGAAGAGTGAGATCACTTGGCTCAAAATTGCGAGGTCTATCACTTAACACCCATTCGTTAACTTCTAAGAGTGTTGCTAATAAACAGTAATTCAAAACTACATTTTAAAAGTGAAAAAAAAACTTTTTTTAAACTTTTAAAATATAGTTTAGAATTACTGTTTATTTACCATATTTAAAATTCCACATTATCAAAAACTTTTAAATATTTTAATCTGTAACGTTATTAAAATAAGTTAAGGTTATGTAGAAAGAGTAAGTGTATTTCTCGATATAACATAAGATTTAAAAATTACCAGAAGAATACAGAGAAATTTTGTCTCAGTGAGAGAACTTCATGGTAGATGCTCATATATACCGATGAAAAGAGAAAGAGGTGTGCATTAAAAATAACTTGTGCTAAACGGTTTTTATTTAATAAAAATGCATCGCATGAATATTATAATATATATTTTCCTAAAAGTGTTCGATATTTCTCTTACTTTGGCATATTTTATGAGATCCTGCCGTCCAGGGAAACGCTCATAGAACTCTTTTAATCTCCAAGGAGCTATAATCTACAGTAATATAAAAACAATTGACAAAAATTAAAATAATTTACAACATTTCTGCAATAAAGTATTAAAACTTTTCTGCAGGGATAAATTTTAAACTGAATATATCTAAGCTTTCTAGCGAGTGTATATATAAATATAGACTCACACCTACATATATACTATGTAGAATTGTAGGGTTAAAAAAGTTTTAAGTTAATTTTTACCTATATTAATGGGATGAAATAAAATTTAGAAGACAAAATACAGTTAGAAACGGTATTAAAGAACATAAAAGAGAGAACTAAAGTTAATTAGTAAAAAAATATAAATCCAAGTCATTGTATTCCAAAAATATCAATAAATAATTTACCTCACTGAAAAAAATCAAAACAAAGAAAATCACGGTACTGCATTTATGGATATAATTTACTATAAATATATTCTTTAAGGTAATCACTCAAACATATATTACGTAGAAAACATGAAAACAATTTCTAAAATTAACCCTTTATCTACCGCATTATGATTTACTGCAATTTTATCCATGCAATATTTTTTTTTTGAATCACTACATTGAAAATTAAGGGATATACATAAACAAAACACTCACCTTTGGGAAATTTAATCTGTTAGAACTAATTAATTAAAAATATTCAACTGTAAAATTAATTATGTAACACTGTTCACTTAAATTAAACGGTCAAACCGTTTTCTAAGATCGTCATTAACCTACAAAAAACGCTTACTATTTGACATTAACTATTTTTTCGGAACAAAAATGACAACCTTCGCAATCCACAGAAAACCGTCAGCTGAAAACGCAATTTCTGCTATAAAACTATTCGCCTTCCCCGCTAAAATACTGATCCTAGAACCCGTGCTGCTATATATCTTGGAAGAGAGGATTTAAAAGAATATTCCTGTTAAATATCGTCAGAGTATTCGTAAAAATGGTTATTCTATGTAATTTGAAAATGATTGGTACTTATAAGTACCGTAGGTAGATAAAGTGTTAAACAAAAGAAAATTTAAAAATTCAAAAGTGTATCTAATATATATTATAAATGTGAAAGTTTGTGAGTATCTTTGTGGGTCTTTCACGCAAAAACAACTGAATGGATTTTAATGAAACTTTACAGTAATATAGCTTATACATCAGAATAACACATAGGCTATAATTTATAAAAATTTGTAAAAAGTGTCCAAAATATAACGATATTTGTCAAGTAAGTAGGAAAAAATTCTGGCATCTAAAAGCAAATCTGGCTTGCGCTGCAAAAAAGCCCACGAACGCAATATATCTATCTTTAGTTTGTGAAAGAACTCTTTGTTTTGGCTACGCAAGGGGCTCGCTTCTAATTAATTCCTGTGATCAGAATAATGCCTATTTTTTATTTCAGAATAAAACTAAGTTTTGAAGGGAGAGGTTGTTATAAATCTCTCTTTATTTTAATGTTTTTTTTATGATTTTATTATGCACATTTGGTAGTAAGAAATTAATCTTTTTTCAAAATAAATGCTTTTATCGGTTCTGGTACTTAAAGTAAATAAAATTTCTCTTTCACACTGCATCATTTGGACAAATTTTCAAAATTTGTTTGTGGTTAGTAGTTAATTATATCGCTATAATTTTAATTGAATAGGCAGATATTGCGTTTTTAAGTATAAAAATAATTATAACTACTGTACTGTATTTTTGGAGTCTCACTGTTCAGCTACACGAGGGCTTTTGGCAACGTATCACGTAATTTTGAACAATGGTCAAGTGACGTGGACGACACCTGAGCTGGCACCCCTTCTCCTAACTACCACACCACACCAACTTAGAAGGAATATTCTAAAATACTTAGCAGGAATATTCTTTGAAATCCACTCTTCCAAGATATGTGGCAGCACGGGTTCTATGATGAGTATTTTAGCGGGGAAGCCGAATAGTTTTGTAGCAGATATTGCGTTTTCAGCGGATTGCAAAGATTATTATTTTTGTCCCGAAAAAATAGTTCATGTCAAAATTTAAGTGTTTTATGTTTTTGTATGTTAATGAAGACCTTGGAAAATGATTTGACTACTTATTTTAAGTAAACGGTGTATATAATTAATTTTACAGTGGAATATCTTTAATTAATTTATTAGCTCTAATGGATTAAATTTTCCAAAGTGGAGTATTTGGTTTATGTATATCCCTTAATTTGTAAATGTAGTGATCCAAAAAAATATTGTATGAAAAAAACTGCAGTAAATCATAATGCGGTTGGATTAAGTATTAAAGTGCATTTCTTCCCTACACGGCGGGTCTTACAACACTCTAATAAAGCTCGAGCTACGAAAGTAGCTAGGCATTTGCCAACTTGACTCTATCGCAGTGTTTTTCAAACTGTGGGGCGCGCCCCCCGGGGGGGCGCGAGCATATCGAAAATAAAAGATTTAAGAATAATTAATTTACTGGAATGAATTAAAACAAATTACTTTCAGACAGAATAAAAAATGCACTTTTACTCTGATATAATTTATAGGCACGCGATATTAAGTCATCAAAAATAAAAACTTCTTCAACACCTAATTAGCTATCTTTGATCCTATAACCAAATAAAAAAACTTTTATTTGATTTGCTGTATTCCCATGATGAGAGATTTTTTTACTACGCTTTCTTTTTAAGCCTAACATACAACTCTTTCAGAGAAAAAACAGATCCCAGACCCAGAATCGAAGAAATTTAGGAACATAAAAAATTCATCACTGTCATTATTTTTGAAATACTGCACATTATAGCTGTAATTTGTATGACCTTCTAAGTTATTGGAACAGTTAGTTATGACCCCTCTCTTACGTGTTTGTTTCTCATTTAGGGAAGTTGTAAGTAATGTATTTCTCTGTTGCACTTTTTCCATGCAAAAAAACTTTTTGCACAATTTTTTGCAGTAACATGCATATTATCCTAATGAATACCATTTTTACCCGGAAGTGGTCGCGCGGGACACACAGATTATGAAATCGTTAATTCTGACAAAACTGTTTATTTGTTACCAAAGAAAAATTGAAAAGTTCTTGAAAGTAGGTAAGTAAACTTTCTCTTAGTTAAATTATTCACTGGAATCACGATTTGTATCGTGTAGAATAAAATAATTATAAAAAAAATGGATTGGGTTGACTCAATAACCCCGCTCGACCGTATCGAGTGCGAGCCTGCTCCCGGGTTAAAACATGTTGAAGTCTTTTCGCTTTAAAAATATTAAAAATAATACAATTTTTCTTCATTGGAAATTTACATTATTGTTCATTATTTAACATCAATTATAAATGCTAATTCTGTGAGGCTTAAAATTACAATTCACTTAAAACTAATTATAATTTGAGCAACCATTTTAAAAAGATCATTTTACATTTTTGTAGGCATTGTTGAGCACTTGGCTTTGCTCTCCTTACAATTCAGCTATTATATCAATGTTTTATTTTTTTATAAATGAACTCGGGCAAAGAGCGGGTACTTCAGCCGGTATGCTTTTAATATATCAGTGCTGCACAGAGTATTTTATAACTAATTAATTAATACTAAATTAAGAACAAGTTTAATATGTATTAACGATTTCCATGGGCTTGTATTGCAAAGCAAAGTTTTTATAAGGAATCCTTATGAATAGAAATTGACCCTCTGAGTTCTTTTTCTATATTTAGCAGATATCTATATTTTGTCTTCTAAGCAGCCACCGGATTTTGCAATAAGTTCAATTTAAAAATTAGAGAAAGGAAAATTAACATAATAATTATCCTGTTATTTTATTTATTTATTTTTGCTTAAAAGTAGTATACAAAATTTAATACTTATGTTACTAATTTGTATGGTTTATAATTCAGATCGCCTATTGTAGCTTTAACATCAAAGTGCATTATTATTGCATTTAGTGCATTATTAATGTATAAGGGGACGCGATAAAAATTGTGATCGAAAAGGGGGGCGCCAGTATTGAAAGTTTGAGAAGCACTGCTCTATCGTCAACATTTCGCTATGTTTTTCATTGAATCGCCATTATAATTTAAGAAACAGCGTTGCTAGCGAATATTACAATTTTAAAATAAAATAAATACAACAGAAAGTAATGTTAATGTATTACACTTTCAGATATAAATTATTTACACTACTTTAAGCGTTCATTACGCAAAACTTCTAACAATGTGTTACTTTTGCTGATCAGAGATCAGCTTAGGGAGGTATTTTGAAAAATCGACCCTCAAGAGTGTTACGAGGAATTATAAATTTAAAAAAATCCTTTTTATCAGTTATTAGATCTACATACTTAAAATTTAACAAAGGTGTTTTTTTTCTTTCTTTTTTTGTTTAGCTGAGATATGCAAAAGGTTTTTTTGTTTAATTTGCAATTCACATAAAATTAACTCATCAAAAACTTCTTTTTCCTTCAATCTGTGTTGTTTAATTTTTCGGCTCACCCGTGCGAAGAACGGGTATACCAGCTAATATATACATATATTCCTGATCATGAGACTGCCGTTTTCAGTTGTTGTGGGACTTTTTTTTTCACTCAAGGATATCTAGATTATTCCAAGTAATAGTGACGAAAAGAACTGATAATATGGTACGATAAAAAAACATTTTAAGTTATTGAAGAAACAACCTGTTTGGAATGCTTAATGAAATGTATTTATACGAAACATACGAAGTATTTATTGTAACAAAGCACCTGTTTAAAAGTTTTGAAAAAAATGATGAAAGTAATTTTTTCTTCTTGAAAATCGTAGACTAAACATACGTGCTCTAAATTCAGAAGAAAGTACTAAGATGTGGTTAGAATTCATACATTTTTTTTCTTTTACCTGCATTAAGTGATATCTTTATTAAACTGCGTTATTTGACTCTTTTATCTAGATAAAAAAAAAGTCACGTGTTCTGAGCTCCGTAATTTGCAATGTGTCTTGGGATGCTAGTTAATCCAATCAAATATTATTTATATCAGAAATTTTAAAAAGAAGAATGAATATTTTAAATATACTAATACACAAAATAATTCAGAATATTTAAAGAATCCTAAATATCATCGCTAATGTGTTGTTGAAATGATTTTTTTAAAATTTTGGTTTCTCTGTGATGCATGATATTTTCAGAATTTCCGCATCAGGCCTCCTAATAGTTTTTAAATACCCGTTTGATTTTTTTACAAACATAATTTATTAAAGTTATTTTCTTCTAATAAAGTATAGGTCCTGTAAGTACTTTTCCACCAAAAAATGTTCCAAGGTTAATAACATATTCTAACTTCAATTACTCAAAGAAAAGCATATTTTAAAATTTGCATGTCCATTCTACTTGAATTCAGTTATTTGTGCAAGTGTGTAATACATTTCATGTTCCTTTTTATTCCACTTTAAAATAAATATCTATTCCTTATTAACTTCAAAAATCATTAATTTGGGAAACTCGGTTTTATTTTTATTCCACCATTTTATATGATTTTCATTCGAAATGGTTTTATCAATTCTATTTTTTTTCCAAAGAATTAATCCACACTCATTTTTCGAAGTTTGTGAAAACAGGAAGAATACTACATTTTCGTTTAGAGCTTTCTCATTTAGGAGACGAAGGATGAGCTGGTCGATTGGATAATAGAAGAGATTAATTGAGTTGATGCCAAGTGTAAGAAATATTTCATTATTGCTATGTAATCGTTGGTGTTTATTATGATTCGCCTGTTCTAAATTTAGGGCTAACCTTTTTGGTAGCGGTTATAAATTTACTTTGTATTTCCTTTTGTTACGTTCTATATTTATTTGCACTCTGCTCATCTAAAGTCACTTTTGTTATTATTTTTGTCAAGTTTACTCTTTCGTTAAGCACACTTCTAAAACTTAAAGTTGTAAATAATTACAAAGTCTTTCTATTTTTAGTTTCGAATTCGAAAATTTCAAATCAAGAAAAAATGAAATAAATTTCAGGACACAATTATAAGTAATGAAATTAAGAGGTTTATGCAGGATTCGAAAAAAAAAAGGTAGTGTGTTTTTTTTAACATCGTAGTAGAATCAGAATGAAGTACCGTGGCACAATAATGTAAATTTATACTTTAGGAAATTAATCATGGAAATGTGCAAAATATTAGAATTATATAAAAATATTGAATGATTAAATGTGTTCTTTTAAAAACAAAAACATTAACATTATTTTGCTCTTATTTGTGAAGAAGTTTTTTCAATTCCCACTATTAGTTCGCACTCTCCCTATATATATATATATATATATATATATATATATATATATATATATATATATATATATATATATAGTTATAGTTCAAATTTTCAATCGGTAATTAAAATACTTTTTATTCATCTACTAAAATTCAAATACATTTTTTAAAACTTGCAGTGAATTATACTTGATGTTAATACAGTTTTTTCAAATTTTAATTAATTAATTAATTTTTTTAACTTAAAATTTATTCTGCGGTGTTTCTGACAAAGTTAGAATTAGCTGCAACAGATGATGCCAGCAGGTTTTTCTAATGAATATTTTCTTAGCTTCAAATACTTTTTTTAATTCATCCACACAAATTCATATGTATTTTTTAAAACTTGTAGTGGATGACACTTGATGTTAATACAGTTTTTTCAAATATTAATTAATTAATTAAATTTAATTAACTAAAATAAAATGTTTCTTTGTTGACTGTACTAGGAATTGACTTAAAAGTTTTTTATATGTATATTATTGTTTATATTCTTACACATAAATATGACAGCGGTTCAAACTCAATTTTCAGCTTGGTAAATAAATGACTTCTGCGGTAATTTTATCCAGAACAAACAATTTTTCAAGAATAAAAGAATTTTTAAGAATATTTTTTTTATCCACAGCTTTTTTTGCTGCCAATTTTTTAAAAGAATTTTTACATTCCCAATAAAGAGATTTTCTAGATACCTTCAGATCAGGGCTAAGGGCATAACATGACAACTCAAATCTAACTTGATCATTTCCTTTTCCTGTAGCACCATGTGAAATATAACCAGCTTTTTCTTGAAGGGCAACAGAAACCAGAGATTTTGCAATACAGGGCCTAGCTAATGAAGTTCCCAAAAGATACCTATCTTCGTATATCGCACCTGCTTGAACTGCTGGCCAAATGTATTCTTCAACAAATGATTTCCTCAGATCCTCTATTACAACCTGTGGAAAAAATAAAAGAGGAATTTTAAATTAATTATTTTATATTAAAATCAATTTTTCCATGTTAATAATGTTTAGTATGCCTTTCACTTAGGAAATTAATGTATTAAATTCAAGCAATTTGTATTCTTTAATTGTTAACCAACAGAGAATAAATAAAATTGTAAGGAAACAACTTTCTTTCTTTTTCCTAATCTTTCTGGAAATAAACTTTGAAGGTTGAAAAATAAGATACTTCTGCAGATTAGAAAAAAAATCCACAACAGCTATACGCGTGAATATTAATTTTTATAAATTGTTCTGATATTTTCATTTACACAAGATATAGATTCTATAATTAATTTTCTCAAATACGATTGCATTTTAAAATTCACTTTTTAAAATAAGTATTTGTTTTAATCCAGAAATAAATGAGTAGTTACTAGATAAAAGGTGGGCCGTGTGCGAGAATTTTGACATGATAATAAGATTTCAAGAATAACTGGTTTTCCAAAGAATAAAAATAGTTGTCTTTCCAGAATTAATAAATATAATGAATAATCCTTCTGATATGGGATGAATGCTATAAGACGATAGATGTACATTTCCAAAAACCTTTTCAAGATGATAGAATAACAAGATGCCATCGTTAAATACTAATTACCGTGAAAAATCCGGCGTATAACACGCACTTTTAAAACAAAAAATAAGATCGAAACTTAAGGGGGCGCGTTATACGCCGGATATAAAAACGATAATTTTAAAAATCACAAAAAAAATGAGCATACAAAAATTTACTTCTATATGTATATTGAAATACTGTTTATTTAAAAGAAACGACTTGCCTTATGAACTAAAAAAAAGTTGTAGTTCTAGAAGCTTACTATTTTTTCCAAAGCCTGGGATAATAAAGAGTGTTTTTTTTCCAGGTATAGAAGTTTAAGTTGGCATTACTTTCCAAGATGGCGACCGATTTAACAGCTGTCAAGTGATTTATTCCCAGTTTGGTTTGGCAATTCATCAAAACGATCATCAAGCAAGGCGTAGATTCGTCGAATGGGCCCAAAACGAGATTGCCGTTGTTCCCGATTTTCATAAGCGAATTTTGTTTAGCGATGAAGCGCACTTTTGGTTGAATGGCTACGTCAACAAACAAAACTGCCGCATTTGGAGTGAAGCTAATCCACAAGTGTATGTCGAAACACCGTTACATCCAGAAAAACTGACTGTTTGGTGCGCTTTATGGGCTGGTGGAATCATTGGTCCGTACTTCTTCAAAGACGATAAAGGCCACAACGTTACAGTCAATGGTGATCGGTATAGAGCCATGATTACTAACTTTTTCATTCCTGAATTGAACAATCATGATGTCCAGGAGCTGTGGTTCCAACAAGACGGCGCAACATATCACACAGCTCGTGCCACAATCGATTTATTGAAAGACACGTTGGGTGACCGCCTAATTTCACGTTTTGGACCTGTGAATTGGCCTCCAAGATCTTGTGATTTAACACCGCTAGACTATTTTCTGTGGGGCTATGTAAAGTCATAGGTCTATGCGGATAAGCCACAAACGCTTGACCATTTGGAAGACAACATTCGTCGTGTTATTGCCGATATACGGCCACAAATGTTGGAAAAAAGTCATCGAAAATTGACGTCCAGATTGACTACATCCGAGCCAGCCGTGGCAGCCATATGCCAGAAATCATATTTAAAATGTAATGCCACAAGATTATCTTTCGAATAAAAAAAATTCATGTCAATCGAATAATATGTCGTTGTTTTATTGCAATTTAAAGTTCTATACCTCTAAAAAAACAACCTTTACCTCGACTAAATGACTTCAAAACATAAGAGCAATGTATACTAATATTTCAGATTTCTTCGGTAAAAAGGGGGTGTGCGTTATACGGCGAATATACCTAAAAATTAAAAAAACCAACTTCAAAGTATAGATGCGCGTTATAAACACCGGTGTGCGTTATACGCCGGATTTTACGGTACTTTTTTTTATTATCAAAGAATTTGAATACATTTAAGAATAATTTAAGATAATAATTTTATAATGAAATACAAATTTTTAACCTAACATCTAAGAGTTTGTAGAAAAACATTTTTAAAATCTCGTTGATATCTTAAAAAGGCGCTTTTAATTAAAAATATATCTTATGGATTTTTCCCATAATTTTAATTTGCAGAATTTTCAAAAATTTTCGTAGTGTAAAATTGTTTTTGTTCTAACAGAATTACAAAAATAAATTCATACATTTTTTAAAAATTCGAAATATTTCTTTTTTTGTGAAAATTAAATTAAGATGGCGTTTATATATTTAAAAAATAATACATTGAATATATATATATATATATATATATATATATATATATATATATATATATATATATATATGGGAGACAACAAGGGGTCCAAGACGTTTGTCTTTCTTTAACTTTATTTAAACTTTAACAAAAATTAATTAAAAAGGTAGCTATTCTAACAGATAAGTTTCGATGATGTGTTCATGGTGACGCCTGCTCGCGCACCTCCGTCGTTCCTCTTTTTCGCTTTTTCTCTTTCTCTAATTCTTAAAAGTCCACAGGTTTCAGTTCTCATTAGCTGCGCCTGCGCGGGAAGACTGCTTGGCTTTGGCTGCATGCCACAACCGGCCAACCTGACTGTCCGCTGTCCGCAGCGGTACGTCCTCCTTTTTTTTCTTTTTCATCGAGACCAGAGGAGAATCTGAAATATACAAAAAAAAACGGAACATACAAGGACTATACGACAAATACACAAAGATTTAACATATCATAATTCTGCTGAACTAGACAGTTTCTCCATCATGTGAAGGCACCTCTTCGACATCCGGAAGGTTCCACAGGAAAACATTTATTTTGCTATCTTGGTTTTTATCAGATCCATCAGGCATAAGAACGCCTTTTTTAATAAGTTGATCTTTGGTTGAACGCATCGATATTTTCCTCTCTAGAGTTCTGGACGTCTGTTCAAAACGATTTCTCTTTTTCCTCCGTTTCCACTTCCAGGGCTCAAAGATCCTTGGGAGCATTGCAAACCGTCTTTGTTTACTCTTCATAGGTAAAGGGGTAGGTGAGCGGGAGATAAATTCCACGGAACTCGTTTTCATGGCACCATTGACTTTCTTACACAATACTATATCAGAGCATTTTTCTCTTACAATACTCAATTTTAACTTAGTACTCTTAATTTTATTACATTTATAATCCTTAATTAGAGAACTCGAATCATTTCTAGTATTAAAGTTTTTAACATGTGGCAAATCATAACTAGAGTTTTTTTTATCACATTTGAAACAGAAATATTTGAAACAGAAACAACACCAGAATCTGCACTCAAAGAGGATTCACTTTCACTCAATAAAACATCGCTCTTTGCGTGGCCTAGTTTCTTTATTTCAGCATATACACTGGGATGTATAATAAATTCTTCGGTCAAGGTCGGTGATATTGCCGTTCGAACACTTAGACCGGAAGAGTGTTGATTAAGAGAAATATTTATGGGTTTAACTTCTACCATACGCTGTTCGCCAAAACATGAACTTAATGTTATTCTCTCTTCGGAAGGCTTGTTCACTCTAATTAGTGAGGAATTTAAAACTGGGATCTGGCAACCTGAATCGATCAAGGCTGTTACGGGCTGATTTTCTACAAAATGCTTATTATTGAAGATTTGCGAACTCATCGCTATTTTGTTTTCGCTCTCGACTTTCAAAGTATTCACGTTTTTTCTATTATGGATGTGGTCGTTAGATTCTTTAGGTTTAAAACGCTTCTCACAGTCTCTTGCGTAATGAGATGAATCACCGCATATATAAAGCAATTTTTATTTTCTCTTTCAAGATATTGGGGATAGTTCTCTTTAATCTTTGGTTTAAAGTTTTGTGATCTATTTTTAAAGGGGTCTTGGGTATATCCACAAGTAATAGGAATTTCCTTACATGATCCGTTTTTAGATGAAATATAAATACCGCACTCTTTAGCTAAATCAATAGGCCTAAACCAATCTTCTGCTTCTCGAATGCCAATATGAGTTGCAGTTTCCTTATTTAAAGTTTCAAATAATTTATCAGAAATTATAAGATCACTCAGAGATTCAAAGGAATTTTAACTTTTCTTAACGAACAATAATATTGGAAGTTTGCCGTCAATCTTGCAGCAAATTGGATGTATGTCTCGCCTGATGATTTTACAGCATTTTTAAATGAGTTTAAACACTCGCGAGGGATTAATTGGAATTCTCTGAGTACTATAGATTTTAGTTTTTCATAGTCATTTAATTCCTCCTTTTTAATATACAGTAAGACGTTATGAGCTCTTTCGCCCAGAAGATTTATTAAAATTTCAGATTTATATTCGTCATTTATTTTCTTGGTTAAAAATGCGCGTTCTAATGATTGGAAGAACAGATTAAAATTTTCAGATCTGGTGGGAACAGGAAGAGATAAAGTTTTAATACTTTTTATCATATTTTCTATGTTTGTTTCGAACTGTTTCTCTTCGACTTTAGCTGCAGGAGATTTAAACTTATGCTTCATTTTTAGCCGTTTGAAGTTCGACTTCTTTTTCTAATTGAGATAACTGAAGTTTAGCGAGCTCAATTTTCTGTTTTTCTAAAGTTGCCTCTCTTTCGTTTCGCGATACCCTTTCATCTATACAGTTTTGAATTAAAGTTTTAACGAAATCTGGATCACTTTCAAATGTACTACTGTTCTCAATTTTAGTCTTTAGTTTAGCTATGGTGTCCGTACTCTCCACAGTACCGTCTAGATCCTTAACAACTCTTATGAGATCCTCTTTAAGAGCGTTTTTATACATTTTAGAAAAATATGGAAAGATCCTACCTTTTTTTTCTAGCTCCCCTTGTTGCTCGCACTTACGATGTATCCAATAATTGAAGAAAACGTTGATTCCACTGATTTCACCTCTTGGTAGGTTATAGATGAACTATAGTTCTTGAACAGATAAATTGTTCGAATTGACACCTCTTTGCAGGTGTTTATGTGATATTTCCAACCTCTACACAGGCGGAATTTTCGACGATAGTTCCAACCTCTACACAGGCGGAATATTTAGGGTTCGATGAAAAATATAACCTCTACACAGGTTATTTTGTTAATAGTTCCGGCCTCTACACAGGCGGAGTATTCACACTAAGTTGGTTCCAACCTCTACACAGGCGGAATGAAGTTTTAAAAATTCAACCTCTACACAGGTTGAACGAAGTTTCCAAAAAATGGCGGCGCGTCTCCTTCACGGACGCTGCTGTTCATTGTCCAAACTTTGGTTCAAATCGAAATTTTTCGATCCCGGCCTACACAGGCGGAGTATTCATGCTGAGTTCAAACCTCTACACAGGGTGAACGAAGTTTCCAAAAAATGGCGGAGCATCTCCTTCACGGACGCTTTTGTTCATTTTCCAGACTTTGGTTCAAAATCGAAATTTTTTCGATCCCGGCCGAGCCCCCATAATTTGTGGGAGACAACAAGGGGTCCAAGATGTTTGTCTTTCTTTAACTTTATTTAAACTTTAACAAAAATTAATTAAAAAGGTAGCTAATCTAACAGATAAGTTTCGATGATGTGTTCATGGTGACGCCTGCTCGCGCACCTCCGTCGTTCCTCCTTTTCGCTTTTTCTCTTTCTCTAATTCTTAAAAGTCCACAGGTTTCAGTTCTCATTAGCTGCGCCTGCGCGCGAAGACTGCTTGGCTTTGGCTGCATGCCACATATATATTCCTATGGTTTTAGTTACAGTACAATTCGGCGTGTAACGCGCACCGCTGTATAACGCCTATACTTTCAAGCTGCAATTTTCAATTCTTACGGCGTATAAAATGCACCTCCTTTTTTACGAAGAAACCTGAAATGTATGTTAGAAATGCTCTTATGTTTTGAAATCATTAATTCGATGCATTATTCCAAGCTTTAGAAAAAGAAATAGTATACTTCTAAACAAATCCTTTCAGTTCATAAGAAATGTCATTTCTTTCAAATAAGCAGTATTTCAATATATATAAAAGTCTAACTTTTCTATGCTAATTTTTTATTCTTTTATTTTCAAAGCCCTCGTTTTTATACCCGACGTATAAAAACACAGCCGCAAATTTCGAGGTTATTTTTTCTGTTAAAAGGGCGCATTATATGCCGGATTTTACGGTATGTAAAATTTCATGAGCAAAATTTAAAACGTAAAACAAGTGATTGACAGTTATGTGTTCATCATATTACAATGAAAATTGTTCTAAAATAAAACTTATCAGTATATTTAGCAAAAATTCTACTCAACTAATAAAGAAAAAAAAAAAACAATGGTAGAATTTATTTTTCATGCTAAATAAGTAAAGATAATAATTTATACTAAGGAAATAAATCTTAGAATTAAGGGGTGGAGGAAGAGATCACATCCACACTGTTCTATACTTTAGTATAGAAAAGACTAACCTGATCAAGTATGTTGATTAAATCTATCATAATTTTTCATCATGTGTGTGTGTGTGTGTGTGTGTCAGTGTCTAAATAACAAACATATAGATGTGACATGCAGCCAAAAGCAACGCAGTCTTCGCGCGCAGGCGCATTGAATCGAAACTGTAACAAAAACTTTTGGACATTAGAGAGAGAGAAAGGAGAACGCGAGAGGTGCGCGAGCAGGCGTTACCTTCTGCATATCATCGTCAAACTTCTGTAAAAACTTTTCTACCTTTTAATTAATTTTTGTTTAATGTTAAAATAAAATAGAAGATAGACCAACGTGTTGGACCCCCTTGTTGTCTCCCACAAATTATGGGGCTCGGCCGGGATCAAGGGTTCGATAAACTTTCGATTTTGAACCAAAGTCTGACAATGAACAACAGCGTCCGTGAAGGAGACGCTCCGCCATTTTCGAAAACTTCGTTCAACCTGTGTAGAGGTTTGAACTCAGCATGAAAATTCCGCCTGTGTAGAGGCGATTGAAAAAAAAAATTTCGATTTTGATCAAAATTTGGAACGTGAAAAAAAAAGCCGTCCGTGGAGGAGACGCGCCGCCATTTTGAAACTTCGTTCAACCTGTGTAGAGGTTTGAACTCAGCATGAAAATTCCGCCTGTGTAGAGGTTGGAACCCATCGTCGAAAATTCCGCCTGTGTAGAGGCCGGAACCACAATTTCAACTATATTACCTGCGAAGAGGTGAAATCAGTGGAATCGAAATTTTTTCTTCATTGGATACATCGTACGTGCGAGCAACAAGGGAGCCAGAAAAAAAAGGTAGGATCTTTCCATTTCTAAAATGTATAAAAACGCTCTTAAAGAGGATCTCATAAGAGTAGTTCAGGAGCTAGACGGTATTGTCGAAAGTACTGACACTATAGTTAAACTAAAGACTAAAATTGAGAACAGTAGTACATTTGAAAGTGATCCAGATTTCGTTAAAACTTTAATTCAAAACTGTATAGATGAGAGAGTATCGCAAAACGAAAGAGAGGTAACTTCAGAACAAAAAATTGAGCTCGCGAAACTTCAATTAGCAAAATTAGAAAAAGAAATCGAACTCCAATTAGCTAAAAATGAAGCATTAAGTTTAAATCCTGCAGCTAAAGCCGAAGAAAAACAGTTTGAAACTAACATAGAAAATATGATAAAAAAGTATAAAAACTTTATCTCTTCCTGTTCCCACCAGATCTGAAAATTTTAATCTGTTCTTCCAATCATTAGAACGCGCATTTTTAACCAAGAAAATAAATGACGAATATAAATCTGAAATTTTAATAAATCTTCTGGGCGAAAGAGCTCATAACGTCTTACTGTATATTAAAGAAGAGGAATTAAATGACTATGAAAACTAAAATCTATAGTACTCAGAGAATTCCAATTAACCCCTCGCGAGTGTTTAAACTCATTTAAAAATGCTGTAAAATCATCAGGCGAGACATACATCCAATTTGCTGCAAGATTGACGGCAAACTTCCAATATTATTGTTCGTTAAGAAAAGTTAATTCCTTTGAATCTCTATGTGATCTTATAATTTCTGATAAATTATTTGAAACTTTAAATAAGGAAACTGCAACTCATATTGGCATTCGAGAAGCAGAAGATTGGTTTAGGCCTATTGATTTAGCTAAAGAGTGTGATATTTATATTTCATCTAGAAGCGGATCACATAAAGAAACTCCTATTACTTATGGATATACCCAAGACCCCTTTAAAAATAGATCACAAAACTTTAAACCAAAGATTAAAGAGAACTATCCCCAATATCTTGAAAGAGAAAATAAAAATTGCTTTATATGCGGTGATTCATCTCATTGCGCAAGAGACTGTGAGAAGCGTTTTAAACCTAAAGAATCTAATGATCACATCCATAATAAAATAAACGTGAATACTTTGAAAATCGAGAACGAAAAACAAAATAGCGATGAATTCGCACAACAATTACAATACGTAAACATTTTTGTAGAAAATCAGCCCGTAACAGCATTGATTGATTCAGGTTGCCAGATCCCAGTTTTAAATTCCTCACTAATTAGAGTGCAAACACCTTCCGAAAAGATCATAACATTAAGTTCATGTTTTGGCGAACAGCGTATGGTAGAAGTTAAACCCATAAATATTTCTCTTAATCAACACTCTACTAGCTTAAGTGTTGGAACGGCAATATCACCGACCTTGACCGAAGAATTTATTATACATCCCAGTGTATATTCTGAAATAGAGAAACTAGGCTACGCGAAGAGCGATGTTTTATTGAGTGAAAATGAATCCTCTTTAGGTGCTCATGCTTATGCTTATTCAAGTGTTTCTTTTCCAAATGTTTCTGTTTCAAATGTGATAGAAAACTCTAGTTATGATTTGCCACATGTTATAAACTTTAATGCTAGAAGTGATTTGAGTTCTCTAATTAAGGATTATAAATGTAATAAAATTAAGAGTACTAAGTTAAAAATGAATATTAAATTGAAAAAATGATATTCCTGTGTGTCAGAGAGCCAGACGTTTATCTTGTTCTGAGAAATTACAGGTAAACAATCAAATTGATGATTGGTTACGACAAGGTATTATAAAAGAGAGTGTTTTTGATTATTGTTCTGATATAGTATTGTGTAAGAAAGCCAATGGTGCCATGAAAACGAGTTCCGTGGAATTCATCTCCCGCTCACCTACCCCTTCACCAATGGAACGTAAATATATACGGTTTGTGTTGCTCCGGAGGATCTTTCAGCCCTGGCAGTGGAAACGAAGAAAAAAAAGAAATCGTTTTGAACAGACGTCCAGAACTCTACAGAGGAAAATATCGATGCGTTCAACCAAAGATCAACTTGTTGAAAAAGATGTTCTCATGCCGGTGAAACACAATGTTTTCCTGTGGAACCTTCCGGATGTCGAAGAGGTGCCTTCACATGATGGAGAAACTGTCTAGTTCAGAAAAATGATATGTTTAATCTCTATATAATTGTCGTTTAGTCCTTGTCTGTTCCGTTTTTTTTTTTGTATGTTTCAGATTCTCCTCTGGTCTCCATGGAAATACCGCTGCGGACAGCGTACGGTCAGAATGGCCGTTGTGACATGCAGCCAAAAGCAACGCAGTCTTCGCGCGCAGGCGCATTGAATCGAAACTGTAACAAAAACTTTTGGACATTAGAGAGAGAGAGAAAGGAGAACGCGAGAGGTGCGCGAGCAGGCGTTACCTTCTGCATATCATCGTCAAACTTCTGTAAAAACTTTTCTACCTTTTTTAATTAATTTTTGTTTAATGTTAAAATAAAATAGAAGATAGACCAACGTCTTGGACCCCTTGTTGTCTCCACATAGATTACATGGGTATTGAAAATTGAGATATTTAGCATCGTAGAATATAATTTGATACGTATAGGTTACGTGAAACTCAAAATCAACTTAAGGTATCCGACTACGTTCGGAACCGTGATTTTGCAAAGCACATAAATGGATAATTTTCATGATATTTAGTGTCACTCAGATTAAAATATATAAATAAAATTGTTTTAAGGACAGTTTGACAAAAGTAATGTATTTAAATATAATATTTTGGCAAAAAATTAACTTAGAATAATCTTTTTTCCAAATGTTCTCCTTTTGTGAAAAATGGTTCTATTATAATAATATTTTGCCTATATATAGCTCAGACCTCTCTACAGAGGCTCAGCTAGAATTTTTGAAATATATAACTCAGAAGTGAGTTTATTCATATTTTACGACAACAGAGGGGAGCAATTTTAAGAAAAAAACGCCAATAATTATTTCAATTGGTGGTAACTCTGAAAATAATGCGAATTTTTCAAAAAAAATCTAGCTGAGCCTCTGTAGAGAGGTCTGAGCTATACACAGGCAAAATATTATTATAATAGAATCATTCTTCACAAAAGGAGAACATTTGAAATGAAGATTATTCTAAGTTAATTTTTTGCCAAAATATTATTTAAATACATTATTTTTTCGAAATGTCCTTAAAACAATTTTATTTATATATTTTAATCTGAGTGACACTAAATATAATGAAAATTATCCATTTATGTGCTTTGCAAAATCACGGTAGTCGGATACCTTCAAAAGATGTAAAGTACAAAAAAAATTGCCAGCTATTATTGTATTTGTACATCTGTGTTTTTTATAAATAAATTTATAAACAGAAATCACAATATCAAATCCAAATTTTGGAATTGTTAAAAATTTAATCGCATTCATTGCTAACATTTATGGCTTTCACATGTTTGTTTAAAAAGTATTCTTGTCAAAGAAAAGAACGCTGTTCGTAAAATGACACACAAAAAAAGAAATGAGGTAAATCATACATGTGCAACATTAGACGAGAGAAAAATTGCCTAATTTTTTAAACCAAAATAATAGAACATTCGAAAAAAAAACTTAATGGAATGTTAATAATTTCTACACTTTAATACTTGTTTATTTTATCCATTGAAGTCTGTATGTTATGACTCATTGAATATTAAATTGAATGTGATAAGATGATAAGAGAAAACGGTGAGATAAAATAATGAAGGAGAAATGCGCGGTTTTGGAATGTGCCAGACTTCTGGGTCAACCGAGTTCGAATAACATGATGTCATAGATATTTGAAGAATACCAATTTACTTGTTAAACTCAAAGCAGAAAATATAAGCCGAATCGTACTTCTTCGAGCTTTATGGTAAAATCTAAAACCTTTATAACTTAAGTAACAAGTTTTTGTTTGCTTTAATTTTTAAACGGTGTTATCAAAGGATCGCTTGATTAGCAGAATTCGAATAATTCGTAAAAAAGAACATTAAATAAATTACATAAAATAAATTTGAAATAAATCGATTTCAGTTTTAATGATCATGATAAACAAAAAAAAGTACACCTGGAAAAACTTCATAAAAGTTTTATTATTACTATACGTTTGATTACTTATATTATTATTACAATGAATATTAAATCAAAATGGTATATTAATTTCAATTCACTTGAAACTTTGGCTAGTTTATATCCATTAGTATTTATATAGTGTGTCTTTTCAATTTTCAATTGTTTTTATATTAGTCGCGATTTTTAAAACTTCAGAGTATTGATCGCTGCAATTTCAATTCTTCCGTGAAAAATTAAAAAAATCAAGATATGCTTTATAAAAAAAACCATAAATGAGTTGAGAAAGTAACAAACCTAAATTCGGGAGAGAAAAAAGAAATTTTAAAATTTTGATTTCAAAATAATCTATAAATTGTATTTTTTAATTGAAAAGGTTATATGTTATTTTATCAAGACTGTTCATAGATTCCTTTTTGTTATCAGAAATTACTTCATAATTAAGTTTTAATAATTTTTTTCTTTAAATTAATAATAAATTCTGTCAAATTTAATAACTTCAAGTACACGTCAGTTTGTCTGTTACTAATTTTCATAATAAATTTTTTCATAAATAATTCAATAGCCTCTTTTTTCTACAATTTCAAATTAATGTACTATTTAAGTACTGAGAAGATGCATTCGATATTTTTAGTAATTTATTTCGAAGAATAGACCAGTAAATTATTTTCTCAAGTTTTTTAATACAATGTGTACCTTTACTCATTTTGTACTTCTTTCTATTCAGTAATATATAGGGCTCCATATAACGAATATAAAATCAGAATAAATTATTTTAAATCTTTGAAAAAAAGAATATTGTTAAATAATGTACCTTTTTGGCGCCTAAAGTTTTAGCTTTCTGAAATGCAACGTCAAAATCTTCTTCTTGTCCGACATTCGCCTAAAAAGAAATTAAAACACAAATCGAAAATTCTTTTTTTTCGAAAAAAGGTGACCTTAGTCCTAATTTACATGTGTTAATACTTTTTTTAAAGTAAAATTATTTTATACAAAAAATTAAATTTATTAAAAAATTTTAAGTCCCAGTGAATCAGTTGTTGGAATTATTAAAGATAACCAAGAAAATGATTAAATAGTTTAGAAGCCTGCAGTTTTATTACAATCACCCTCATTATCATTATTTTGTTAAATTGAGAAAAAAAATTAACAAGTAGTCGCCGAGGTGATTTTTCTTGCTTTAACGAAAATAAGCAGTTGATTATAAATCATTATCTTTCACAAGCTGCTTTATAAGAGAATATTATATTTTCTGAACAATTTTTGAGCAAATAAGTTACTATTTAGAATTGTATACAAGTTATATAATTGCCTCAATATAAAAATTATTTGATTTTAAGACTAAACTGAAAAAAAATCGTCAAATTATTTTTTTTAAAAAAATTAGAATATTACACAAATTTTCGGCATCTTTCCAAGATGAAAATCACAATATGAAATTGCAATTATTATAGTCAAGAAATTTTAATGGGATGCTTAAAATTTATCTCGCAAGAAAGTCTTAGTGAAAGATCGAATATGTATCTTTCTGTAGGAACATAGAGTTCTTGCCTACACATTCTTGCCTTTTAAAGCTTAGTCGAGAACCGTTACGTAGAGTCTAACTTACATTTTTATATAGCAATTGTTGATTTCATTATATGTTAATTATTTTCGTAAGGGGATTGAACATTTTTATAAGAAATCCCTGAAATATTTCAAAAACATTAATATAAACTTATTTTCACATAATTAATTTATGAATACAATTAAACCACACAAGTTAGTTAATTAATTAATCGCTATTCATTGTAACTAAATCATGTATATCTACAATAAACATTTAATTATTATTATAAATGAGGGGGCCTCTAAAATTGTAATTATATGATTCCTGTTAGTTAAATTTCATGATTGTCGTTCTTTTAATTGCTATTTCTCATATTTTAAAAATTAAAATTGCAACATTAAATACATTTTAGCTCTAGGGAGTAAAAAAAATCTAGAATTTTTGGGTATCCGACTACGTTCGGAACAGTGATTTTGAAAAAGCGTGTAAATGGATAATATTTATGATATTTAGTGTCACTTAGATTAGAAAATGTATATAAAATTGTTTTAAGAATTGCATTGCAATAAAAACTATTTAAATACAATATTTTGACAAAAATGAACATAGAATGACCCATTTTCAAACTATTCTCCTTTTGTCAAAAATGCTTCTATTATAATAATATTATGCCTGTATATAGCTCAAACCTCTGTGCAGAGAGGCTCAGCTAGAATTTTTGAAATACATAACTTAGAAGTGGGTTTATCCATGTTTAACGACAACAGAGGGGAGAAATTTTAAGAAAAAAACACCGATAATTATTTTAATTGGTTGCAACTCTGAAAATAATGTGAATTTTTCAAAAATCATAGGTGAGCCTCTGTACAGAGGTCTGAGCTATAAACAGGCAAAATTTTGTTATTATAGAAACATTTTTTATAAAAGAAGAACATTTTAAAAAAACGTTATTGTAAGTTAATTTTTTGTCAAAATATTGTATTTAAATAATTTTTTGTCATAATGTCCTTAAAACAATTTTATACATGTATTGTGATCTAACTGACACTAAATATCATGAAAATTATCCATTTATGCGCTTTTTTAAAATCACGGTTCCGAACGTAGTCGGATACCTTAAATTGTTTTGCAAGAAAACGAAGTGCAAAATACGTCAAATACTTACCATATAAGCAATAACATCGTAACCCTTTTCTATGAGCCATACCAGAATACATGATGTATCCAAGCCCCCACTGTAAGCTAACACAACTTTCTCCATCGCTTAACTCGCGTGTGTTCTATCGACAACAGCAACGGAGAATGTAATGATTTTCTTTCAATATTCTATTCCTTATCTTCATATAGCAACACTATCTTTTCGTCACTTGATTTTCGAACGACTAACCTTGAGATTTGTTTCCCCAAAAGATGTGTCCATGTTACTTAATCAGGTCTCAAGGTTGAGCGATCCGTCAGGTTTCTCCTTATTTAACCTTAAATGCTTTTATATTTCCACGCAATCTGCATAAACTGTCCAATTTGCATGTCTTTCCTCGTAACATTGTTGTGATTTTAAAGAAAAAAATGACAGGTCTAAAGTGTGTTTTGCAATAGTTCAACACAAAATTTAAATGTAAAAGCCCTTTCAACACCTTAAGCTAATAACAAACATCATTTTTTATTTACTTATCTTAATTCTGTTTGACCCTGTTGTATGTTTACTTCATTATCCCACAGTATTTACTTTGTGTTTAAATTTATAAAAGAATTTTATGTAAATATTTTCGTTCTGGTTTTTTAAATTAAGGTAAGCTTGTTATACAAGACAAAAAATATGTAATCACGTATGCACTTTATGATTTTAGAATAGTGATATGTGTGCATAGCAAGCGCTTTGAAAAATATAAACCCAGTCTCTCAATGGGAGAAAAAATACTAAATCTCCATCGATCAAATTCATGAATAAGTTGGGGTTTTTTTTTTGCAGAGTAAAAAGGAAATCAGGCATTTTTACTCAAATCAGCATTTTAAAAACAATTATCAATTTGAAGTATGATAGGTGTTGCTGTTTCTCATCCCCGAGATCAGCAGATATGTTATATGACACGTCATGTTAGAATGATAGGTTGATGGATTTATTGTTTACTAAAATATCCCACAGTTTCACTCTCTAAACTTCCACACTCAGTGACGTAACTTACACCCCCTCAACCCCCGCATCTCGGGGGGCAGGGTTTTTAGGGGCCCAAATCCTGACTTTGTAGGGGGGGGCCAAGTGTTCTCTGTTACGCCACTGTCTACACTACACGGATATGAAAATTCCGAACTCAAATAAATTAATTTGCATTAACCCCTCTCTTTGACATGAAGATTGCCAGGATGTTTCCGGAAGGTATTTCCATCCAAAGGCGCATAAATTAATGCATTTTTAAATAGAATTTCATACCCCGTACATGTTTTCTGCCTAGTTTATAAGTAATCCAATGAATTATTTTTACTTACATGTATCCATGAGCAAGTGCATGCAAATAACAATAACTTAGATATACATCGGGTGTCCAAAATTAAACTTGAAATTTGCGAGCTGTCTGTAGCAAAAAACTATACAGAAGAATCGCATGAAAATTGGGTAATGGCAGAATGAAATGATGGGAGTTTTATCGAAGGAAAAAAAATAAAGCGTTTCAAAAACCACCACTAGATGGCGCTGTGCAATGCAAACTATTGGCATATGCAAATGACGATGGCTCTCCAGGAACGTGCTTTAATGGTGAAATTGTTTTGCCAAAGCGGAGAGTCTTCGACCGAAGCTTTTCGAAAATTTCGGTCTTCGGAGAGGTTACGAAAAGGTCCACTCTGTAGTCAAGGACTAACAAACATGATTAGGAAATTTGAAACATCGGGAAAATTAGGGATTCAGCCAGGATGGAGACGAAAGTGGGGATAGGTAAAAGGTAGTGGATGATGTAGAGACGCAAGTGGAGGAAAACAGATAGCAAACCATCGGCAGCACTGGTGTTCGGCGTGTTTCAGTATCTGTTGACCAACCTCGTTCCACGGTTTATAAGATTCTTCGAATGGATTTACGCTACTATCCTTATAAACTATCGCTAGTGCAGCAGCTCTTACCAGATGATCTAGATTTAGATTGTCAACAAACTTTTGCGCTGCTGTTTTTTGCACGACTTGAGATCCAGGGTGAATGTCCAATTAACATTTTGTGGACCGATGAAGCCCACTTTCATCTGGAAGATTCAGCAACACGTTCAATCACCGTATTTGGGCTGGTACAAACCTATATCAATCCCGACAAATTCTATTACACTCTTCGCAAGTAAAGGTTTGGTGCGACTTTACTGCAACCTTCATTGTGGGTTCAATTTTTCCCGAAAAGCACAGCGCCGCAAGGATCTGTGACATGCACCGTCAACGGTCAATGATACGCTTCATTATTAGAGAAATCTGTTGTTCCAACTCTTCAGGCAAGGTGATGTGATACAACCACAGTGTTTATGCTGGATGGTGCTCCTCCACACATCACCCGTTGAGTGAAAAAAGTGCTCCGCCGCTATTTCAGTGACGACAGAAACATCAGCTGGCATTTTCCTACAACTTGGCCTCCTAGATGCCCGAACGTGAATCCTTGACATTTTTGGCTGTGGGGACACCTCAAGGCCATTGCCTGCCGTGATCCCATCATATCTCTATCTGACCTTAAAGAAAGCATATAGTGTCATGTGCGTAATATTCCCCAGTTCATGCTGCTTTCAACAGTCGAACATGCTATTTTACGCTTCCAGATGGTAGCAGACAATGGGGGGCAGCATATCGAACATGTTTTGTAAATTCTTGTAGATTATCTATATGTTCTCAATAAAGCAATGATACGCCACCTTGGGGTGGTTTTAGAAACTCATTGTTTTTTCCCTCGATAAAATTCCCATCACTTCATTCTTTTGTTACCCAATTTTTATGCAACTCCGCTATAAAGTTTTTATCACAGAATTCTCGCAATTTTCAAATTTAATTATGGACACCCCGTACATACAAAGTGTAGCTATTAAATAACGAGATTGATGTTGTAAAGCATTTTATTTTGATTTCATATATATTTACTAATTAACATCTTCAATATACACCTCTTTTCTATCCCTACAAAGCTCCATGCGAATCTTCCATTATTTGAATTGATGCTGGAAGTCAGTTCCTATAGGACGCGTGACGTTTTTTCTTTCACAGCTTTTACGGACAAATCTTGTTCCTTTTAATGCAGATTTCACCTTAGGAAACATATAACACGTATGACGCAAGATCCAGCCAATAAAACGGATAGTCTAACACAAGGATGCTGCACTTGACAAGAAACCTCTTGGCAAACAATGTGGAAAGCCGGCTTCGAAAACATATGTCTTTCTTTCCACAATTCGGGTAGTTTTTCCCCCTTATTCTTTTACCAAGTGCTGCAAGAACGTGAAGGTTGTAATGTTGTTTAATAGCTTGATCTTCAGGAAACCATTGAATGTACACAATCCCATGAATGTCGGAAAAAATAATCATCATTGCTTTGAATTTTGATTTGCTCCTTCGAGCATTTTTCAATATCGCTGAAGAAAGGCTCATCCAGTGTATGGATTGGTGCTTCGTTTCAGAATCTTAAGTAAAAAACCGTGATTCGTCACGCATTAGTATAACACCTTTTCAATAAGTTTTGGTCATTTTCAATGACATTCAAAATGTCAGTGCAAACATTCTTTCGTTTTGCTTATTGTTCAAACGTGAGCATCGTAGGCATCATTCTGGTACACACTTTTTACATGCTAAAATTATTATGTAAAATTTGCTGTACGTTTTTTTTTTCTTTTTCTGTCGATTCCTGCAGTCTCAGCAAATGCAGAAATGCTTAGGCTCCCTTCACACCAAACGATTCCGAGTCTGTAGCGATCTTTCCAATTCAAAGCGATTCTGAATGAACAGAGACTTGCCTTCACACCGCCACGAGTCAATCATTCTTCCATCAGTTGCTGTAGAACATGGATGCTGTTTTTAATGTTTTAAGGCGATTAAAAAGTTTCAAGCTATTAATTTCGCAACTGTATCCTTATTCATTTATTTTCAAATTGAAATACATAAAACAAAAAATATAAGAACGGTTTTATTTATTTATTTTTTTATATTTTGCCTTCTATAGTATCAAGTGTAATTATAGTCTGAAAAGTAATAACAAATAATAAATGTGTATTGTAACTATATTATAATGCAATTACTTTTACAAATAATATATCTAATGTTTTTAAAAGGCATTTCAAATGTTGTTATATGCTACAGCATTTGTTGCATATAACAACTATTTTTTTATTATGTATTTAAAAATGGTTTGCTAATACATTAATGAATTAAAAATTTTACATGCCATTTACATTTTGTTTGTTTCATATAACAAAATTTGAGATCTATGTAGTAATAAAATGGAATCTTTTTAAAAATTAAAACTATCGACAATATCGGTGTTCTGTTTTATTTTATTTTAGCATTCATATAAATATTTAATTTTTTCTCTCCAAAATTAAATAATTCTTATCAAATTGATCTCAGAAGCTCTCTCTATTTCAAACATCCTTCAGAATATTCCCTCTCCTACCAAAAAAAAACACATTTTGCTTTAAAGTATTAAAAAGTAAAGAATAAAGTTTTCAAATTTCTAAAATTGAATAAAATAATGCATGCAAAATTAATTTATTCTTTGCGCAAGATTAGCAGGGATAAAATACAGCATGCACACTCAGCGACAAGAACTAGTGTTAGTTTACATAATGAAAAAGAATACTACGAATACCACACAAAAATATAAGCGCCATCTATTGGCATAAAAACAAACTCATGCTAAACCTAACAAGAAATTCATTATCTTCAAACATCTGAAATCAGTTTCTTCAATAGGAGCTTTATGTGAAAAAAATCACTAATAACATAAAAAAACAATAAAAATAAACACTCTATTTGTTTGAATTCACTTTTTCTTTAAGAAATTGCTCCCGGCTGCTGGTGAATGAGTGAAGAAAATCTGACCTGCCGAATCACGCGTGAATGAGAATGACGGGAGATTGAACCGGTTTCAGTTGGTGTGAAGGAGGGAAGGGAATCTTGGCTTTTTTGAGCGGGAAATTACGAAGCCGAATCTTGGTCGATCAGACCAGTTTGATGGTGAATGAATTGGAGTCGTTTGGTGTGAAGGGAGCCTTACCGGCTGTCAGATCGAACTTGATTACCGATTTTTTTTAATACTGTCATCCGAGTTTGACATGGAAGGGCGATCCAAGCATGAATCATCTTCAGCGTCTTCTCGGGTAATTCGAAAAATAAACCTTCGTTGCCCATACACTTCTTTTACTAAATTATAAACTTTAGAAGTGGTTTTTCCAAGTTTCATGTTAAATTTCACACCAATTGTTGCTCTGTTGTTCCACTTATCCTTTTTTCGCCGAAGCAAAAAAATAACTCTAATGCGCACTAAGACTACGGATAAACGGATTTGCTTACAAAAACGAAAGGCACTGCATTTGAAAGAGAAGGTTTCCGGCTAAATAATTGTCTCTCGCTGGCGTTTGACACGTGCTTATTTTTTCTGTAACAACGTCAGTCTCATTACTTAATATCCACGCCTTGTATATGGCCAATGAGGGGACATTGTTACTAATGTGTACGGTTCATAAGGCAGCCAATATTTAGTTAGAAGGAGTAGTTGTTATGTATCGTTGAAGAAGACATGGTTATTTCTACCACTCTATATTATGTTTATAAAAGGTGATCAACTTTCACTGAGAAAAAAAATTGAGATTACCGATGGTAAAAATGCATTTAAATGTTTTGGATTACGGAAATGCATCTGAAATAATTGAAACCTGAGGCGAGAATGTGTTGCCGTATAGGACGGTTGCACGATGGTACAAAACAAATTTCTGCATGTCGGATGAGACTACGGATTTGCATTCCACAGGTAAGTCGTCCATTCCTCAACATGAAATTGACGTCGTGAGTGAGCTCCTTTCCGTAGGCCATCGTCCAAAAGATATTCGTTGAAGCTGGCCTCATTCAACAAACGATGGTGCACATACTAAAAAATTTATGCCATATTAAAAAATTTATCCTATGCCTCATGGAGAAACTGTCTCGCAGCAATTGCTATTTCCATTGTTGTGAAAGCATCAAAGAGCGAAGGGGTGATCGATCTGAAAGCACCCAAGGAGCGAAGAGGTGTTTGACCCGAGGAGCGCCGCTTAATTTCTCTTTACTTGAGTGGCAACAGGGGGAGGTAAAGCGCTCCGAAAGGGGAGAAAAAAGATTCCTCTAGATGCGTTTGGAGGGAGCAGACGGCTATGAGCGGGCGCGATAATATTTAACCTTTTTTATGCATCCATAGAAATAGCTTAATAAATGTTTTATTTAAATTGAGAAACACTCGTAGCCACATCAGTTATTTCGCACTTAGTTTATAGATTTGTAAATAAGTTGTGAGAATTAAGCATCCATAGTACCATCCGCAAACGACCACGTTTGCTTGCAAAATAATATCCTTATCATGTTACTTGGCAATGGTCGTTATCATATTGCCGCACGCATAATTTGCTACAAGTCCCGATAGCCGAGTTGGCAGAGCGTTGGACTGAACTTCCTCAGGTCTCGGGTTCGAATCCCGACCCCGGCAGATTTATCCAAAGCCTGAATTTTGTTTCCGTTTTTAATGTATTATTTCTCTAGGTTCTAGATGAATCCAGATCATTCTTTAGAGTGCATACTGGGTATTTCTCGAATATTCCGAAGTGTATAAAAGCAGAGTTCATCGCCAGTTGGGGATGTTCTCAGTCCAGTGTTGTATCGAGCTCCCAGCGTTAGAATAAATCTAATTGTTTGTTTAATTGTGTACTTCTTTCGAACTCCGTGACAAGTTTGGTGGAGGCGCCGGGTACAATTACGTCAAACGTGGATAATAGCGACAACCTTCGCAGGAGCCTCCGGTTAAGAGGATTATCCCCGAATTCGGACTGTTAAAAGAAAATAGTAGGACGAGGACAAAAATGCCGACCGAGCAAGAAGCCAAGCCCGCTGTAGTAACACCTTCGTTACAGCAATGGAGGAGCCCATCGACCTTCCGAGGAGCGCCTGGGGAAGACCCTCTCAAATGGCTTAAAGAGTACGATCGAGTAGCCAACTTTAACAAGTGGGATGACATGATGTGCCTGGCTAACGTTTATTTCTTTCTTGACGGTACTGCGAGACAGTGGTATGTCAACAACGAAGACGCCTTAGATTCTTGGGAAGCATTTAAAAATGGACTAAGTGGAATTTTCGGTGACCGTCAAAAATATACCAGAAGGGCAGAAGAACAACTAAAATGCCGAGTCCAGCGTTCAGGCGAGAGTACACAGTCCTACATACAAAGTGTATTAGGACTTTGCCAAGAGGTAAATCCTCTGATGAAAGAAGACGAAAAAGTGTCACACCTAATGAAAGGTGTTGCTGAGGATATTTATCAGGCCCTGTTGACGAGAGAAATCAACGACACAGCAAGTTTTATCAAATGGTGCAACTATATCGAAGATATGAAGCAGAAGAGAGTTGGTCGACCGAGATTTGAAAGGCTTCCAAACGTCGTACCGGTTGCATCCCTGACGGATGAGACTGATTTGGTCTCTCTTATTCGCACAATCGTACGAGAAGAAGTCCATCGACTAGTTAACCAGACGCAAGAATCTTTGGACTCCGATCCCCAATCCTTAGAAGAGATCGTTCAAGACGAAGTTGAAAGGGTTTTGGCCCCAGTGTCAACAAAACCTACAGAAACTAGACCACGACCAACATACGCCGCTGTAACCAGGAAATACAGAGCTCCTGTTCAGAAATTCCCACCTGAACCAAGAAAAACAGATGTGTGGAGAACGGCTGACAACAGACCTGTTTGTTTCCACTGCGGACGTCCTGGACATGTAATGCGCTACTGCCGAGAGAGAAAGGCTGTCTTTGACAACTCTCGAAACCGCCGACGGAACTTCGACGACGTTGGCACTGAAGAAGAAATACGCCGACCAAACTCTTCTCGCCGTTTTACGCCAAGTCCCACGAGAGGCCGATCCCCAATACGTCGTTACAGATCCCCGTCGCCATATCGCCGATCCAGTCAGTCGCCAGGCCGTAGGAGCGAGGAAAACTAAAGAGAGCGACCTTCCAAGGAGGTGAGGCCGCGTGTACTGGAAATCCTCCGTCGACCGCCAAGATGACTGGTAACCAACTAGACGTAATAATAGATAAGAAGCCGATACGTGCTCTAGTAGATTCTGGGGCATCGTTTTCTGTCATATCCGATAAGTATCGCCGATTTTTAAAGAAAGTTCTGTTTGCTGATGCCAAGAGCGTTATGCTGAAAGTTGCGGATGGAAATTTTGTTCGGCCGATAGGGAAATGTGTTTTACGTGTCCGTATAAACAATCGAGAACTGCCTTTTGAATTTATTGTTTTATCACATTGTAGCCATGACGTCATCCTAGGATGGGACTTTTTAGAGGCGTCTCAAGCCGTTATAGACTGTGGACAAAATGAACTTGTTCTAGAAGACATCTGTCGAAACTCCACAGCGCAAGACGCCTGGAATTTGTATGCCACCAGAGACTATACACTTAAGCCGCATTCTTTAACTAGAATAACAGTATCAGGATATCAAACCCGATGAGACATAAATGTAGTTCTAGACGGCAGCAAACATTTGCTCTTCGAGAAAAATATTGCTACACCGTCCATGGTATCCACATATCGTAACGGAAAAAGTGATGTCTGGGTTACCAACCTGCAGTTCCGAAACCAAATCATCCCTAGAGGAATGTGCATAGGCCAAGCTGAACCACTAAATGAAGGGCATCTATGTGTTATTTCCGACACATCGGGTTGCTTGATGACCAGCAAGAAACTTCGGAGTCACAGATGAATTGTTCGTTAATGCTGTCATCCGAGTTAAGTGACGAACAGAGAAACAAGCTATCCGAACTACTCCGGAAATTTTCTGGGCTTTTCACGAAGACCGACAAGTCGACAGCCGCGAAGACGAATGTGAAACACAGGATTTTTACTGGTGATCATGCTCCAATCAACCAACGAGCCTACAGAGTCTCGCCGACTGAAAGACGCATCATTCATGAAGAGGTTCAGAAAATGCTTGATGAAGGTATCGTCCAACCCTCTGAAAGTCCTTGGTCATCACCCGTTGTGCTCGTAAGAAAAAAAAAAAGACGGTAGTTGGCGTTTTTGCGTCGATTATCGCAAGCTGAATAGCGTCACGAAAAAGACGTTTATCCTCTGCCTCGTATTGACGATACGCTCGACTGTCTGAAAGGTGCCAAGTTCTTTTCTTCCATGGATCTCCGATCTGGTTATTGGCAAATAGAAATAGACGAAGCGGATCGTGAAAAGACGGCATTTATTACCCCCGAAGGCTTATACGAGTTTAAAGTCATGCCGTTTGGTCTCTGTAATGCACCTGCGACCTTCGAGAGAATGATGGACAATTTGCTACGCCATTTTAAATGGACTATGTGTCTTTGTTACCTAGATGACATAATAGTGTTCTCAGAAACTTTTGAAGACCATCTTATACGATTAAGACTTGTTCTAAAATGTCTTCAGGAAGCTGGTCTTAAATTAAATTCAAAGAAGTGTCTTTTTGCTGCCCAAGAAGTAAAGATTCTAGGCCATCTTGTATCTAGTAATGGCGTTCGTCCCGATCCCGACAAAATAAAAGCCGTAAGAAATTTTCCCACTCCAAAGAATATACATGACATACGAAGTTTTCTTGGCCTTTGTTCATACTTTAGAAGATTTATTAAAGGTTTCTGTTATCTCGCCGAACCTTTGCAGTCGTTGCTGAAAAGTGGTGTGGAGTTTCATTGGGGTCCTGAAGAGGTGGAAGCATTTAACAGTCTTAAGAAAGCACTTACTTCGGATCCAGTATTGGGGATGTACGACGAAAGAGCTTCTACAGAAATCCATACTGATGCAAGCGGGTACGGTATCGGAGCTGTCCTAGTACAAATTCAGAATAATGTCGAGAAAGTTATAGCATACGCTTCTAGAACTCTGACAAAAGCCGAAAAGAATTATTCTACCACAGAAAGGGAATGTCTTGCCATCGTATGGGCTACCAACAAATTTCGGCCGTACATATTCGGAAAACACTTTACTGTTGTAACTGACCATCATTCCTTGTGCTGGCTCATGAATTTAAAGGATCCTTCAGGAAGGCTTGCCAGATGGGCCTCCGACTTCAAGAGCATGATTTTGACGTAAAATATAAAACCGGTAAGAAGCATAGTGACGCCGACGCTCTTTCGAGAAATCCAGTGGAAGAGGAAACGGAAACACCAGACAAATTTTTTAGCAGTCACGACGAGTATGAACCTTGCGATGGAACAGAAAAAGGATCAAGACCTTGCGAAATTAAAACTTTTGAGCAACTCATCCAAAAACGAAGAATTCAGATTCATCGACGGTATCCTTTGCAGGAAGAATTTTGATCCAGATGGAAAGTTGTGGTTGCCAGTCATTCCTAAACATCTACGAGCAGACATACTAAGGCACTTTCATGACGCCCCCACCGCAGGACACCTTGGTTTCGCGAAAACTTATGACAGGATTCGCAAGAGATTTTACTGGCCGGGAATGTACCGAAATGTCGTTCGGTATGTCATGCATTGTCGGGAGTGCCAAAGGAGAAAATCCGTTCCTCAACGACCACCTGACGTTTAGTTCCCATCCCTCCAGCTATAGCTCCTTTCCATCGCATTGGAATTGATCTCCTTGGGAGATTTCCAAAGTCTGCTCATGGAAACAAATGGATAATAGTCTGCACGGATTACTCAACACGATATGCAATAACAAAAGCCTTGCCGACAGCCGAAGTCGACGAAATAGCGAAGTTCTTACTTGAAGAAATTGTCCTCAGGCATGGAGCTCCTCGAGTAATTATCACAGATCGTGGAGCCGTCTTTCGATCCAGACTTGTTTCCTCTCTCGTCGACTTGTGTAACATTGATCATCGTTTCACAACGGCGTATCATCCCCAAACAAATGGACTGACGGAGCGCTTCAATAAGACCTTGGCCGACATGTTGTCAATGTATGTGGATGTAGAGCAGAAAAATTGGGATGAAATTCTACCATTTGTAACCTTCGCTTATAATACCGCTAAACAAGAGACCACAGGTTTTACGCCGTTCTATTTACTTCATGGTCGTGAAGCGGAAACGACACTAGATACAATGCTACCATTCTGTCCTAACGATTTTGATGACAATAACATCACCAAGATAGCAGCCAGAGCCGAAGAATCACGACAGCTAGCCCGAGTGCACACTCTGAGAGCTCAAGACAAAGATCGTCGACGTTACGATTCCAAACACCAAATGGTATCTTACGCTCCCGGAGATCTCGTATGGGTTTATACTCCAGTGAGAAAAGTCGGTCTCTCCGAAAAACTCTTAAGAAGGTATTTCGGACCGTATCAGGTGCTACGCCGTTTATCAGCCGTGACTTACGAAGTACAAGATTTTGATCCTGCTTCACGAAAAAGAAAAACTAAGAGAAGTTGTCCATGTACTGCGTATGAAACCGTACCATGATCCCGCCGAGCAAATCGAAACCGAGGATATTCCTCCCAAAGAATCATACAAAGGACCCATCACTCGTTCCAGAATAAAGACCCTTGAACAAAATGACAGCGGGGCGCTGTCTTCTTTTTTCGAGGGGAGCAATGCCGCACGCATAATTTGCTACAAGTCCCGATAGCCGAGTTGGCAGAGCGTTGGACTGAACTTCCTCAGGTCTCGGGTTCGAATCCCGACCCCGGCAGATTTATCCAAAGCCTGGAATTTTGTTTCCGTTTTTAATGTATTATTTCTCTAGGTTCTAGATGAATCCAGATCATTCTTTAGAGTGCATACTGGGTATTTCTCGAATATTCCGAAGTGTATAAAAGCAGAGTTCATCGCCAGTTGGGGATGTTCTCAGTCCAGTGTTGTATCGAGCTCCCAGCGTTAGAATAAATCTAATTGTTTGTTTAATTGTGTACTTCTTTCGAACTCCGTGACAATATCACACACAATGTAACCAATATATTACGATTGAGCTTTCCCGAGTTCTTGGAACATTCTCCGTATTCAAGTTGAATACGTCTATCCTAAGTATAATAAAATTATTCTAATCTAAGTTTTAAAAAAATCTGTCCAAGTTCTGATATTACATCCGGAGCGTAGGTAACTTCGTCGATGTTATCAACAATTAACTTCTTGCCAATGTATGCTAACATTTCATAAAAGGCACTAAACTTACCTGGTGATTCTTTTGAAGGAATATAGTGAAATTTTTGCCTTGTAGTTTCATTAAAAAATGTCGTCGACTTATTTTTCTACTACACTCCTCACATACATAGCCATAACGAAATGTCGAACATATATATCTATATTTGGGCCTTTCGGAAGGCAAAACATATGACTAAAAAAGATAACTGGGTAAAGCTAAAGTAATTCTGACAGGCTTATTTTAAGGGGAAAAACTGTAGTTTTAGTGAATTCAGTATTTATAATCTAGGTTTGATATAAAACAATTCCGGATTATATTTAAAAAATACTCTAATAGAATAACTAATGTATTCTGAATTACATCAGATGACACATTTCTTTTACGGAACCTTGATTTACAGAGAAATTTCAGCTTTAAATTGGACAATCAAATAAAAATTCGAAATGTTTAGCTTTGCTTTTTATAAACGTATCTTTTTTATTTAACCAGTTAAAAATATAAATTTTTACATAGAAAAGAATATACTATGGTTGATTGCAGTGGTTAATGGTGTATATTTTGCTAAACTTTGTAACCTTTTCTAAGGATATTTATGGTAACCAAACTTTAAAAAGGTAATTAAATTTATCGAACATGCCCGGTAAAAATCGGAATGCCTTAATTTTGGAAATACAAATTTTACTGTATGATATTCCCGGATAAAAAAAATTTGCGAGACGTTTTAGATTTACTAAAAATCATGAGATTTTTTTTAATGCTGAAGAAAATATATTTGCTATCCATTATTATAATATTTTTCAGATTATACATGATAATAATCTGTTTTGTGTAACTTTATGAAAAATATAACTTAAAATGTGTTATACTTAAGTTCTTGGAACTTAAACTTTTAAATATAGGGAAAAAACTGATATCCCAAGCATTTATTTCAAATTTAAGTAGCGATATCAAATAGATAACGAGGAAAATGTCTAACTTCGTAACGATTATAAAACTATAATAATCTGTGATGCATGTATAATATCATATCTAGAACTATATTCTATTATTAAAAACAGGATACTTATTTTTTACAACTAATTCTCAGAATTAAATCACCATTACATTGTTAAACTTTACCCTCTTTTAGGAATTCAAGTATAACTCAGATACTTTCTTAAAATACGACACGAATTCAACAAGCAATACTTCAATTCCCCCTTCTGTACACTCATGTCATTCAACTGTGTTTTTAACAGGAGGAAACCGAGTATTTTCTGTGATGCTTCATTTCGAGGTGATTCATTTTGAGATATGAAGTACTTGAGTACGGCTCATTATCTTGTTCAAATTATTTTTAAGTAATGAGTTAAGCTGCTTTTGAACAAAAGTATCGAATAAAATCTTTGCTATCAGCTATGAAATCAGAAAAATGAAGTACTTAAGTATGTCTCATTATCCTGTTGAAATTTATTTTTAAGTAATGAGCTAAGCTGTTTTTGAATGAAAGTAACAAATAAAAGCTTTACTATCAGCTATAAAATCGAAAAAAAGTGAGAAATTTAAAAGTTTGCTCCAATTTTAAGTTGTGTGTTTTTATCTCTTAATTTTGTTATTCTACGCAATCTATCATAGAGGACACTGTGGGTTCAAGAAAACTACGCATATAAATACTCCGAATTGACGAGTTTAAAAATCACTTGTGGATTAAAATATACTTACACCAAGAAAAAAAGAGGAAATTAATTACCATTCTTATTAAAAAAATGTTTTATATTTTTCTTCTTCTCACTTAACTACTTTTAGTTTGATAGTTAAATTGCTAAAGCAAAATATTGAAAATAATTGGATTAGTTGAACTGATTTATTATTTTAAATGTAGGAAATTGTAAAGAAGTGTTTATATGGCCAAGTTTTAGTTAAATACATCCAACAAAATATACCTGTAAAACGGTATTCGTAGTCCTTTCCAGGTGAACATTTTTTTATATTAAAAACGTACGAACTACTCGTATATTCTGTTCCTGCATTGTTCTGTTCTGTGTGTCATATATACCGAGTGTCTTAAAATAAACTGACATTTCTCAAAAATTTATAACATAAAAATGGTTAGGGTTAAAAGAAACAATTCTTGCAGAAAACGCATATGAAAGGGCATAAATTTTTCCTTCCAGAGTTCCTGGTTTTAGTGCAAAAATTTCTGACAGGTGGCGGTCCAAGTCCTTTCTGCAATTTTTTCCAGGTATGAAGTATAAAGAATCATCAAACTATGCAGCCGTAGAAGGGAGTTATGTTTTGACTTAAGGAACGCAATAGAGAGGTGAAAGCAGATTTTGAAGGAAAGTGTTGACGATGTATTTATAGGAGGAAAAGAATTTCCTTTTATTGAAATTCCACAGATTAGGGAAACTAAAACAAGCTTTCAATGCGAATTCTAAGTCCCTAATGGTCTGCAACTGAATACAATAAAAACATTGTACGAGAAATTCAAACGGACAGAGGTTGTGATGTGAATGAGAAAAAGCTAGAACTGTTTGTTACACCACTTGATTATTACAAAAGCAATTCTACCGATCATTGAGAAAACAACGGCAACCTTCCCTTGAAAATCGGTACGAAAAACTGTAGCCTCATGTTGATTGAGAAAAATGAAGGCGCGTACGATATATAATGCGTAAGTATTCCTTTGTTCTCAGACCATATTCGTACAGAAAAGGAACATGCTTACGAATGAATTGATGGAAGTGACTGATAGTGGCAATATTTACGGGAATTCTGTGTGGTTTTAGATGAAGCACAATTCCTTCTAGATGTATTTGTTAATAAGCAAACTTGGCACATTGAGGAACTGAGAACCCTCATGTGTGTTCCATAAATACTCTATTCTCCGAAAGTGTCTGTATGGGCAAATGTTTCCAGCAGAGGTGCAATTGGGACTTTCTTCTACGTGTTGTGGTGACTTCAAAACAGTATGTTCCAACTCTGCATGATTTTGTGGAATCTGACAATGCTGTGGTCGGATCATCCGCGACATCTTGGTTTATGTAAGATGGTGCAATACTTCTCTTGATTGCTGAAGTTCTCAGTTTCACATTAAAATATTTTGATAAGCATGTAATATTTCAAATTACTCATGCTTCACAGGAAGGGGAATACAATTACCACCATATTCAACAGACTTGAAACCGTGTGGTTTCTTCATTTGGGGTCATTTGAAAGATGCATTTACTGGAAAAATCCTCAAACACTTGAGCAGAAAACAGAAAATTTTACAAAAAATGTCTGCTAATATCGCCCTCCAATTGCGACAAGTGATTGAGGCTGATGGTGAACATTTCGAAAATATTGCAGCCTGATTTTAATACATTGAAAGATGTCAAACAATTAAGTTGAGATTTTCAATTATTTTTGTTTGATTTACAGGCTTGATTAATATCTACAGTATCACCTGTTGGGATACATTTGAACTAAAACCAGGAACTCTGGAAGAAATAATTTATGCTCTGTTGCTTAGATTTCAAAAAGAATTTTTTTTTAACTTGAACTGTTTTTCTGTTATAATTTTTTTAAACCATCAGTCTGTTTTAGGAAAACTGTTATAAATTCGGTGGCTTCTACTCCCTCGATCTTTAAAATAAAGTTAGAATTAGGGGGAAGTTTCCAGAATTTCTGCTTAAAATTTTTCTTTATTATATTATCTTTTGCTTCTGATTTCAATTTACTAATGCTCTTAGAAAGACTTACTATAACCCTTTAAGACCCAACCCGCACGATCGTGCGGGTTAGATATTCATATACGTTTTTGTTTCTGGAAAAATCGTATGTAAGAAAATCGCGAATCTAACGATTGAGCCGGTTCGCAGAAAGTGCAAAGTGCTACTTTTTACCAACAGACGGTGGTTGAGGGTAATGGTTTATTACGTTCAGCTGGCAAATCTAGCTTTGTTTTCAAATACCACGAAAACACGTTTTCTTTTTATCTGTCGTAAAAAGGTAATTATCAATATATTTCTAATTGCTTCGATACAAATTTTTGTGTATTAATGTTTAAATAATTATAAAATAGAAAAAATATTAATTATACTCTATTAATGTGGCTTCTAGGACTTGGGATTTCGTTACCCACACGATCGTGCGGGTTGGGCGTTACTTGAGTCACTGCAGCTGTAAAGGTAAGTACTTTTTTTTTGCCATGCGAATTTTCTTTTCTTTTCCAATCATTTTGATGGAAGCCTACATGAAAATGAAATATATAGTTATACAATTAATACTAAATTTTCTTGGGGGTTGCCATGGATTAATCTCCTTTTTTTTCTTTCTCTCTCTTTTTTGCAATTAATTTTCTTTTTCATGCATTTGTTGAGAAGTATGGCACTTTTATCCTCTCCACAGATATCTGCATCCTCCCCCAAAAAAAAAAAAAATATCTGGGTTTTCCGGTGGGAAATTGTATGGTGTGGTTTAAATATTTATTATTTTTTTAAATGATGAAATTTTTTGATACATTTTACTATTTTTCATTGGATACTGTGCTAACTTTTAACCAAAATCTTTTTCAGGTGTCTAAAAGGAGAAGAATTCTCACACAAGAAGAAATTTTGCAATTGATGAATAAATCAGATTGAACTTATTGTTAGATCAGAACTTAGTGGTCTCTCGGATGATGACAATGCTGCGAACAAAACATAGGAATTGCGTATACTGGAAGGAGAATCAAGTTCAGATGAGAGCGATGAAGAAAAATATGGAAATATTTGAAAGGGTAAAACAATTTTGGATCAATCTTTACCATAAAAGTCTCTTGAACACATTCATTTCATTGGTTTAGCTGTTGCGAATTCTTGGTTTCTGTACAAACAAGATGCAATATCAAATAAAATTCCTCCAAAAATCAAAATGGATCGCTTAAAATTTAAGCTAGAGTTAGTTGAAGCATTAGGAGTCTCTCCACCTACTAACAAAAGTATTTTAACTAATGATGAAGATTGGGTTGTAATTCCATTCTCAAAAATATCGAAGTGTTATACTACACCTGCTATACATGTCATGGCTTTTATCCTGTCCATTCTAGGATAAAAGGCTTGACATGTATAGCCATTTTCGATGTGTTGATGATATTCCAAGGCTTCGCAAGTTCAGATTTGAAAACTACGAAAGCAGTTCGAAAACATGTTGTGAAAAATGCAATGGTTATTTATACTTGTCAAAAACAAAACAAATGATTTTTATAGTAAATAAATAATGAATTAATAAAAGAGTTAATTATACATCAATAATTTCCTTATTTGTAACACAATTTCAGTCGAATTAAGATTATTTCTTTTATCAACTTAGAGCTTAAAATATATAACTCGTAAAATGTCATAGGTGACCTGTTTCACAGGTAACGCCCAACCCGCACGATCGTGCGGGTACCGTCTACGGTCCAGAAAGGCAGCGGGAATTTTATTATTATTTTTTCCAGTGTCATTGGGGTCCATATAATACTAATAATCAGATGAATTTAATATTTAAAGATAAAAATAATTCGGGTCTTAAAGGGATATGATAGCTTTCTACCTCGCAGCTGTAGAAGCGGCTTCTTTGTACAAAAAGAATTACTTCCTCCATATCAACACAATAGCCATAAACAACAAACATCTGCATGGCACAGGGAGCCAAACCTCTGGAGAAATTACTAACAACCACCTCTCTTGCGAGAAGGCGAATCTTTAAGAGAGACGCGACTGAGCCGTCCTGAAAAGCAGACTGGGACGTTTTCGTGTCACACATCAGAAAAATGGGCTTCTTTTTTTGGATAGGATAACAGCGTTCCTATCCACACGTGCACCCCCAAATATTGCTGGATTTTTCATCTGTCATCGCCCCGAAATCGATGGTTGTGCACCTAAACAGCTGAATTCGACCCCTGACTGTGAGCCGAAAACTCCAAGGGTAATTTGAGGTGTCAGAAAGGAACCACCTCACCCTGGAGAGGGCAGAAAAGGAGTCCGTTGAAGAAACACCAAAGAGAACAGTCGTGTTGCCTCCTCCCTCTCAAATAGCAAATTCTGAACTCTAATGAAATACTCAAAATTATGAATAAATTCAATAATACAAATGTATATACTGTAACTAATTGCTGTGACGTAAATAAACAAAATATTTAAATTCCTAATGTAACAGCGTGGCACATAATACACTAGGAGGCTTGACACATAGCACACGCTAGACTAGAAAGAGGGCGCTGCTGAGAACTGTTTTGGCCTTTGAGCGGGAAGGAGAGAAGAAGAAGAAGAAAGTCTCGAACGTAAAATGGACGAAGCTGCCTGTAGTTCCCGATGTGACTTTGAATTGTAAATGAAATTATTAATATAGTGATGTGTTTTGAAGGAAATAATAAGAACGGTGTGTAAATCCGGTTAATTAGAGCTGATTAATTCAACTACAAGACGATCTTACAGACTGGTGGCAGCGATGGCACGGAACTAAAACAGTGTTTTTAACAACAAAATAAATAGTTGGGGCAAGTACTTTTTCTATCTGAAAGTACCTTCGGGCGTATTTTAAGTTTGATCTTAATTTTTGTATTAAAATACGGGTACAAATTAAATACAGCAATCATTCTTAGTTCACTTTTTGTATTAAATGCTGGATTTTGATTAATTTAAAGCCTTTTACTTATCCCTGCTATTCTCGTTAATTTATAATTTGTTTTTAAATAAAAACAAAAATTTATCCTATAAAAAGGAAGAAAATTTATTTTGTCTGTGGTTGAATTGAGTACATAAAATTGTTCTTTTTTTTAAGTTTTAGTTAGTGTATTCTGATTTAAAACTGTGTTTTCTATGTGTGTGTGAGATATAAATTAAAAGATTCTCTCAACGGTGTTTAAAAAAATCTGTATTGTAAATACAATATTAAGAATTTGTGAAGAGTGAATGATAAATAACTCATGAAAATTGTGATTATAGCACGATTTGAAGGTGCAGTGAAATATATATATATATATATATATATATATATATATATAAAGTGTATATTTAAGTAGAAATATTTTTGATTTTGCTGAGTCAACGAAACATTTATGACTCTTCTCTTTTACTGAGAAGGAAAAGAAAAGCTGACTCATTACGTTTCAGAAGTTCTCAAGGTTAAATGCATAAATTATGTAGTTATTCGAATCATATAAGAATTTGTTTTTTATAAGTTGTTCAGTAAAATTTTTGTTTCTGTGGATTCAGAATACTAGTGGAATTATTTTACTCTCATTTTGGTCTTATAATATTTTTTTTTGTTCTGAATAGAAGTGTTTGGTTTTTCTGAAAAAAAATTGTTTGTTTTTGCAAATATAAACATCTATTATTATTTTCGAGTTAAGGGTGAAGTTGTAGAATTTCTATAGGTAGAATTTTTTTTAACATATTTGCTCGCATTTGTTTGTTTTAAATTGAAAATAAATGACAATTAATGAGTGACAAATTAAATTTTGAAGAGACTTACTTTATGAAGAGATAATTTGGACTTAAGGTGTATGTTATTGTTTTGCATTGAAAAGTTGTTTTTTTTATTTTTGTGCTTGTTTGATTATTCTGGTATTGTAGTTACGTAAATATTTTAATCACTTGAAACTTTTGAAAAATAGAATTTGAAAGTGCTGAATGTGTATGTATTCGTTATAATTTAAGTGTATATTTTTGCATATTTTGGTACGGTGCAAAATCGATAACTACTTTTAGTTAAATAATATATCGAAAAATAAGTTTCTTACTCGTCTTATTTTAATTTTCTTTTTGGAAAGCATTCTGATCTTGTTGGTCCCTAAATCATGGCATATTTAGCTAAAGGTAATAAACCTGATCTTTTGTCAGTATGTGAGGAAATGGGGGTTGAAGTAGATCAGTCCAGCAAGGTGGTAGATATAAAAAAATTGATTCTAAATAGCGAATCTTATGTTGAAGAGGAAGTGAAGATAATTCTCGACAGAGTCATTAGTGATAGAAGAAAGAAATGAAAGAAAGAAGTAAAAACAAGAAGAAAAGAAAGGGAAGAAAGAAGTAAACAAGAAGAAAAAAAGAAAGGGAAGAAAGAAGTAAACAAGAAGAAAGGGAAAGTAAACAAGAAGAAAGGGAAGAAAGAGAAAGGGAAAGAGAGGAGCAAATGGCTCGAGAGGCCAGACAACACGAATTAGAATTGAGAAAATTAGAATTATCACAGCAGAATCAACCATTAAATGATGAATCTGGAAGAAGAGTTGAAATTGGACCTCTAAGATTCAATTGACACAAATCACAACTAAATTTGATGAAAAACATGATGAGATTAGTTTATATTTGATTAATTTTGAAAGGAAGGCAGAATTAGCTCAAGTACCAAAGAAGGATTGGGTGGCCTACTTGTTGGCGGTTTTACCAGCAGAACTCTCTAATATGCTAGCTAGAGAACCTACCGAAAGGGCAAATAATTATGATTTTGTAAAAGATCTTATATTGAAGAGGTACAGGTTGAACAGCGAAAAGTTGAAGCAATGTTTTTACAGACATCAAAAATCAGCAGAGAAGTCTTGGAGGAATTATGCTCATGAGCTGAATAGTTATTTTACAGAATGGATAGCTGAATTGCAGGTTAAAACTTTCGAGCAACTGAAAGATCTATTAATAACTGAACAATTGAAGTACCGTGTTCCAGCTGAAGTAAGAGAGCATTTTCTTGATGACTGGATCAAGTTAAAAACTCCCTATGAACTTGCAGAGAAATTAGACGAATATGAAAGCATCAAACAGAGTTTCAGAAGAGAAATCCCTAAGAAAAATAGTTACAAATTCCGAGGTGGTGTAAATTATAGTGGTGCCAGACCCAAAGAAACTCCTAAAGATTTCAAGTCCAAATTTCAAATAAAAAAGGAACCTGTCCATGAAAAAAAATCACGAGAAAGACTTTGAGAAGAGAAGACAGCTTCGATGTTATGAATGCGGGTCTTATTCACATCTCAGACCACAATGTGATAAACTAAAGAAGAATTACGAAACAGTCGCGTCTAATGAAACTGTTAGAAATGGTACTGATGTATTGGCTCCATATACAAGTTTAGGAACAGTGAATGGAATTGAAATGCCTATACTACGAGATACTGGTGCAACTCTCGATTTAATATGTAAAAAATACGTAAAGCCTTCCATGTTTATAAATGAAACTGTGTGGATTCGAACTCCTCTGGAGGAAACCGCAGTGTGTCTGCCAATGGCTGAAGTTGAGTTGGACTGTGTGTTTGGTCATGTGATTACGAAAGCTGCTGTTTTAAGAGATTCATTAGATCAAGGAAAATATCTTTTGGGAAATAAGACTGCTGCATTGTTTGAAGAAGTGAAGAAGAATAAAGAAATACAAGTGTATATGGTGAACGCTGTTGAAACACGTTCGCAGAAGAAATTGACTGAAGAGAGTAAACAAGATCTTAACATGTCAGAAGAAACTATTCCTGAAAGTAACGAAAAGAATAAAGAATCTCCGGACGAACTGGATGATATTTTGCCTTTAATTCAACCTGAAATTTCTGAATCAAATCTTATAAAATTATCTCATAAAGATTTTGCAAAGGAACAAATGAACAGTGCTGAATTAAAAACACTGTTTGAAGAAGCTAAAAGCGGGTCTTCAAAAAAAATCATTATATTGTCGAAAATAACTTACTATTTTTCCAAAAAGAAGATAAGGATGGCACTAAACGTAAATGTTTGGTTGTTCCCGAAAAGTATAGAAAAAATTTTATGACGATAGGTCACGAGGCGGCTGCAGCTCATCTAGGAGTAACTAAAACGAAAGAAGCCATATTCAGAACATTTTACTGGCCTAAATGCTTTAGTGATGTTGAGGACTTTGTAAAGACATGCGACAAATTTCAAAGGGTGGGTAAACCGCAAGATAAAAAGAAGGCCCCACTAAAAATTGTTCCCGTAATAACTGAAATTTTCACAAAGATTAACATCGATGTAAGTGGACCTTTACCAATGACACCGTCAGGAAATAAATATATAATTACGGCGTTATGTATGTCATCAAGGTATCTTGATGCCATTCCTGTAGCAAACCTTTGCTCAACAACTGTTGTAAATGCATTGTTACAGATTTCCAGCCGAATGGGGTTCCCAAGAGAATTACAGACTGACCAAGGCACGTCATTCATGAGTGCACTAACTACGGAATTTTTAGAAATATTTGGAGTTAAAGTAGTTAGAAGTTCTGTTTATCATCCACAAAGTAATCCTGTGGAAAGAATGCACAGAACCTTGAAGAGGATTCTTCGTGTCCTGTGTCTGGAGGCAATTCCAGATTGGGAGAAAATTCTCCCTCAAGCCCTCTTTGCCCTAAGGACTGTTATAACCGATAGTACTGGATTTTTACAAGCTAAACTAGTTCGCGGGAAAAATCTAAGGACTCCTGTGACGTTATTGTACAATAAACTGACAGAAGAGCATGTAGAAAGCAGTGTTGTGGATTATGTATTTGAACTCATTAATAGAAGGAAAAGATGTCAGGAATTGGCAATCCTACACATGGAAGATGCTAAACAAAAACAGAAGTTGTGCTATGATCGCCGGACCGTTAAGTGTCAATTTCAACTGGGTGAACTGGTTTTGATCATAGCTCCATCCAGACCTAACAAGTTATCTGTTCAGTGGGTTGGCCCTGGAAAAATAGTGCAACAACTCTCTGAGACAAATTATGTGGTCAAATTCCCAAAGAAGGATAAAACCCACGTTTATTATGTTAATATGCTAAAACCTTATCACCAATGACAGGAAAATATTAATTTATTGTGCATTAATCCTTTAAAGCATGACGAAGAAGACTTACCTAGTTTGGAACTTAAAAACGAAAGGTTGGGATGGTCCAAAATCATCAGCGATGTGCAGTTAAATTCAAAATTATCTCAAATTCAACGAGGACAGCTCAAAGAACTTTTATATGAATATAGTAATCTTTTTTCGAATATTCCTGGATGTACCGATTTAGCTGAACATGATATTGAATTAGAATCTGAACGAGCAATTGTTGCTAAGCCTTATCGTATGTCTCCTCGACAAATTGAAATCCTCAAATCAGAAGTTAATAAGATGTTAGAACTGAAAATAATAGAGCCAGGAGAATCTGATTTTACATCTCCATTAATACTTGTTGAAGCTCAGGGAAAGGAAGCAAGGCCCTGTATTGATTACAGAAGGTTGAATAAAAAGTAACTCGGACACAATTCTTTCCATTGCCTAATATCGAGGAACTTTTAGAAAAGGTATCGGCAGCTAAATATATCTCTATCTTGGATCTTACTCGAGGGTATTAGCAAATACCCCTGAGTCCCCGAGCGCAAAGGTACACATCGTTTGTGACAACATTTGGAACTTTTAAACCATTGAGGTTACCTTTCGGTCTGAAAAATGAGCCCTATTACTTCAGTCGACTTATGGCTAACTTATTAAGAAATTGTGAAGACTTTGCAGTTCCCTACCTTGATGATATAGCTATCTTTTCACTAGCCTGGGATGATCACCTAAAACATCTAAAAGATGTAGTTGATCGCCTACACTCAGCTAAATTACGTATCAAGCCATCCAAATGTCAATGTGCTCAAGCATACGTTAAATATCTTGGACATTTTGTAGGCCAAGGGTTAAGAACACCTGGAGAATTAAAGGTTCAGGTAATCAAAGATTTCCCGACTCCCACTAACAAGACGCAAGTTAGAGCCTTTTTAGGATTATTTGGCTATTATAGAAGATATATTCCCGAATTTTTTCAGTAATCGCGGATCCACTGACAGATTTAGTTAAGGACCGAAATCGAAAATCAACCGTTAACTGGAATAGTTCTTGCCAGAATGCATTCGAGGAGCTCAAGACAAGACTATCTAAAAATCCAGTTTTATACAGCCCTGATTTCACAAAACCCTTCATCATTCAGTGTGATGCATCCAATCTTGGAATAGGCGTTGTGTTGTCGCAAGTATGTGAAAACGAAGAACATCCCATCATGTTCCTGAGCAAAAGCTGTCGCTTGCAGAACAAAATATAGCACTACGGAAAAAGAATATGCAGCCATTATTTTTGCCGTGCAAAAGTTGAAATGCTATCTTGATGGACACCAAAAATTTGTCATACAAACTGACCATAATCCCTTGGTCTGGTTAGAGAAAAATACTGGGACTATATAATCCAAGACTCTTAAGGTGGTCCTTAATTTTGCAAGCATTTAATTATGAGATTGCTTATCGGAAGGAAAAACAAAATCAGAATGCTGATAGTTTAAGCCGTATCCCTTAAGACTTGAAAAAAAAACATTTGTAATGAGAATTGATGGAAAAATAAGAATTTTCTTTGTATTATTATTTTCTTTTTGTCTAGAATGATTGGTGTTTGTATATTAGTATTAATATTTGATGTTAGTATTTTAATTTGTTTGATATTTTGTCTTTGTATTTTAAAATTTGATATTTTGTATTGGTATTTTAAAATTTGATATTTGATATTAGAGTATTTTAAACTTTTGTATTTGTATTTTGATATTTGGAATTTTTTCTTTTAAATTTTGGTGTTAATATTTAAAAAAAAATTTGATATTAGTATGATAATTTTTTGATAATTAATATTTGTATTTGTATTTTAAAGTTTGCATTTGGTAGCAGTATTTGACCAAATGATATTTTTTGTATATGTTAAAGTTCACATAGATTAGTAGGGATAAGTTTAATGCCTTCCATAAAATAAGGTACTAATTTCGGATAGAACAGGTAATTGCACGTTATTTTTTTTTTAAATATTTTTTAGCTCCGTTTAAAAGAAAAGGATTTCAAGAAATAATTCTTAACTCTCTACTGCTGCCTAAACTGATCCTATGTCAAGTATTTTTCAGGTATCACAGTAAAACTTTCCACTCAACTATCGTGAAAAGTTTTCTCCAGGATGGGAGGAAATAATTAGACTGTAACGGCGTGGCACATAGTACACTAGGAGGCTTCACACATAGCACACGATAGACTAGAAAGAGGGCGCTACTGTGAACTGTTTTGGCCTTTGAGCGGGAAGGAGAGAAGAGAAGAAGAAGAGAGTCTCGAACGTAAAATGGACGAAGCTGCCTGTAGTTCCCGATGTGGTGGTAGTGGAGGGGAATGGGGGTCCGGACCCCCCCAAAAAAAACCCTTGATTTTTTCCGATTGACTATAATTCTAAGTATATAGTACGTAAAATTTAATTAAGTATTTGTTAAGTATCGCTGGCTTTCTGCACACAAGGTTGCGGGTTCGACTTCGGCCCAAATCGGTGGATTTTCATGATGCAGAACATCGACAGCGGCCAGGTCGTATGATTATACGGCATGTAAAAAATTCCTAGAGTGTCTGTTTGGCTTCGGTGCTCTCGGCAAAATTAAACCTAGAACAAGTTCGCATTATCAGAGCTCAGGTGCCTCCCTCTAGGGAGAAAACTGGGCGTCAAAATTACCTACGGTGATCGGTATCCGTCTTTATGGTGCAGCACTAAAAAGAGACACCAGCTTCCGGGGAAAGTACTAGGTCTGCAATGGTAAAACACGAATCCGCAGCCCATTAGAAGTAAAAAAAATTTTTAAAAAAGATGTGTCTTGAGGATAACTGAAGCTAATTCGCATAAAATATGATGAGACGTGAAAGTTATTAAGAAAAAATATTAAAGAGAAAAAGAATTAAATATCTAATTCTGATTTTATAGTCTTAAGGTTCAAAACAACTTGATACAATGGTTGTGTAAAATAGACCTATCTCAGTCGAACAAATATAAGCACAACAGGATAATAAAAATGCAACTAAATTAGCTTGACGATAATGCAGTATAGATGGAAAAAAACGAGCTCTTGCCTCAGATACAAAACATATGAAAATTGCAAATATAATATTAATATCAATTATGAATCTTATTTATATCTCGAGAGAAAGATTTAAAAGGATGGCGGATTATATACTGGTTTCCCGAAGAATCACTTACATTTGTCATTTTTCAATTCCTACTATTAACTCACACTCTATATATTTATTTATCTGTTTGTTTATCTAGGTGGAATTTTCAATTGTTAATAAAATACATTTTACAGCGCTCAATTGAGCTGAAATTTTATATACATGATTATTTTGGATAACAATACAATAATTTAACTATAATTAATAAAATTGATTAAAACTAATTATTTAAAGAGTTACAAATACAGCCACGTTGGTGACTTAGCGACCATTTTGGCGACTTGTGTCACACACACACACACAAAACTTGAAAAAAAAAATTTCTCACGTTTTAAAGCATGCACTTGAACTGAAATTTTATACACACGATTGTTTTGGATGACAATTCGATACTTTAATGATAATTAATAAAAATTAATTACCACTTAATGTTGTGATTCTGTCCTATGTATATACATATTTCTATTAATTGTAACTATTTAATAAAAAGTAGCTAAAATAAAAATTTTCTTTGATCTAAGTAGGAATTGACTTATTTTTTTTATATTACTTGTTTTATACAAAAAAAAACTGTCTTTATTATGTTGAAAAAATTGCTTATATATATACATATAAAAAAAGTATGTAATTTTTTTTAAATATTGTTACGAAGATCAGGGTTGAGGATTTTACGTTATCAGTCTCAGAGAACGAGACAGTTCTTCTTTCTTTCAGGAGCGAGGGAAATTTATTGTCAAAAAATCATTGAAATGCAGGATAAAGTACTGAAATTCGCTTAATAAATCTCAGAAGGCCTCCGCACCTTCTACGGCGCTAAGGCACCACAATTATTAATGTCCAAAATTCAAGTACTTTTTTAGATTATTCGTAAGCACTCGCTCGTCTTACACAACAGCCGAAATAATAACTAATCGCTGGTTGACTCTTCATGGTCAAATCAATACTACTCTTCAACGGTCATAACAAGACTAACTCCGTTTAGACTAGTGACTCCCTATTTATACGTCTCACAGATCTTTAGAGAAAAATCCGCCTGCGTCATAGATCGTGATATTAGCAGATTTCACGATTAATTTATAAAAGAATCCATGGGGTCATGGACTCTCCAAAAGTGGCCACCAACATGGTCACCAAAAATGACATCAACTTGGCTCTATCGCCAAGATTTTTCAAAGTTTCCATTGAATCACCTTAAAATCTAAGGAACGACGTTGCTTGCGAATATTACAATTTTAACATAAAATAAATACAACAGATAGTAATAATAACTTATTACACATCCAAATATTAATTATTTACACAATTTTAAACATTCATTACACAAAATTCGTAACAATATTATCGTTGTTGATATTTGCCTTTAGATTTTTTTCATTTTTTAAAAAATGTATTTTCTACACATAGCTTAATATTAATCAAATATTTTCATTTTAGGTTTAAATAATAGGTAATCCAAAGAAACGCGAGAGTTTTGGTGACGAATCTCATAATTTTAGCCATATTCAAACGATAAAAAGGACATACTTGAGCTGGTTGCTCACTTTCTCTACTTCTGCATCGTACCACTTGAGGACTTTAAAACTCAGTTTCATTTTCCATCATTCGGCACAAAGAGTAGTTAGTGGAACCAGGATTTTAACTACAATATGTATTTAACTGCACTGTGGATTGCAATATGATCATTGCAATATCACAGCGGATTTTTAAGGACACGTGCTAAAAATTATGGAAAATATTAATTTAAGCACAGTTGATGTTTAATTGATGATGATGATGATGATGTCGTGCCCATGACAGGACCAAATCAGACAGTACCATAAGTCCGGATGACTGTTCTGACAATCTATTCAATATTTCTGTTTAATTGGTAAGTAATATTATTGAAAACATCTCACCTCACACACACACATAATGCCAATACTCAAATTCTAGATATTTCAATCACGTATCAGTTTTTAATCTTGCTGTTGATTTATAAGAAATGGTTAATTTTTGTAAAAGATCATTATTTGGTGATATATATATTTCCGATACAGTTTTACAATTCTATAAATTTAAGATTAAAAGAAATGTTTTTATTAGTGAACATAGAAAATACACTGAAGACCCCCAAAAAAAAAACTAGTACACCTGCCTAATATCGTGTAGAGCCTGAACGAGCAGGCAGAAATGCCGCAACACAACATGGCATGAATTCGATTAATATCTGAAGAAGTGCTGAAGACACCATGACCTCAGGTCTGTCAATAAATCAATAGGAGTAAGAAGGGGTGGAGATTTCTTCTGAACAGCACGTTGCAAAGTACCTCAGATATATTCAATATTGTTCATGTCTGGGAATTTTGGTGACCGGCAGAAGTGTCTAAATTCAGAAAAGTGCTCCTGGGGCCAATATGTAGTAATTCTAGACAAGTGAGGTGTCGCATTGTTATGCTGAAATTCCCCAAGTCCGTCGGAATGCACAATGGACATGAATGGGTGCAGGTGATCAGAGAGGAGGCTTGCGTATCTGTCACCTGTCAGAGTCATATCTAGACGTATCAAGGGTCCCATATCACGCCAACTGCACACGTCCCATACCATCACAGAGTCTCCACCAGCTTGAACAGTCCCCTGTTGACATGTAGTGTCCATGGATTTATGAGGTTGTCTCAATACCCGTATACGTCCATCAGCTCGATTCAATTGGAAACGAGACTCGTCAGTGTGTTTCTAGTCATCAACAGTCCAATGTCGGTGTTCACGGGCCCAGGTGAGGCGTAAAGTTTTGTATCGTGCAGTCAACAAGGGTACACTCGAGGGCCATCGGCTCCGAAAGCCCATATCGATGATGTTTCGTTGAATGGTGCGCACGGTGACACTTGTTGATGGCCCAGCATTAAAATCTGCAACAACTTGCGGAAGGGTTGCACGGCCTGTCACGCTTAATGATTCTCGTCAGTCGTCGTTGGTCCCGTTCTTGCATGATCTTTTTCCGGCCGCAGCGATGTCGTAGATTTGATGTTTTACCGGATTCCCGATATTCACGGTACACTCGTGAAATGATCGTACGAGAAAATCTATATTTCATCGCTACCCCGGAGATGCTATGTCCCATCTCTCATGCGCCGACTATAACACCACGTTCAAACTCACTTATATCCTGATAACCTACCATTGTAGCAGCAGTAACCTATCTAACAAATGTACCAGGCACTCATTGTCTTATATAGGCTTTACCGACCACAGCGCCGTACTCTGATTGGCTCCATAGCTCTTTATTTGCATACGCATGCCTGTACCAGTTTCTTTGGCTCTTCAGTGTATATTTTAAAAAAAGAAACCCAAAATTGTCAATAAGCAAATAAACATATTGTTACTTTTTAAAAAAGACCGTAAAACCTTTATATATTTTTTGTATCTCATGCGCATAATTTCAATATATTTTTTGTGTAGATCATACAATCTTGAACTCAGAAAAATATTGAAGCACGCAACGTACGTTGTTTTCCCTACACTTCTACACTGCTTGTGGAAAACTAAGTTTTACAGGAAAAGTGCGTTTCCAGCATAAACTTGAAAAATCAGAATTAGCAATCCTGGAATATGTGAGCAGGTTCACCAGATTGGCTATATACTTAGCGACAAGTTTGATGAGAGATGATATTGCCAAGGAACCTTCGAGAAGTTACTGGGATCAACCATTCTAGAAATTTCCATGAGACGAAATGAGGAACCTTTGAGACAACGGTCAAGTCAGTCGAAATTAGAATCTCCTTGTGCATAGACTCCGGTAAGACATTGAAACTTTGTCTGAGTTCCAGCTAGAGGAAGTGTTCAACAGAGTCGTTTCTGAAGCATTGTAAAACTTGTTTATAACGAGTGCGTTTTCCATTACTGTAAACATTCTGTTATAATATTTCTTTGCTTATATACGTAGATTTGTCTTCGTGTAGTCATTTGTTCGTACTTGTCTATTAATAAATGTGTTATTATTTAATTGAAGTCGTCGGCTACTCCCCCCCTCCCCACGCAAATTTGCAACGATATATAATTATATTTTCTGTGAAGTTTTTTAGTAAAGTAACATTTAAGCAAAAAAGGATTCCTTTTAAAATAAACTTTTTTTAATTCTTTAAGAGAATCGGAAAGAAATATGTTTAAAGACGTTTTAGGTATTTCTAACCTACTGCTTGATATTATAATTTTAATTTTAATCTTAACACGAGAAATTTTCAATCAACAAACTTTGAAAGAAAAAAAAACGTATTTAGAGAGGTTGAAAGAAAAAACTAATCTAGAGATGTGACGTAGTAAAAAATAGAAAGCATACACACTTTTACTTCATTGTTAAAAAAAAATTATTAATATACATACAAATGAGTAAAAATTAGATTTTTCTTAGTCTATATAGCTCTATTTCTCTTTTAAAAGAGAAATATTTTAAGAATAAAATGATATAAAGTAAATTGTGATATTCATACCAACATTTTCATTCGTCTCGAAAAGTCCATAGAAATTATATTCTAGTTTGAGAAACTCGTATCTGTTTTTATTTTAACAAGGTCAATAATTTTTCGTTAATGTTTAAAACTCTATAAAAAGAATATTTTTTCTCTGCTAAACATATTCAAAAATTTAATTTCTTCAGTCATTGTATAGAAAAAATTTTATTTAAAAATATCTCTGTTCCCCTCCCCCCAAAAAAAAAAAAAAATTTTATTTAAAAAAGAACTGGAAGCTTTTATATGAAATAATAATTTTCTGTATTATTAAATGATTAAACACGTCTGAAAATTGTTCCGTTTATTTTCAAATAATGTTTTTGAATGAATTCAATAATAAACAAGTAATATATATAAAAAATATTTTTAATAGTCAAATCCTACTTAGGTCAACAAAGAAAAGTTTATTTAATTTAATTAAATTTAATTAATGAATTGAATTTGAAATCGTGTCATTCACTACAAGTTTAAAAAGATACATTTGAACTTGAGTGGTGCCATCTGTTGTAGTTAGCTGTAACTGCGTCAGAAATAACGCAGAATAAATTTAAAATTAAAAAATAAAATTTAATTAATGAATTAATATTTGAAAGAACTATATTAACATCAAGTGTCATCCCTTACAAGTTTAAAAAAATGTATTTCGACTTCAGTAGATGAAAAAAAGGTATTTTCTTGACGATTGAAAATTTGAACAAGATATATATATATAGGAAGAATGTGAACTAATAGTAGAAATTGTAAGAAAAACTCGAAATGCAGTTCAAATTCAAGCTTTTTCAACAGGAATGAAGCAAATTTAAATTGCAGCTCGAATAAATAATATATGGGCTTCACTGAAATTTATGTTCTTCATCAAGATGAAATGTATAACGAAATAAATGTTTTAAACGTATAGCTCTCTTTTTCGATACAGATATTTATTTTCTGTAAGAATTAAGATCAATTTTGCTATGAAAATTTTTGAAAATGCATTGTTTTAAAGCAGTGATTCTCAACCTTCTTATGATGCGGTACATTTTTGACAATTTCAAAATTTGGCGCCACACTAGAAATAAAAAGAATTTAAAAGAATTTTACTTATATCTGTAACACACTACGTAAAATAGTTTATGATAATAATTTTCAATGTTAAATAAAATAATATGCACGACAAAGACAACAAAATGTTTACTGAGTAATTAATTACAAATAAATTATAAGAATACATTAATTACAAATAAATTATAAAAGTATCTTTATCAACCGCATTATGAATTACTGCAGTTTTTTTCATATATATGCAATATTTTTTTAAATCACTACATTGAAAATTGAGAGATATACATAAACAAAGTATTCAACTTTGGGAAATTTAATTAGTAAGAGCTAATTAATTAAAGATATTCAACTGTAAAATTAATTATACACACTGTTCACTTAAAATAAATAGTTAAATTTCTTTCTAAGGTATTCATCAACTTACAAAAAAAAAATGACACCCACCTTTTGACACTAACTATTTTTCGGAATAAAAATGAAAATCGCTGAAAACGCAATTTCTGCTATAAAACTATTCGCCTTCCCCGCTTAAATATTCATCATAGAACCCGTGCTGCCATATATCTTGGAAGAGTAGATTTAAAATAATATTCCTGCTAAATATCGTCAGAATATTCGCAAAAATTGTTATTCTACATAATTTTAAAGTGATTGGTATGTATAAATTCCGCCGTTTGGTAAAATGTTAATGTGATGGGTGTTGATGATTTTTGATAATTTCGTTTATATTTGGTCGTAAAAATGATATAATGCCACTTTCAATTCATCATCTACATTTAAAAGTCTCGATTTTTTTTCCAATCTTATATTTGTTAATGCTGAAAATCATAACTGACGCAAATAAGGTGTAGAAAATTTACAATAATATTTTAAAAGTTTTTTCGGCTATTATGATATAATTACCTCTAATTTTTATCCAAAATGAATCAATTGACTGTTCTGAATGTTATGAAATTAAATCTCGATTATGACAGAACGCGAAATTAGTTTTTCCTCTTCATTTAAAGTTCATTCATGTAACCTTTATCACAAATAGATTACGAACCCAACCAATTTTTTTCTATCCGTCTGTCCACGAAAGGATACCTTATATATACCACGAATAGCCTTAATTTATTTCTATAATATGACCGAATGATTCGATTCCTTATTTAATTTTTTTTCTCAGAGTGTAATTAATAATTTTTTAAAAATTTGGCGGCACAGTGGTTGAGAATCACTGCTTTATACTATACAGGTATTATTTTTCTGTAAAAATCGAGATTAATTTTGCTATGAAAAATTTTGAAAATGTATTGTTCTATAGAAATATCTTCCACCATAAGAAAAAAAGGAAGTTGTTGAGTCACCAAACGATTATATGATTCTAAAAGAATCATTCAATCAATTAAAAAGAATACTTCAAAAGTAAATACATAAAAAGAAAAAGTTGTTTTGTTTTTCAGACGAGTTTTCGATTTTTCTTAACATTTTGATTAAATTTTCACTGGGACAACGAGCCCACCTATTCAACAAATTACTTCACTGTCTAGACTAAAATTAATAATCCCGTTCCTCATACTTAATCTTCGACACGGAAATAATTCCAACTAGTAAAGCAGATAAAACTGGATGTGAAGACACACGAGGTCAGAAGTGTGATATGACGTCAGATCTTTCTATAAATTGTTCCACTTAAAAGGGTAATAGCTGGTTTCCGGTTTATTTGTTTCACATAAATAGCAAAGAAAGCTTATGGATAAAGACGATTTTGAATTACGCCTGGCTGCGGATGTAAATATAGTAATATTTCAGTATGTGAAAAAAATTAATCATGTTTGTGTATTGATGTTTTTGTCAATAAATTGATTCGTTATATTTACTAATGTAAGATGTAGCTTTCACAATTCGTTTACAATAGAATAAGATTTTCAATTTTTAGCAGACAAATTCACTTGTGATTATTATACAGGATTTTATTAACGGCAAATCAAAATCAGTACCATTATTAAATGAAATACAAATAAAAATATTGCAGTAGCTAATAAAATATAGCTGTTAAATATTGCTGGTAAAGGGTGTTTTTTAGAGGTATAGAACTTTAAATTGAAATAAAACAACGATGTATTACTCGATTGACATGAATTTTTTTTTTTTATTCGAAAGATAATCTTGTGTCATTACATTTTTAAATATGATCAAGCAAGGCGTAGATTCGTCGAATGGGCCCAAAACGAGATTGCCGTTGTTCCCGATTTTCATAAGCGAATTTTGTTTAGCGATGAAACGCACTTCTGGTTGAATGGCTACGTCAACAAACAAAACTGCCGCATTTGGAGTGAAGCTAATCCACAAGTGTATGTCGAAACACCGTTACATCCAGAAAAACTGACTGTTTGGTGCGCTTTATGGGCTGGTGGAATCATTGGTCTGTACTTCTTCAAAAACGATAAAGGCCACAACGATACAGTCAATCGTGATCGGTATAGAGCCATGATTACTAACTTTTTCACTCCTGAATTGAACAACCATGATGTCCAGGAGCTGTAGTTCCAACAAGACGCTGCAACCTGTCACACAGCTCGTGCCACAATCGATTTATTGAAAGACACGTTTGGTGACCGCCTAATTTCACGTTTTGGACCTGTGAATTGGCCTCCAAGATCTTGTGATTTAACACCGCTAGACTATTTTCTAAGGGGATATGTAAAGTCATTGGTCTATGCGGATAATCCACAAACGCTTGACCATTTGGAAGACAACATTCGCCGTGTTATTGCCGATATACGGCCACAAATGTTGGAAAAAGTCATCGAAAATTGGACGTCCAGATTGGACTACATCCGAGCCAGCCGTGTCAATCCTATGCCAGAAATCATATTTAAAATTTAATGCCACAAGATTATCTTTAGAATAAAAAAAATCATGTCAATCGAATAATACATCGTTGTTTTATTGCAATTTAAAGTTCTATACCTCTAAAAAAACACCCTTTAGATTTATTTATAATTTTTTATAAACGAAGTTTGCATAGTTTGACTAAACCACCGTAGTCAAAAAAGAAGTGAAAAGATGAAAATTTTGAACATTATATTTCATCAAAATTTATCAGAGAAACTAGATATTGTGAATGGCTTCTGTCGCGAAGTCCTAAAATAAATGGTTTTGTGAAGTAACTTTTGGAGACAGCGTTATACCATATCGAATGACGTTATCAACACAATTAAGGTTCTAAAATTCAAAAATTCTTGACAATGTATCATAGCTTAAAATCTTAATTTTCGAGATCTGTTACCAGTGCTGTGTAATGCAACTCAGGAGAGGTGCTAATAAATTAACGTAACTAAAATTAAACTTAAAATTAAAATATGAAAAGATAAAAAATTGGAATTTATTCAATTAAATAATGATTTGTGATGAAAACATACGTGGTGATGAAAAATTCGAGACGAACTCATGCTATAGCTGTAACATTGTAACTCATTAATTTCATGAGTTACAATGTGTTTTAGAGCTATAAATAATTTCTTTCATACATATATTTTACATTGCCATTTAAATTTACTCTAAATTGGTATTTCACAACGAATGTCCCGTGCCCTGTAGAGGGTGGGGGTTGATTGTTAAGAGGTAGTTTTTTTTTTTTGTGAAACTGTGTGTGAGTTCATCTAGAGCAGTGGTCCCCAACCCCGGTCCGTCGATAAAATGGAACCGGTCCACCCAAGGAACATAAAATTACCGTAAAATCCGGCGTATAAGGCGCAACCATACTTTCAAGCTGCATTTTTAATTTTTAGGTATATTCGCCGTATAACGCTCACCCTCATTTTTACGAAAAAAGCGGGAAATATGCGTATACAATGCTGGTATGTTTTAAAGCCATTTATTCGAGGTATTATTCCAGAATCAGAATGCTTATCTCTTTTTTACTATTGAAACTATTATTTTCTTATACCCGGCGTATAAAGTGCACCCCTAAATTTTGACCACATTTTCTGAGTTAAAAGTGCGCGTTATACGCCGGATTTTACGGTAATTGTTTTACCCCTGTGTGCTGTTTATTCTGCTAATGCGCGGCAATAAAAAAAAAAAAAAAAAAAAGAAGAAGAGGGGAGAATTGTTTCCAATATATTTTCGCCGTTTTTAAAATTGCAATCTAATTTTTCTATCAAAATCAGACAAAAAATAATTACAAAATCGGAAAGACTATTCATTTCACCACGATACGGCACATACCTTTATATATAATTCTTTTTTTGTGTGTGTGTATGTGGCTGAACTCCTCCTAAACGGCTAGACTGATTTAGATGATATTTTTTGTATGGGTTCAAGTGGATTCGAGAATGATTTAGATTCACAATTCAGTCCGATATCACAATTAGTTAAAAATGCACCAAAATTACGTAGGGGCGCGCGATTGTTAATAAAAAAATCGTGGGCAATATTCTTGAGGACACTATTTTGAGCGGCAAACTTCAAAGAGAAGTTGTACTTCTACCACAGATCCCAATGATTCTTTCAGACTCATCTACCCATTCAAATGCTTGAAATTGCGAATTCGCTTGGTGCTTACTATGACCATTAATAAGTCACAAGGTCAAACAATGACAATTTGTGGCTTAGATTTAGATAACCTTTGCTTTTCGCACGGGCAATTATAGGTTGCATGTCCGAGGTTTGGAAAACCATCGCATTTGTTTGTTTACACCCTCAATGATTAACCCAAAACATTGTACATTCAATGGCATTACGATAAATTTATTTTTGTGCATTAAAAATTATACCTGTTATGAAAATAGCTCTTTTTACCCTTCAATCAAAACAAGTTTAAGTTTCTATTCAGAATAGGTTCTATATTCAACTTCGTTCATAGTAAATACATACTCACACGCAATCGATATATATGTAACTGTAGTAACTGTACATGTGATGATGTCAGGTATTGCAATAACTTTCTTTATAAAAAATTTCATCAAAACGGTCCAGATTGTTACAACTTATTCAAAAAAGTTTGCAATTTTCGAATTTAAGACCCGTGTGCAGGACAAAGTCTGTCGGGACCGCTAGTATATCTAGATATATATTATAAATGCGAAAGTTTGTGAGGATGTTTGGTCGTCTTTCACGCAAAAACAGCTGAATGGATTTTAATGAAACTTTACAGTAACATAGCTTATACATTAGAATAACTCATAGGCTATAATTTATAAAGATATTGTGGGAAGTGTCCAAAATATAACGATATTTTTCAAGTAAGTAGGAAAAACTCTGCCATCTGCAAGGAATTCTGGCATGCGCTGCAAAAAAGCCCACGACAACTATCTATCTTTTATTTGTGCAGAAACCCTTTTTGTTTTGGCTACGCAAGGCACTCGCTTCTAATTAATTCCTGTGATCAGCATAATCCCTATTTTTTTATTTCAGAATAAAACTAAGTTTTGAAGGGAGAGGTTGTTATAAATCTTTCTTTATTTGAATATGTTTTTTTTATGATTTTATGTACATTTGGTAGTAAGAAATTGAACTTTTTCCAAAATAAATACTTTTATCGCTTCTAGTACTTAAAGTAAATAAACTTTCTCTTTCCCACAACATCATTTGGACAAATTTTCAAATTTTGTTTGTGGTTAGTAGTTAATTATAACGCTATAATTTTAATTGAATAGACATATATTGCATTTTTAAGTATAAAAATAATTACAACTACTGTACTGTATTTTTTGGAGTGAGTGAATATTAACGTCGCACTGTTCAGCTACACGAGGGCTTTTGGCAACGGACCACGTAATTTTTAACCATGGTCAAGTGACGTGGACGACACCTGAGCTGGCACCCTCTTCTCCTAACTACCACACCACACCAACTTAGCAGGAATATTCTTTGAAATCCACTCTTTCAAGATATATGGTAGCACGGGTTCTATGATGAGTATTTTAGTGGGGAAGGCGAATAGTTTTGTAGCAGATATTGCGTTTTCAGTTGACGGCGTTTTCAGCGAATTGCAAAGATTATTATTTTTGTCCCGAAAAAAATAGTTAATGTCAAAGTTTAAGTGTCTTATGTTTTTATATGTTAATGAAGACCTTAGAAAACGATTTGACTATTTATTTTAAGTGAATGGTGTATATAATTATGTGACGAATCTGTACTGAACCTTTCCACTAATATTCTTAGGCGTCTTTTTGGGGATTATAAATTCGCGTATATTTCCAATCAACTCCAAAAAAGTGAACGGGATATGCAAAGTAGATAGGGTATTTATGTAGAGCGTTGTAAGCTAGCAAGTATGAAGGCTATTGAGCCAGCAGCAGTAGCCTCAAATTTAGAGGATTCCATGGGATTACGTTGGTGAAGCCTTATTGCTGTTATTCTACGGAAGAACTAGAAAGCTGATATACCAAGCGGTAACTATAATCTATTTACGCTTAAGATAAGCGTTAGTTTAATAAAATTAGTTAAAGTTAATGAAAGCTAATAATTCGAGTTACGTGTATTTCTCGGACCTCCTATTTCGGTAGACCTTATTTGATCTTGCGCATAATTATTGATTAATTTCATAATTCGTAATTTAATTTAATATTAAAGGTATTGGTAAAGGTCCCTTTTTTGTTTGACGTAACATAGAAATATTATATGTTATTAGAGTTTTTGAGAATTGAATTGATATAATAAATTCAAGTTATTATTATACAAAATGGTTCTTAGTGATTCTTTGCCTCAAGTTAATCTTGGTGTCAGGGGTCTGCACAATTAATTTTACAGTGGAATATCTTTAATTAATTTATTAGCTCTAACGTATTAAATTTTCCAAAGTGGAGTATTTTGTTTATGTATGTGGGAGACAACAAGGGGGTCCAAAACGTGTTTGTCTTACTTCACATTTATTTTAAAACTTTAACAAAAATTAATTAAAAGGTAGTTGTTTTTATTGATAAGTTTGACGATGATATTCAGAAGGTAACGCCTGCTCGCGCACCTCTCGCGTTCTCCTTCACGGACGGCTTTTGTTCACGTTCCAAACTTTGATCAAAATCGAAATCTTTTTCAATCCCGGCCGAACCCCCAAGTTTTAAAATAAATGTGAAGTAAGACAAACACGTCTTGGACCCCTTGTTGTCTCCCACAAATTATGGGGGCTCGGCCGGGATCGATAAAATTTCGATTTTGAACCAAAGTCTGGACAATGAACAAAAGCGTCCGTGAGGAGACGCTCCGCCATTTTTCGAAAACTTCGTTCAACCTGTGTAGAGGTTTGAACTCAGCATAAATATTCAACCTGTGTAGAGGTTTGAACTCAGCATGAATACTCCGCCTGTGTAGAGGCCGGGATTGAAAAAAGATTTCGATTTTGATCAAAGTTTGGAACGTGAACAAAAGCCGTCCGTGGAGGAGACGCGCCGCCATTTTTCGGAAACTTCGTTCAACCTGTGTAGAGGTTGAATTTTTCAACTTCATTCCGCCTGTGTAGAGGTCGGAACAAATAACAAAATAACCTGTGTAGAGGTGTATTTTTCAACGAACCATCGACAAATTCCGCCTGTGTAGAGGTTGGAACCACTCACAAACACCTGCGAAGAGGTGTCAATTCGAACAATTTCAACTATATTACCTGCGAAGAGGTGAAATCAGTGGAATCAACGTTTTTATTGGATACATCGTACGTGCGAGCAACAAGGGAGCCAGAAAAAAAAGGTAGGACCTTCCCATATTTTTCTAAAATGTATAAAAACGCTCTTAAAGAGGATCTCATAAGAGTTGTTGAGAATCTAGACGGTACTGTGGAGAGTACTGACACTATAGTTAAACTAAAGACTAAAATTGAGAACAGTAGTACATTTGAAAGTGATCCAGATTTCGTTAAAACTTTAATTCAAAACTGTAAAGATGAGAGAGTATCGCGAAACGAAAGAGAGGTAACTTTAGAAAAACAGAAAATTGAGCTCGCGGAACTTCAGTTAGCAAAATTAGAAAAAGAAGTCGAACTTCAAACGGCTAAAAAAAAAGCATTAAGTTTAAATCCTGCAACTAAAGTCGAAGAAAAACAGTTCAAAACTAACATAGAAAATATGATAACAAGTATTAAAACTTTATCTCTTCCTGTTCCCACCAGATCTGAAAATTTTAATCTGTTCTTCCAATCATTAGAACGCGCATTTTTAACCAAGAAAATAAATGACGAATATAAATCTGAAATTTTAATAAATCTTCTGGGCGAAAGAGCTCATAACGTCTTACTGTATATTAAAGAAGAGGAATTAAATGACTATGAAAAACTAAAATCTATAGTACTCAGAGAATTCCAATTAACCCCTCGCGAGTGTTTAAACTCATTTAAAAATGCTGTAAAATCATCAGGCGAGACATACATCCAATTTGCTGCAAGATCGACGGCAAACTTCCAATATTATTGTTCGTTAAGAAAAGTTAATTCCTTTGAATCTCTATGTGATCTTATAATTTCTGATAAATTATTTGAAACTTTAAATAAGGAAACTGCAACTCATATTGGCATTCCAGAAGCAGAAGATTGGTTTAGGCCTATTGATTTAGCTAAAGAGTGTGATATTTATATTTCATCTAGAAGCGGATCACATAAAGAAATTCCTATTACTTATGGATATACCCAAGACCCCTTTAAAAATAGATCACAAAACTTTAAACCAAAGATTAAAGAGAACTATCTCAATATCTTGAAAGGGAAAATAAAAATTGCTTTATATGCGGTGATTCATCTCATTGCGCAAGAGACTGTGAGAAGCGTTTTGAACCTAAAGAATCTAACGACCACATCCTTAATAAAATAAACGTGAATACTTTGAAAATCGAGAGCGAAAAACAAAATAGCGATGAATGCGCAAATCTTCAATACGTAAACATTTTTGTGGAAAATCAGCCCGTAACAGCCTTGATCGATTCAGGTTGCCAGATCCCAGTTTTAAATTCCTCACTAATTAGAGTGCAAACACCTTCCGAAGAAATCATAACATTAAGCTCATGTTTTGGCGAAAAGCGAATGGTAGAAGTTAAACCCATAAATATTTCTCTTGATCAACACTCGTCCGGTATAAGTGTGCGAACGGCGATATCACCGACCTTGACCGAAGAATTTATTATACATCCCAATGTATATTCTGAAATAGAGAAACTAGGCCACGCAAAGAGCGATGTTTTATTGAATGAAAGTGAATCCTCTTTAGGTGCTCATGCTTATGCTTATCCTAATGTTGTTTCTTTTTCAAATGTTCCTGTTTCAAGTGTGATAGAAAACTCTAGTTATGATTTGACACATGTTAAAAACTTTAATACTAGAAATGATTTGAGTTCTCTAATTAAGGATTATAAATGTAATAAAATTAAGAGTACTAAGTTAAAATTGAGTATTGTAAGAGAAAAATGTTCTGATATAGTATTGTGTAAGAAAGCCAATGGTGCCATGAAAACGAGTTCCGTGGAATTTATCTCCCGCTCACCTAACCCTTTACCTATGAAGAGTAAACATCATCGGTTTGTGTTGCTCCGAAGGATCTTTGAGCCTTGGCAGTGGAAACGAAGGAAAAAGAGAAATCGTTTTGAACAGACGTCCAGAACTCTACAGAGGAAAATATCGATGCGTTCAACCAAAGATCAACTTGTTAAAAAGACGTTCTTATGCCTGTGAAACAATGTTTTCCTGTGGAACCTTCCGGATGTCGAAGAGGTACCTTCACATGATGGAGAAACTGTCTAGTTCAGAAAAATTATGATATGTTTAATCTCTATATATTTGTCGTATAGTCCTTGTCTATTCCGTCTTTTTGTATGTTTCAGATTCTCCTCTGGTCTCCATGGAAGTACCGCTGCGGACAGCGTACGGTCAGAATGGCCGTTGTAGCATGCAGCCAAAACCAAGCAGTCTTCGCGCGCAGGCGCAATGAATTGAAACTGAAACGAAAACTTTTGAACTAGTAAAAGCAGAACAAAAACTCTTGGACATTAGAGAGAGAAAGGAGAACGCGAGAGGTGCGCGAGCAGGCGTTACCTTCTGAATATCATCGTCAAACTTATCTGTAAAAACAACTACCTTTTTAATTAATTTTTGTTAAAGTTTTAAAATAAATGTGAAGTAAGACAAACACGTCTTGGACCCCTTGTTGTCTCCCACATGTATATCCCCTTAATTTTCAATGTAGTGATCCAAAATAAAATATATTGTATGAAAAAAACTGTAGTAAATCATAATGCGGTAGATAAAGTATTAACGTGCATCGCCCCTTTACACGGCGGGTCTTACAAAGCTGTAATAAAGCTCGAGCTATGAAAGTAGCTAGACATTTGCCAACTTGACTCTATCGTCAATATTTTGCTGTTTTTTATTGAATCGCCATTATAATTTAAGAAACGGCGTTGCTTGCGAATATTACAATTTTAAGATAAAATAAATACAACAGAAAGTAATATTAATGTATTACACTTTCAGATATAAATTATTTACACTATTTCAAGCGTTCATTACACAAAACTTTTAACAATGCGTTACTTTCGCTGAGCAGAAATCAGCTTAGGGAGGCATTTTCAAAAATCGACCCTCAAAGAGTTAAATAGGGGAATTATAAATTTATAAAAAAAAATCCTTTTATCAGCTATTAGATCTACATACTTAAAATTTAACAAAGGTGTTTTTTTTTTCTTTCAGCTGAGATATGTAAAAACTTTTTTTTTGTTTAATTTGCAATTCACGTAAAATTAACTCATTAAAAACTTCTTTATCCTTCAATCTGTGTTGTTTAATTTTTAAGTTCACCCGTGCGAAGAACGGGTATACCAGCTAATATATATATATATATATGTGGGAGACAACAAGGGGTCCAAGACGTTGGTCTATCTTCTATTTTATTTTAACATTAAACAAAAATTAATTAAAAAGGTAGATAAGTTTTTACAGAAGTTTGACGATGATATTCAGAAGGTAACGCCTGCTCGCGCACCTCTCGCGTTCTCCTTTTTCTCCCTCTAATGTCCAAGAGTTTTTTTTTTCTCTTCCACTAATTCAACAGTTTCAGTTTTAGTTTCCATTCAATGCGCCTGCGCGCGGAGACTGCGTTGCTTTTGGCTGCATGCCACAACGGCCATTCTGACCGTACGCTGTCCGCAGCGGTATTTCCATGGAGACCAGAGGAGAATCTGAAACATACAAAAAAAAACGGAACAGACAAGGACTATACGACAAATATATAGAGATTAAACATATCATAATTTTTCTGAACTAGACAGTTTCTCCATCATGTGAAGGCACCTCTTCGACATCCGGAAGGTTCCACAGGAAAACACATTGTTTCACAGGCATAAGAACATCTTTTTCAACAAGTTGATCTTTGGTTGAACGCATCGATATTTTCTTCTGTAGAGTTCTGGACGTCTGTTCAAAACGATTTCTCTTTTCCTTCGCTTCCACTGCCAAGGCTCAAAGATTTTCCGGAGCAACACAAACCGTCGATGTTTACTCTTCATAGGTAAAGGGTTAGGTGAGCGGGAGATAAATTCCACGGAACTCGTTTTCATGGCACCATTGGCTTTCTTACACAATACTATATCAGAACAATAATCAAAAACACTCTCTTTTATACCTTGTCGTAACCAATCATCAATTTGATTGTTTACCTGTAATTTCTCAGAACAAGATAAACGTCTGGCTCTCTGACACACAGGAATATCATTTTTCAATTTAATATTCATTTTTAACTTAGTACTCTTAATTTTATTACATTTATAATTCTTAATTAGAGAACTCAAATCATTTCTAGTATTAAAGTTCTTAACATATGGCAAATCATAACTAGAGTTTTCTATCACATTTGAAACAGAAACATTTGGAAAAGAAACACTTGAATTAAACTGAACACCCAAATCTGCACTCAAAGAGGATTCACTTTCACTTAATAAAACATCGCTCTTTGCGTGGCCTAGTTTCTCTATTTCAGAATATATACTGGGATGTATAATAAATTCTTCGGTCAAGGTCGGTGATATTGCCGTTCCAACACTTAAGCTAGGAGAGTGTTGATTAAGAGAAATATTTATGGGTTTAACTTCTACCATACGCTGTTCGCCAAAACATGAACTTAATGTTATGATCTCTTCGGAAGGTGTTTGCACTCTAATTAGTGAGGAATTTAAAACTGGGATCTGGCAACCTGAATCGATCAAGGCTGTTACGGGCTGATTTTCCACAAAAATGTTTACGTATTGAAGATTTGCGCATTCACCGCTATTTTGTTTTTCGCTCTCGATTTTTCAAAGTATTCACGTTTATTCTATTATGGATGTGGTCGTTAGATTCTTTAGATTTAAAACGCTTCTCACAGTCTCTTGCGTAATGAGATGAATCACCGCATATAAAGCAATTTTTTATTTTCTCTTTCATGATATTGGGGATAGTTCTCTTTAATCTTTGTTTTAAAGTTTTGTGATTTATTTTTAAAGGGGTCTTGGGTATATCCATAAGTAATAGGAATTTCTTTATGTGATCCGCTTCTAGATGAAATATAAATATCACACTCTTTAGCTAAATCAATAGGCCTAAACCAATCTTCTGCTTCTCGAATGCCAATATGAGTTGCAGTTTCCTTATTTAAAGTTTCAAATAATTTATCAGAAATTATAAGATCACATAGAGATTCAAAGGAATTAACTTTTCTTAACGAACAATAATATTGGAAGTTTGCCGTCAATCTTGCAGCAAATTGGATGTATGTCTCGCCTGATGATTTTACAGCATTTTTAAATGAGTTTAAACACTCGCGAGGGGTTAATTGGAATTCTCTGAGTACTATAGATTTTAGTTTTTCTTAGTCATTTAATTCCTCTTCTTTAATATACAGTAAGACGTTATGAGCTCTTTCGCCCAGAAGATTTATTAAAATTTCAGATTTATATTCGTCATTTATTTTCTTGGTTAAAAATGCGCGTTCTAATGATTGGAAGAACAGATTAAAATTTTCAGATCTGGTGGGAACAGGAAGAGATAAAGTTTTTATACTTTTTATCATATTTTCTATGTTAGTTTCGAACTGTTTTTCTTCGACTTTAGCTGCAGGATTTAAACTTAATGCTTTATTTTTAGCTAATTGAAGTTCTTTTTCTAATTTTGCTAACTGAAGTTTCGCGAGCTCAATTTTTGTTCTGAAGTTACCTCTCTTTCGTTTAGCGATACTCTCTCATCTATACAGTTTTTAATTAAAGTTTTAACGAAATCTGGATCACTTTCAAATGTACTACTGTTCTCAATTTTAGTCTTTAGTTTAACTATAGTGTCAGTACTCTCTACAGTACCGCCTAGATTCTCAACAACTCTTATGAAATCCTCTTTAAGAGCGTTTTTATACATTTTAGAAATGGAAAGATCCTACCTTTTTTTTTTTTTCTGGCTCCCTTGTTGCTCGCACGTACGATGTATCCAATAAAAACGTTGATTCCACTGATTTCACCTCTTCGCAGGTTATATCGTTAGATGAAAAATAGTTCTTGAAATTGTTCGAATTTACACCTCTTCGCAGGTGTTTGTGAGTGGTTCCAACCTCTACACAGGCGGAATTTTCGTCGATGGGTTTTCCAACCTCTACACAGGCGGAATATTTGTCGATGGTTCGTTGAAAAAAATACCTTTACACAGGTTATTTTGTTATTTGTTCCGACCTCTACACAGGCGGAATGAAGTTGAAAAATTCAACCTCTACACAGGTTGAACGAAGTTTCCGAAAAATGGCGGAGCGTCTCCCTTCACGGACGCTGTTGTTCATTGTCCAGACTTTGGTTCAAAATCGAAATTTTATCTATCCCGGCCGAGCCCCCATAATTTGTGGGAGACAACAAGGGGTCCAAGACGTTGGTCTATCTTCTATTTTATTTTAACATTAAACAAAAATTAATTAAAAAGGTAGATTTTACAGATAAGTTTGACGATGATATTCAGAAGGTAACGCCTGCTCGCGCACCTCTCGCGTTCTCCTTTCTCTCTGCTCTAATGTCCAAGAGTTTTTGTTTCTCTTCCACTAATTCAACAGTTTCAGTTTTAGTTTCCATTCAATGCGCCTGCGCGCGGAGACTGCGTTGCTTTTGGCTGCATGCCACATATATATATATATATATATATATATATATATATATATATATATATATTGTTGTATTGATTCATATTAATGCGCATCTGGTTTTGGTAACGCGGCGTAGACAGATTATTAACAATAACACTAACAGCGCTGCGTGATTAGAGGTTAATTTTATTTAGAAAACCAGATGAGGTGTACATATGAAAAATAGTTGTAATTTAATGATTGTATATAAAGTATGGAATTTGTAAAATGTAATTGTATTGTGTGATATTTAAAGAGTTTTTCTTTCAGGGTGGCTGACCCTGATGATAACAGAAAAGCAGATGTTCTTTGTGTTTTTTCCCCGGGTCTGTTACCTGAATGGGATACACCTTAATAAATATGTAAAAGTGAATCTGAGTTGAGTAAAGTCATATAAATAACAATCTTGCTATAGTTATTTGAGTAAAATTATTGTGAATATTGAGAGTTAAAGTTTAAGACAAATGTTGAAAGTTAAAATTTCAGAGGAATGTTGAAAGTTAAAATTTCAGAGGAAGGTTGAAAATTAAAACTAAGACGAATAAAATTTAGGCACGTAATTTCTTAAGGACCATTAAGACTCGCGAATAAATCACGTTTTGCTTCTTGGAGGGGTTGTGATGGGCTCATCGCATTTTCAACTAAAAACTCCTCTTGGGTTCTTTAGGGCCGAAAAAGGCAAATTCTTTCCAATCAAATCCAGAAGCGAAGCGTGCGTATGCAAATTAGGAACCTTATAAATAGCAGAAGTTTAACATAAGCGGATGACCTATTGGGAAATGATTATGCTGGTCTGAGTTTAAGCGCGTAAACTGAAGGAAGAGAAGTATGCCGTTATTCGAGTGTGAAGCTATCCGTGACAGAACGATCAAGTCAAGGTGGATACTATTCGACGCGAGATCAAGAAAAGATATTTAGGATTCGAGAGGATTGTTATTAACGAAGAGATTAAGGTAGGATAATTCTGCTATCTATTAGGAACTGTGTATAAGTTGAGATTAGGAATAGGCGGGAATATAGTGATTAAAGTCGTGCTTATTAGGTAATACGTATTGATATTCTAAGATATTCTAAGATATTCACCTCAGATTTTCTAAGTTTAAATATAACTATTATCTTTGTATACTGTTTAAGTTAAGATCTTAATAAAGATATATTAAGAACATGGCAACGCCTGGTTCTTCATTCACTCCCACACCCCTAGGTCACGAAGAAAACTTAGAAGTAAGGCATCACCCATGGGCGAATACCTTACAGCCTCTGATCTAGAGTTTAAAAACACCTTCACGATGTAATTTGTATTAAACGTAGAATGGTTGGTGTCTTAATATGAAATAAGCGCTCTGAAAATTGTTGTACTTCCAACAGAACTGCATTTTAAAGTCTGAAATAATATCAACTAAAATTTATTGCGATTTCAATGGGAAATAAAAATTCATGCCCAATAATTGTGCATCTACACAAGCTTCATACAAGATAAGGCTATATAATACTACTGCTACTACTAAGTATTCTGCATTTAAGAGAAAGCTCTCATTGTCTAACCTTCTGAATTCATATACATACTTGAATAAATTTGGCAATCTCAGAAGGAAATAAATTTTACTTGCAATCCACACGATTGATTTCGTCGAAAGGTTAATCGTTAATAGGTTAATTTTGCAAGAAAAGTGTAGTTCTAAAATTGAAGGCTGATAAATAGTGGAATTAGGTGCAAAATTCCGGTATAGATGTGATATGGATGAAATCGTAGATACCCACTGAATATTGGATGCGGTTTAAAATGGATCTCATTGCCAGCTGGAAGGGTATTTAAATATCAACATGAAAGGTGAAAAGAGTTAATCCTGCAATACTAGTCGTGTTAGCATTATTAATGAAGAACGTGATACAGAAGTATATGTTTCATAAGAAAAAAGTACCGTAAAGTTTTAATTACTAAGAATAATGGAGATAGGAACTTAATTTTTATCTGTTACTTTTTTAAGATTTCTCTACATAGTTACCCTCCAGAATTATACCCTTCTCCCAGTGTTTCTTGACATTTGAAAGCAGTAATTGTAGGAAGCATATTGCGTAAAAAAACCCCATTATTCTACCTCTTGAATTACGTTACTTGTGTGGCGAAATCTCCAACTCCACATTTTTATTATTTCTGCAAATAAGAAAAAGGCAAGATCGGGAAAATAAGGTGGATGTGCTAAAATTTCAAAGCCACATTGTTTTGATTCCTCAACCGCACTTCGAGATGGGTTGTATTGGCGTTACGAAGATGGACGCTTTTTGTCATCATATTCTTCTTTTTTTCACACATCACAGCATCACGCAGTTTGTTCAGTAGTGTGCAGTAACAGGCACAAAAATGGTCTGACCTTTCTCCAAACTGTCTATTACGATGACTCCATGACAGTTCCAAAACATGGACTGTATGATTTTCTCTGTAGACTTCTGCACTTTAGTCTTCTTGGAGAGAGGTGAGTTTCTGTCTTCCACTCCTTGTATGTATGTTTTTTTTAAATACATAATTTAGACGTGTATTTATTCAAATTTTAATACATTAGAGTAAAAAAATTTAACAAAAAACACCTGTTACTATTTCAATTGATAGTACCGTAAAATCCGGCGTATAACGCGCACTTATAAAACAAAAAATAAGATCGAAACTTAAGGGAGCGCGTTATACGGCGAGTATAAAAACGATAGCTTTAAAAATAACAAAAGAGATGAGGATGATAAATAATTGTACTTATATATGTATTGAAACACTGCTTATTTAAAAGAAATGGCTTGCCTCATGAACTAACAGAGTTGTAAAAGGTGTTTTTTTTAGAGGTATAGAACTTTAAATTGCAATAAAACAACGATGTATTATTCGATTGGCATGAATTTTTTTTATTCGAAAGATTATCTTGGGGCATTACATTTTAAATATGATTTCTGGCATGGGACTGTTACGGCTGGCTCGGATGTAGTCCAATCTGGACGTCCAATTTTCGATGACTTTTTCCAACATTTGTGGCCGTATATCGGCAATAACACGGCGAATGTTGTCTTCCAAATGGTCAAGCGTTTGTGGCTTATCCGCATAGACCAATGACTTTACATAGCCCCACAGAAAATAGTCTAGCGGTGTTAAATCACAAGATCTTGGAGGCCAATTCACAGGTCCAAAACGTGAAATTAGGCGGTCACCCAACGTGTCTTTCAATAAATCGATTGTGGCACGAGCTGTGGGACATGTTGCGCCGTCTTGTTGGAACCACAGCTCCTGGACATCATGATTGTTCAATTCAGGAATGAAAAAGTTAGTAATCATGGCTCTATACCGATCACCATTGACTGTAACGTTGTGGCCTTCATCGTTTTTGAAGAAGGATTCCACCAGCCCATAAAGCGCACCAAACAGTCAGTTTTTCTGGATGTAACGGTGTTTCGACATACACTTGTGGATTAGCTTCACTCCAAATGCGGCAGTTTTGTTTGTTGACGTAGCCATTCAACCAGAAGTGCGCTTCATCGCTAAACAAAATTCGCTTATGAAAATCGGGAGCAACGGCAATCTCGTTTTGGGCCCATTCGACGAATCTACGCCTTGCTTGATGATCGTTTTGATGAATTGCCAACCCAAACTGAGAATAAATCACTTGACTGCTGTTAAATCGGTGGACATCTTGGAAAGTAATGCCAACTTAAATTTCTATACCTGGAAAAAAAACACTCTTTAGTTCTAGAAGAAAACTATTTTTTCAAAAGTCTGGGATAATACCTCGAATAAATGACTTCAAAACATATAAGAGCAATGTCTACTAATATTTCAAATTTCTTCGTAAAAAGGGGGTGCGCGTTATACGGTGAATGTACGCAAAAAATTCAAAAAATAAGCTTTAAAGTATAGGTGCGCGTTATATACACGGGTACGCTTTATACGCCTGATTTTACGGTAATTCTGAAAATACGAATTTTTTTCAAAACTCCTAGTTTAGTCTCTGTAGAGAATTTTTAGCTATATATCGATAATATATAATTATCATAGAAACATTTAATAAAGAAGAAAAATGTTTTGAAAATATTTCATTTACACGCAGGAGTATTGAAAATAGCGACCCAAGAAGGAAGCTAAGTACAATCGCGAAACTTTGCAAATAAGTACAGCGTAATGTGATATGCAAATGATCCAAGTTCTGTGCCAATACGCATGCTCATACACGCCCAGGTGGCACTACAATCAGGAAGAGGGTGCTATATAAGCCAGCGCAAATTCGAAGATTCGTAAACGTGACGATTACCCGCTGATTGTAGGAAGACTTGAGTAAGTGAAACATGCCAGGTAAACGTGCTAGAAGACATTTCTAACAGTTAAGCGAGTTTGAGAGAGGCCTGATCATCGGGATGAAAACTGCAGGCTGGTCGACGCGACGTGTTGCTGGCCAGGTGGATCGTTCGGAGTGTGCCGTTAGAAATTGTTGGGAGTAGTGGACACGAGAAGGTACCCACGTGCGGAAAACCGGGTCTGGAGCGACCAGAAGACCACGAGGAGAGAGGATCGAAAGATCGTGCGGCAAGCACTTGTGGACCCCACAGTGACTCGTTCAACGATGCGAGCAGACGTAGGCGTAGCAATTGTTCCACAAACAATTTCCAGACACCTTGCAGAAGCAAATCTTAAATCCAAGCGCCCTTTCCGTGCACTCCCTTTAACACCGGAACATCGGCAACTGCGTCTACAGTGGTGCCAAGCCAGATCAATGTGGAATGTCACAGATTGGCAAAAGGTTGTGTTTAGTGGTGAATCCCGGTTTGTTTTGGGGACAGATGATAACCGTGTAAGGGTGTGGAGGCGCCCTGGTGAGCGGTACAATTCCCCCCACACTGTTCTACGTCACACTGCCCGCACAGCTGGTGTAATGGTCTGGGGGGCCATAGTCTATGATAGCCGATCCACTTTAATTGTGATGCGTGGAACCTTAACGGGCCAACGTTACGTTGATGACATTCTTCGACCCTATGTAGGACCTTTTCTAAATGGTCACCAAGGGGCAATTTTCCAGCAAGATAATGCTCGTCCGCATACAGCAAGAGTTGCTCAAGACTTCCTGCGCCATTTTCAGACTCTTCCATGGCCAGCCCGCTCCCCCAATTTGTCCCCTGTAGTGCACGTGTGGGATCAGCTAAAACGGCAGATGCCATCATGTCACACTGTACATGATTTAGAGTTGGCTGTTCAAGATTTGTGGGCCCATCTGCCTCAGGACAACATAAGGTGTCTAATCAACTCAATGCGGACCGTGTGGCGGTATGTATTGCAGCTGGAGGTGGTCCAACGCGCTATTGAAATTGCCCAGTATTTGTGTCGTTGCACACCCTGTATTCGTTTAATTGTCTTGTTTTTGAGATCAAGTGAATCTCTCATCTGTGTCATTATGTGTATTAAATTTCATTTCAATCCGATGCTTTCTTCTTGGGTCGCTATTTTCAATGTTCCTGAGTGCATGTCTTTATTTTTAGGCAAAAAAAATCACCTTTAAATAATTTTTCATTATAATAATATTCTTAAATCAGTTTATACGTATATTCTAATTTAAGTGACATTCAATGTAAAAAAAATATTCATTTATACGCTTTTTTAATCAACGAGTCCGAAAATAATCAATTGCCTTGAAACTATATGAAGAAATTAGAAAACCGAAATAGTCATAAAAGTAAAAAAAAAAAATTATCTGATTTTAAAAAAAAATTTAATTAAAATCACGGCCTATATTTCGGATGGCAGTTCAACTTCTCAAAACGTTATTAAAGGATGAGAACTTTCACTGGACTTCAGCCTAGCAGGTATTGAGACATATACACTGCTCAAAACAATTAGGGGAGCACATGATTTTAACAAAAGTAAGCAAAGATGTATACCAATAAGTAACATAAAATGAATCATCCATAATGTAAAGCCTACCAGGAAACGGAAGAAGAAAACTTTATATGCAAATCAAAGTTCATGACGTCAAAAACCAGAAAAAGGAGATAAGGGCAGAAATCGGGATGTTGCAAAAACGTCTGTTTTATTGCCGTAACTGTGAAATTCGATTGTGCAATATTTTTTTTTTTTTTTGAGACAAGGTTACTTGAGAATGTCTCAACAACATGATTTACCGGAATCCATGGCATTGCGTGTTATAGGCAGACTGGAATCCGGGCAAACACAACGTAGTGTCGCGCACGCTGTTGGAGTCGCCAGAAGTGTTGTTGCAAGGCTGTGGAATCGATTCCAAGAAACAGGAAATGTTAGACGTCGACCAGGGGCAGGTCGGCCACGCACCACTACATCAACTGATGACCGGTATATACAGTTAACAGCCCGTCGAAACAGAACAGAGAATGCTACGCAGCTGCAAAGACAGTTGCTCTTGGCAACAGGACGAAGGGTGTCCAGCCAAACAGTACGTAATCGGCTTCATGAGGGAGGGCTCTATGCACGTAGGCCAATGGTCTGCATTCCGTTGACCCCACGCCACCGTGCGGCCCGAAGAAGATGGGCTGCTGAACATCGAGATTGGGAGCAACATGATTGGAGCCAAGTGCTGTTTACAGACGAGTCCCGATTCAGTCTAGAGTGTGACACCCGACGTGTTCTTGTATGGAGGGACAGGGGCACTCGAAATAACCCCGCATTCGTTCGTGAAAGGTCACAATACAGAAAAGCTGGTTGAATGGTATGGGGTGGAATCAGCATAGGCGGACGTATGGACCTGCATATCTTTCGGAATGGCACTTTGACGGGCCGAAGGTATGCAGACAAGATACTTCGACCTCATGTCATCCCTTACGCTGGAGCCATTGGCGATTCCTTTGTTTTCCAGGATGATAATGCCCGACCGCATAGATCTCGTCTGGTGGAGAACATGCTTGAAACTGAAACAATACAGCGTATGGAATGGACAGCGTGCTCTCCTGACCTGAATCCAATCGAGCATGTTTGGGACATGCTCGGACGACACATTGCTGCGTGACCAAGGCCGCATGCTACTGTCCGAGACTTGGAGATTGCACTTTTGAGGAGTGGAACAGTATTCCCCAAAGTCTGATCGATAACCTCATCGCATCCATGGCAAACAGGTGTGCAGTAGTCTTAGCTGTTCGAGGAGACCACACGCCCTATTAAAACTCATGCATCATGTCTAAACAGTACCTTTTTTATCGTTTACATGTAACCAAATTGTTGCCCTAAATCATCTTTTAATGTTTTTTCCATAGTTTCAAAGAATTAAAGCTTAATTCCAAATTTTTTTACGCCTTTTTTCTGTATTGCGCATTGATACGCGTGTACTATGCATTGTATGCCAATACGTGGCTGTCTCACACGGTTTTCTTCACTTTTTGCTTGCTCCCCTAATTGTTTTGAGCAGTGTAGGTCTTAATAATAAAAATAGCGATTTCTACTCCTCTCGCGTTATTAACAAGTGTGTGGTGATGAATTATTTAATATTATTTAAAAACTAATTTATTGTCCTTTATTGAAGCAATATGCACGAGTTCCTTAATTTATTTTAATTATTTACTGAAACATGTATAAATTTAAGATTCATGATATAAATTTGTGTAATTTTCACACAAAACGCGTTCTTAATTTCAAATTACATGGCTTAAGAGAATGTGGAACGTATATTCCTTTTCGTTATACAATATAGTATCTATTTTCCGAGATTTACACGATGTTTCATGTAACGTATCAACCGTTTAATACCGTTAATAATCAATAATCAATCGTTAATAACTAATATATTATTAGCTCCATTATATAGTTATAGCTGGTTGTTTTAATAATTTGACGGACTTCAGGAAGCTTGATGGATTTTTTTATAATGACACTTTGTTAGGAAAGCGTGAGAAAATTAACTTTCTCCCTGGTAAAAATTCTAGCTACATCTCTTCTCACTATAAAGAACAATTATTCATTTATTTATTATTCAAAAATTGTTTATAAACCGATAGGTTTCGAGGTAAATACCATGGAGTATTGCGAACGACAGATATGATCAGAATAAGAATTCAGGAAGAAACTTTACATTATGTTGCTAAATGCTTCTTTACGTAATTGAGTTTTATGTTATTTTGATAACTGGAAAAACATTTTTACCTTACAACAAAGTGAAAAGGAAGTAGTGGGTGCATAAGCAAATAGATCCCATTACTGTCGATGACGTCTTATTACCATGTGTATTGAGCTAAATCTTTATAAAAATCTTCTGTGCGTGTGTTTGTCACTAAACTCCTCCTAAACGGCTGGACCGATTTCGATGAAATTTTTTGTGTGGGTTCAAGTAAATTCGAGAATGGTTTAGATTCACAATTCGATCTGATATCGCAATTAGTTAAAAAGATATTAATTAAAAACATTCAAAAAATGCAACTCAACATTCACCTGCATTGTTGTAACAACGCTATTGTTATAAGCAAGTAATATAAAAAAAAAATTTAAAATCAATTCCACCTTAGATCAACCAAGAAAAAATTTATTTTAGCTACTTTTTATTAAATAGTTGCAATTAATATAAATATGTATATACATATGACAGAATCACAACATTAAGTGGTAATTAATTTTTATTAATTATCATTAAAGTATCGTTTTGCCATCCAAAACAATCGTGTATATAAAATTTCCTTTCAACTGAATGCTTTAACACGTGAGAAAAACTCATTTTCAAATTTTGACATAAGTCGCCAAAAGGATAGTTAAGTCGCCAACGTGGCTGTATTTATAATTTTTTAAATAGTTAGTTTTAATCAATTAATTTTTATTAATTATAATTAAATTATTGTATTGTCATCCAAAATAATCATGTACATTACATTTCAGCTCAATCGAGCGCTTTAAAATGTATTTTATTAATGATTGAAAATTCCACCAAGATAAATAAATAAACTAACAAACAAACAAACAAATAAAATATGTATAGAGATCGTGAGCTAATAGTAGGAATTGAAAAAGACGTATTCACGCTTTTTAGCGTTTTTAATTAATATCTTTTTAAACAATCTTTATATATGTAATTCTTCTGTGCGTGTGTATGTAACTGAACTCTTCCTAAACGGCTGGACCGATTTTGATGAAAGTCTTTGTCTGTTCCAGTGGACTCGAGAATGGTTTAGATTTATAATTCGGCTTAGAAATGTTTATTTAATTAATTTTTTATTTATAAATTGTTGACCTTGGAATGTTTTACATTGGATCCGGCAGACTGCGTTACGATCGCAGTATCGAATATTCAAAAATCTTTTATTTTGAATTTAAGATGTGTGTACAGGACAACGTCTGTCAGGTCCTCTAGTATTCTATAAAAACCTTAGTATATACACCTTAATGTTTACATTTTAAAAAGTATTAAAGTTCACTTCAAATAATTTAAAAGATTGGGCACAGTAAATTATTTTTGCTTAACAGTCAAATAATGGGCTGTAATTTGGGAAAATCTTTAAAAACCAGTATAAAAATTATTCTCTTTCTGGATACCGATATTCATTGCCTAATCGCAGACCTAATCTGTAAGAACTCTCTGTAAGGGAAAATAAATTCGAAACAGCTGTCTCATTGGGTGAATTGCCTTTCTTATTCTAATTCAATAAACCGAAAACTTCGTCTTTCAGAGCTGTATAAAAACCCTGGTTTATACACATACTTTTAAAACCTTTTTACTATGAAAAAATTGTATGAAATTAATTGCACAAATTCCATCTTTTATAAGATTAAAGTGTCTTTTAAACGCTCTCAATAGCTTTGTTTTATTAAAAATCTGCAGCGACCTTACAGCTCAACATAACGACTCCAAAACTGAACTGAATTGATCTGTTATTATTGTAGCGTGCCTGGTTCCATGTGTTGTAGTTTTTGAAAGCTTACCTCTTAATTGCTCATTTAATCTTTAAAGTTAATAAATGTTTATTGTTATTTAATTCAACCGTGTTGTAGTGAAGAATGCCTAACCACCCAACGCGGCAGTGGTGACCCCTTTTGGACTTAAAAACACGTAAGCTATTCTGTTCTACTGGCGAATGCAATACAAATTCTTCTACTACGGATGATCAGTACGTAGCGAAAGATTTTTTTTCTCCTTCTCCTCAAGGCCACTTGAAGCATCTGCTCGGAGATTCGTTTCGCTTCCTGCTTATTCAACAATATGACTAGTGAAACCGTAGAAGTCGCTCGTATTGCTTTGCGACTGCCGCCGTTTTGGAAATCCAACGTTCGTCTATGGATTGCGCAATGCGACCATGCATTCACATTCAGTGGTATCTCCAGTGATGATTCTAAGTATTCTGCTTTGGTTGCGAACCTGGATGCTGAAACTCTCTCCTACGTGTCGGACATTGTGTTAAGCCCTCCGAACAGTGACAAATATCACACTCTCTCGCAGCGGCTCATCACCCAATTTAGCGACTCGGAGACTCAAAAAAATTAAGAAACTGCTTACTGACCTTCAGCTAGGAGATGAGAAGCCCAGCCACCTGTTTCGAAAAATGAAAGAGCTGTCTAATGGCCAACTCCAGGATGACTTTCTGCAAAGTTTGTGGCTTCAAAGAATGCCACCACATATCCAGACTGTTTTGTCTGCATCCTCGGAGCCTTTGGATAAACTGGCTATCATCGCCGATAAGGTTTCTGAGGTTTTTGGTGCGTCCTCGACTATCTGTGCTGCCACAATTGTTCCTCCACCATCCCAGTCATCTTCATGCAGTGCTCAGCCAACCATGGACTCTCTCGCCAGGCAGATCCAAGAGCTGTCTCTACAAGTTGCTGAACTGACAAGAGAGCGCAATTCCTCTCGCCACCAACGATATAGTTCTGACCGCCGGAGATCACATTCAGTGAAATCTGTGTCATCCCACCTTCTCCAACTATGAATAAATCACCTCAGTCTAACTTCTCCTTATTTGCTGCTAATAATACCAAAATTCCAGCCTATGGTATGGTCCGTAAAGAACTGAACCTGGGTCTGAGGCGACCTTTTATCTGGACTTTCATAATTGCTGATGTATCATCTCCTATAATTGGTGCTGATTTTCTAAAGCACTTCAACCTTTTAATCGACCTTAAGAAAAAAAAGGTTGGTGCATGTGGAAACTTCTCTTTTCACTTCTTGTGTTTTTTCAAATATTGTACAGCCCTCAATCCTCACTGTAGATGCAAACATTAGTTTTAAAAACATCTTATCGGAATATCCAGACCTCAGCAACCCTTCTTTAATTTCCAAATCAGCATCACATGGCACAGTCCACCATATTATTACTACTGGCCCACCAGTCACTGCCAGGCCTAGAAGGCTACACCCTAAACTGTATGATGCAGTGAAGGTAGAATTTGAATTTCTTCTTGCTCAAGGCATTATTAGACCTTCCAAAAGTCCCTGGAGTTCTCCTCTTCATGTTGTGCCCAAATCTGACTCTACAGTTAGACCTGTTGGGGATTACAGGCAGCTGAATTCTGTTACTGAGTTCGACAGCTACCCCATGCCTTATTTGAATGACTTTGCTCATGCACTACATGGCAAGAGGATATTTTCCAAAATAGACATTTTTAAGGCATTCCACCAAATCCCTATAGCTGAGTGTGATATTCCTAAAACAGCTGTAACAACTCCATGGGGTCTTTACGAATATACCCATTTGTGTTTTGGCCTTGTGAATGCACCACAAACCTTTATGCGATTCATGCATGAAGTACTAAGAGGACTTCCTTTTTGTTTTGTCTACTTGGATGATATTTTGAGTTACTCAGAAAATGCTGAGGAGCATCGTTATCACTTAAGAACTATATTCCAAAGACTGAGCTCATATGGTTTAAAACTAAATATCTCTAAATGTGTATTTGGTGTGACTGAACTCATTTTCTTTAGCCACTTTATCACTCCTGATGGCATTAAGCCATTGCCTGACAGAGTTCAAGCAGTTCTTGATGTCCAACAACCAGAGACTGTTGGCTCTCTGAGAAAATTTTTAGGACTGTTAAATTTTTATAGACGTTTCTTGCCCAAAGCAGCTGAACAACAGTATCTTTTAAGTGAATTTTTAAAAGGTTCTAAAGGTAAGAAGGACTCAAAGCCTTTAAACTGGTCTTCTGAGGCAATTACAGCATTTTAGAGGTGTAAACAAGCTCTTGCTGATACTGCACTTCTTGCTCATCCTTCACCTTCTGCCCCGCTTGCTCTTCATGTGGACGCCTCTGATTATGCCATAGGAGGTGCACTTCACCAAGTTGTGGACTCTGAGCTACAGCCATTGGCTTTCTTTTCCAGAAAACTTACTTCATCTGAAAAGTCTTACAGTGCCTACGACCGTGAACTCCTTGCTATCTACTCGGCTATCCGACACTTTCGGTATATGCTGGAAGCTAGAGATTTCACAATGTTTACTGACCACAAGCCCCTCACTTATGCTTTTAGGCAAAAAAGTGACAAGTGTTCTCCACGGCAGATCCGTCAGCTGGATTTCATCTCTCAGTTCACCACAAATATTGTACACATTCCAGGATCTGACAATATTGCTGCTGATGTTCTCTCTCATGTTTCTGCAATCACCTTCCCAAGTCAAATTGACTATGACTGTATTGCTGAGACACAACAGACTGATCAGGAGCTTCACACCCTAATAGCATCTGGAACTTCCTTGGAACTCAAAAGGTAACTTTTCCCAATTCATCTACTGAAATTATGTGTGATCTATCAACGGGCACAGCCAGACCCTACATCCCAAAACAGCATCGCCAAGATGTTTTCTCTGCTATGCATAATTTATCCCATCCTGGCATACGTCGATCAGTGCATTTGATGAAGCAGCGTTTTGTTTGGCCATCAATCTCATCAGATGTAGCTAAGTGGACAAGACACTGCCTAGCTTGCCAAAAATCCAAAATTCATCGTCATACTAGATCACCTCTTTCATCATTTCAAGAACCTTCCCAACGTTTTGATCATGTTCATCTGGATCTCATTGGACCTCTACCTCCATCAAATGGCTACACCTATTGCCTGACAATGATTTACCGTTTTTCGAAATGGCCAGAGGCCCAACCTCTCAAAGACATAACAGCTGAGACTGTGGCTGAGGTCTTCTTTTCCTCTTGGGTGTCTCGCTTTGGAACTCCTGCAATTCTCACAACCGACAGGGGCAGGCAGTTTGAGTCCTCGCTCTTCAAAGCTCTTAGCAAACTACTTGGTGTTCAGAAGTGTCGTACAACTGGATACCACCCTCAAGCTAATGGGATGATCGAAGAATTGCACCGCCCATTGAAAAGTGCAATCAAATGCCATGCTACTGAGCGTTGGACAGAAGTACTCCCTATCATCTTACTAGGTCTACGAGCTTCTCTTAAAGAAGATATTCTGTGTACCCCAGCTGAATTAGTTTTTGGGACCACTATTCGACTGCCAGGGGAGATGTTTGACTCTTCCAAGCCAGACGATGATGTTGTGAATTTTGTTTCGAAACTTAAGTCTCACATGCAATCACTTCACCCTAAACCACCAAAACACCATGGCAAACGTCCAGTTTTTATCCATCCAGGACTGTTGGAAGCAACACATGTTTTTCTTCGCCGAGACATGTTACGTCGTCCACTTCAACAACCCTATGATGGCCCTTTCAAAGTCTTACAAAGGAAGGATAAAGTGTTTTTCCTTGACATCAATGGTAAACGGGTATCTGTATCTATTGATAGATGCAAACCAGCCTTCTTTCTTAACACTGAGGACTTTCAACTACCTCAAACCAAGAATGAAACACCTGCTACTGTGGAACCTAATGCAACAGCTTCAACACCTGCTACTGTGGAATCTGATCCAACAGCTTCAACGCCTACCCAGCCATCTACACGTTCTGGTCGCAAAGTTCATCTTCCAACTAGGTATCGTTGACACTGGAAGGGGAGTATGCAGCGACCTTACAGCTCAACATAACGACTCCAAAACTGAACTGAATTGATCTGTTATTATTGTAGCGTGCCTGGTTCCATGTGTTGTAGTTTTTGAAAGCTTACCTCTTAATTGCTCATTTAATCTTTAAAGTTAATAAATGTTTATTGTTATTTAATTCAACCGTGTTGTAGTGAAGAATGCCTAACCACCCAACGCGGCAAATCTAAAGAGAGAAATATATAATTAGGTTTATATTTCTTCCAAAAAGAAAGAAAGAAAGAAAAAGAATGAGTTATACAAAATTATTCTGAATTTTTACTATTAGATTCTAAAGTGTAAGAATATGGTACTAATGATTTAAAATCGTAATACTTTTAATAATTAAAGACACGTTTTAAGAATTGTTCTCTGCAAAACACTGTTTATTGCCTTTAAGAGAAATTAAAACTGTTTGAGTCAAGCAAATGATTTCAAAGAATAATATTAATTATTTTGTACCACCAGATCGTTAAATAACACGCCCCATATCACGGATTTCTGCTTTAGGGAAAGGTTATAGTTTAAAAAACACACAGACGAAAGCACCCAGGCGTAATATCTATGGTGAAAACTAAAAATCTCCGCTGGTGTATAGGAAAAGTTTTAACCCCCAAACCTCACCTTTGCATACACCACTGACTGTTACTAAGGTGACCAAACGTCCTCCTTTTCAATATTTTAAAATTGATCTGTTAATCTCTATTTTTAGAGATGAACCAAACATGTTTCCAAAATGTCGAAGAATGGTCTGAAACAAATATCACTGGAAATAAGTTTTCAATGGTGTTTTTTTTTTTACTTCATCACAAGTAAATTGGGCAGATATAGAAAACTGTGTTGATTTTTTATCAAAAGAAATGCCTGATATTAAAAGCTTTGACAATGGTTTGTTTGGTGAAATTGGAAGACTGAATGTACATTTAAATTATAATAAATTGGAACATCAACATGCTGAAATTGATAAAAGATGGGTGGAAATACTTAACCATTTCAAAAATGAACACATTACATATAAAAATTTAGTTATTCTTTTTGAATTTACGTTGTGCTTCCCTGGAACTAATGCAGCAGTTGAAAGAGTTTTTTTCATTTGGTAATGATTTTTGTGAAGTGACTAATGAGAAATCAATATTGAATGTTAATATTTTAGCTACAGTGCTTACCGTAAAATTCAGTATGAAGGATATTTTTTGCCCGAACTTTCCGATATATTAAAAAAATTATATGTTGATAAAAAAAATTGATTTAATGGGGAAAATGCACGTTTAAGATAGTAATTAAAAAGAATGTAAGCGTAATTAACGTATTTTTTTTTAAACGTTTCATATATTTAAGTTGTAATTTTTTCTTAAATTTTTCGTCCTCCTTTTCAGATTAAAAAAAATGGTCACCTTACTGCTACCATTATTTTTTGCTTATATTGAATACATTCGACAGTATATTTTTTCCCTAGATAAAAGTCCAAGTACACATAGCACCACAATTCTCACCTAGCAATTTTAAACCTCTGTCAAATGAGGTTCACATTTGAATTGTCGTCAAACTTTCCTCATCCATACCATTCTAACGCTTTAACTTAAAGATTTATGAATTTAATGACTTGTTTACATGACAGGTCTCTAGTAGAACCAGGATTTGAAAAAGTGATTCTTTGAAACAGCAACAGCCACGATGTCGCTCTGTCATTATTACGAGTATATTCATCAAAACCAAAACCAAAACCTTCAAAACTCCAAAAAAAATCCAATGTTGCCATAAAATATTGAAAAAAATCCTAACAAATTTTACATTGCATCCTATAAAGGCTACTTTGTGATTCCTAAAAATAAAGAATAGCACTATAACAAAATATTTTTATAATTTTTATGTTTTGTCGATCTAAGCTTGAGCAATCACGAAAAAGAACGATTAGTTTGATAGTGTACCATACATAACTTTTGAAAAAGTTAAAACATTGCCTTGATGGAAATATTTTTATTCTTTAATTAGAAGAATTAATTAGATATGTATAACTTAAATCGAAAGCTCTCTATTTTGGTAGACGTTATGACTTCAATAACAAACATTTTTTTGTGATTACGTAAATTGGCATCAGTCGCTTCCGGTCTTCTTTCAGATCTGACTAGGTCTGACTCTAAACGAAACTGGGCGTTGGTTTTGCAGAAGTATTTCTGCAAGTAATCAACTCAAGGTATTGAGGAAAATATTAATTTTTTTCTCTATTATTTCATAAAAGATTGAATTTGATCAATCGTAGAATATTTAAATTGCTGATAAGTTTCATAAACGTTTTAAAATATCTGCCCTTTAAATGCAGGTTACTTGCTTATTTATACATATTTTATTTACTTTTTTTAAATTACCGGGGTCATAATTATTTTTATGCTTTTATATTTCTGATTATTTGTTACAGTATAACAAAAAAACTAATTTTACTTTTGCATTTAATGTCTGTAGTTCTGATATTTTCTTAGAATGCATTCTTTTTCAAAAATTGAGTTTTATTTTCGTTTATTCTTGCGTGATCACTTATTACTTTTTGGAATGTCAGCTACATTATTTATTATGAATTTTTTCGTTTTAACCTAACTAAAATTAGTAATGAATAATTTGATTATATTTTGAAGTTTTAAGTCGATTACTAGTAATTAGCAAAAACTTCATTTTTGTAATATTTTCGTTTTTTGTTTAATTCCTCTAAACTTAGTTAATTTTGTAAATTTAAAATTTTATAAATGAAAACTTTTGTGTGGAAGACAAATATCTTTTTTTAAAACTGAAACATAGATACAAATATTTCTTTGATTCCTAATATGTAATGCATAATGCTAAATTTCTGGTATATTTTACAATGTATTTTTTCAAAGTATTTAGGATTTTATTTTAATTTTAGTTTTGATATATTGGCCATTAAATAGAGGGAATCATGCTATCAATATAAATTTAAAAGAACTGCATGTAATAGTAACATTTCTAATCTTGTCATATACTGAAATCCAGTAACATTTAAGCTAAGTTGTATTTTCATAAAAGTGGATGTTGTTAAAAGTTATAAGATTATTATATTATCTTAAATTGACCTATAAAAATGGGCATTTTTCTTGGTCAAGTAAAATGAAGTATTAATATTGGTGAGTATTAATTTCGAATTTACTGGAATATATAAATATATATCCAGTGGCATATACACAAGGGTGGGGTTGTCAGGTTAAAACCACTCCCATAGACCAACAGATTTTTTAACTTTTAGCATAAAGATAACATCTTGGTACTTTGCGCAAATTTTTTTTTAAACATTACTTCTACCATGAAAGTAATCTGTGTACATTGGATATTTTTAATTTAGGATAAAATATCTTTTTAGCCTTATACTTTTGAATTAATTTAAAATGTTAGCTATTTAATCAAATTTCAAATTAATGAAGCTTGAATTTATTTAAATAATGTAATGTTCATTATAACATTCATTTCATCTATAGAAAGTTTTTATGAAATAGTATGTATTTTTAATTATTAATGCAAAATTGTTTTTTCCATTACTTTGTTGAAGTCTAACAAATGTTTATGAAATTTCTTTGAAGTTATCTAATATGTACTGAAGTAGATTTCCTTCTATTATTATTATGTGCATTTTGAAAAGTATAATATGTAAATATAAATATATTTTTCAAAATTATGTTATTTCAATAGCAAAACACATAGTTAACATCATTCACTTGGCAAGTATAATTGAAATCTTCTCATGTTTATTTCATTGAAGGATGATTTTCTTAAGATTATTTTTTTAAAACTGTTGCTTTTAAATATTAAAATTTATAAATATAGTATGGTTAAATTTAGAATTGTTGCATTCCTATCTTTTTATTTTATATTCAAGCATTTTACCTTTTCTATTACAATGGATATTTATATATAAGCTGGCCAGTTATTGATATTTAGCTAATTAATATTATAATTAATGAACCCTCATTTGAATATAAGAAAAAAGATTGCTCTCGTATAAGATATCAATTTAATTCCTGATGTTTGTGCAATTTTCTTATTTTGAAATACTGTGTAAATAAAAAGTAAAACAGCCTATTAGTTATGAAAAAAGACATGTCATTCATGAGTCTTATATTTCCGATCTCTAAAAGCTAACTGACAAATGGCGGAAAGTTATTTTTGAATAAAATTTTTCTGATAATTTACTTATCATACAAAAATATTAAATTATATATATAAATAAATTTACTTATGGGTGATATAGTTAACTTTTTTTTAAAAAAATTGTACTTGACATACAATGTTTAAAATTTGTTGTGAAGTAATTATTTTCAGCAGAATTATTATTCGGTTATAAGCAAACAATAAATAAGTACCAGAGTTTTCACAGAACCTAAAAGATGATTTAAGATGAGAAAGAAGACTTTTTCTCCTGGTGGATGAATTAAAGGGGAGCAATAACTCATTTGATTAAGTGATACGGATTTTGGAAAAGAAATTATTTTGTTTCACAGCTCAAGACAAAACCTTTATGAAATACAGAAAACTAGCTTTCAGAGTGAAGGAAAAACCTGGCAAAAAGAAGATTAAAATATTTTAAATGCCTAAAAATATTTAAAGTTTTTGTGATCATATTTTAATAAATATCGAATTTAAAATTCTAATATATGCCTTTTAATATTTGTTTATAATTATTGAAAAATCTTGTAGGAAGTATACGCTGTAAAATTGTAGTTTAGCCCACATTTTTGGTGAAGCAGGAAAAGAATTTAAAAACTGTCGCCACACAATTTGTATAAAAAAATAACTCATTTTTCTATGTTTGATTTCCATCCAATATGATAATAGTTAAAATTTTGCCATATGTTAAAGTTGGAAATAAAATAGGATTTAACCAAAATAGGCTTACAATTAAATTTGACCATGATCTGGAGCCTGTCAGAACCATTTCTTTTTCTTTCTGTTTGGCTTGTACAAATATATTGAAAATGGCTTAAACTAGTTAATATAGTTTTTAATCTGTTTTTGTTTTGTTATAAATAAAGATGTAGTAGGATTTAAAGATTTTATTATTTGATGTAAGATCATTTGAAATTATTTCAACAGCCTGAATGTAATGCAGTGTCTTGACTAATCATTCCAAGTTAAAAAATTAACTCGTGCTGCAAGGTCTTTGTAATGGGGTGTAACAACTCTTTTTATTATGCCCATGCCTTGTAACTTTCTCAATATTACATAATTTTTTATAATGACACTTAATCTTGTCATGAATGTAACCTGTGTTAATACTTGTTAAGCAAATGCTTATCTGAATGAATTTTATTTTCTTTGAATTATTTTATGAAAAGTTGCAGTGTTGTTACATTTAGTCTAGGCATTTCTTAAGATATTAATTTAAAAAGATTGTTCTCGTTAAAATCTGGATATTTTAATAAAAGAACATATTTTTTCTGTTATACTGTTTAGAAAAATTAATTGAACTTCCAAGAAAGAAATTTAATGCAAATTAACAACAAAATTCTCAATGAATATCAAAACCTAAATTTTATTTGAAGTTTTTCAATAAGAATAAATTGTTTGTTAAAAAAGTCATCTTTTTAAAAACAACCACCAATTTTAAGTAAAAAAAATTAAAAAAATAGCAAATACAGAAAACACATAACTTGATCACAATAAGTTAGCATTTTATACATGTGGGTTACCAAAGTAAACAGTTTACCAGAATGAAAGCGTTATCACACACACAATATCTTAACACTACCAGATTCACCCTGTTCTGTATTCTAGCTTTAAAATTTCTTAAATTTTTCATTGTATCTATTTTGTTTTCTGTTCAAAAATCTACATTATTTACTCTACGTGTAAAGAATTTAGAACTGGAAAAGAGAATATAACATTAATTTTCTCCCTTACCAAAGAGGTATGAAATATGGAGAAAATAATGAAAGAAATTTTTATGCAAGAATTAAGGACAATTGCAAGTTTAAATTTTAAGTAACAAAGCAGTACAAAATATTAATATTAAAAAAAATTTTAAAGTGCAAATTTTGTCTTTGGAAATATAATAGAATGGACTGCTTTGTAAAATCTGGTAATGAATATTGAACCACACCCACACATATAATTATTAGTTTCCCAATATTTGAAAGTTATATTGAGAATTTTTCTGTATCCCTTGGATTTCAAGAACTCTTTAAATTTTAATTTTCTAAAACACCTAAGTGATACATTTAACTTATTTCAATATATGGTAGCAGTGGTAGCCAAGTGCTCATAAGTTCACACTGACAAGTTAAAATTCTATTCAGTTTAGATGCTAATGGAGAGCTTCCATGTAGAGACATTGATGCAGTTAAGTCTGTCTAGGCTCAAAAATGCTCGTCAACATGCGGTGTGTATGTTTGAAGAGTTGAGTACCACACACACACAATAATTTCACTCAGTTATCAACCTTGTCACTGGCAGAGGCTCAAAATCATACAGTCTGTCACTAATTCCTTTCATAATTTAAAAATTTCTCAAATTTATAAACAGCATACTCTCTTTGGGATTTACGAGTTGTCTCTTTTAAAGCATATTATTTTTTTTTAAATAAAAATTGTGCAAGATTTTTTTGCTTCCAAACCTAAAAATTATTTTTCAATAATAGTTCATTTTGTTCAATTAAAGTATTTTGATTAGCAAATTATGCGTGCAAAAATTTTGAATTAAATATTCTCAACTATTTAATATTGCACCTAGCAGAGAGAACCTTAGTGCGTATTCTGCTTAAACTTAATGCATTATTCCAAAGAAAGAATACAAGTTAATAAGATGATTCTTCTCAATTTATTTTGAACTCGCATTGCATTTTTGAAACTGCGTAGGTGAACTCTGAATTGTTGAAATATTGTAAATAAATCATTTTATTAATTTTGCAGATTCTTATACTCAGTATGACCTGTCTTTACTTTTATTTCTCTGTTTATGCTAATATTTAAATTATTTTATTAATTTAATTGGAATATTTGTGGTTCATGTGTGTTCGAATGCTCACCAATATCTGTGTTGAATGTAGGAAATCTTTGCCAGAATAAAAAAAGTATAGTGTAACAGAATTTTTGTATTATGTACTAAAAGTTATATTTAACTCTTATATCAACAAAGCTGCCATATTTGTCAGCATGCATTGATAAGATTTTTTAAAATGTTCAGTATTGACTTATTAATATATTTTTATTCTGTTTATACATAACTGTTTTAAATATTTATTATATAGCTATCAAAATGGATATCCAACCAAGAGAAATAAAAGTGTTAGAAACAGTAGATGATATCCAAATACGGAGAGATCAGGTCCTTTCTCGCTATTCCGAGTTTAAAACCGAAGCTCGACACAAAAGAGAACGATTAGAAGATTCTCGAAGATTTCAATATTTTAAGCGTGATGCAGATGAATTGGAATCCTGGATAAATGAAAAGTTACAAGCTGCTTCAGATGAGAGTTATAAAGATCCTACCAATCTTCAGGTAAAATATTCTTAATTTTTCAAAGATGGAAAATTTTTGATAATTACTTCAGTTTTATTTTTTACATGTACTCAAATTTTAGATTGTATTAAAAGAATTTTTTTTGTAGTATAATATTAAAAATAAAGATATTTAAATTCTTATCCTTTAATATTTTTCTCTTGAGTAGTTCTAATCTCATCTTAAGTTCTCATGATTAAACTTTAATCATGAGTTTTAAATTATACTTTCTGTCATAATGCTATATTTATTTTTTTATTAATTTTCTTTTCCATACATACTGTCTCATGAAACATATTTTATTTAAATGTGTTTACAAGTCCCTCTACTCTCTTTTTCTTTTTTACAAAATGATAAATTTTTTGGACCAAGAGCAGCAGATCTGATCAAAATAGTAAATAATAATATATGCGATGTTTTCTACTACTTTAGCCATATAATAAATAAATGGTCTGATAATCAACTGAAACCTTTTAATGTCATTCAAACCAAAGCCCTCTGAATTGCATTAGGACTTCCACAATGGACGCCAAACATTTTACTTTTTAAATTGGCTGGACAGGAAATTCTGTTAGACAGAATAGGAAGACCGGCAAATAAGTATTTCCTTTCTCAAATTTCTAATCAAATCTTTTCTCCATTATATAGCAATAACCCTGAGTCTCTGAATTTAAATATTATGGAAAAGATAAAAATAATATAAATATACTAAATCCTTTAAATGTATGTGCTGTTAATGGTCAAATTATCCCAATCCCTAGAATAACATCTTTTTCAATTCTCCCATGCAAAATATATGTCAATAACTTCAAATTTCAGGATAAAAATTTACCAGTACAAATTATAAGGGGTTTATTTGATGAAACAGTAGATTGTGGATTCCATGACTTCTATATAATAGCTACTGATGCTTCAAAAAAGGAACAAATTACATGTGTTGCAGGTATTATATGAAAAGTTCCTCGTTTGCTTATAGAATCAATCACAAAAATTCTGTTTTACAGCTGAAGCTCTGGGTATCTGTTAAGCTCTAGATGATCCGTCAGTTACAAACAAGAATCTGCTAATTTTATCTGATAGTCTCTCTGTCCTCTCTGCTCTTCAAAATTACTCGATCAAATCCCATAGTGTTATCCATAAATTAGCTAGCAAGATATATATTCTATCTCATTATAATAATCAGATAATTCTACTTTGGATTCCGGGACACTCACATGTATGGTGGAATGAATTAGGGGATAATCTCGCAAGAACTGTCACAGAGTCCAATGTTTACATAGACTGGATCGCCTCAGAAGACATCAGCAAAAAAATATATCAAGAGTGTTTTAAAAAAGCAAATGATAATTTCTGTTCAAGCAAATATTTTGAAAACTTGGGCTATATTCCAAACATAGGCTCAGTCTCTAAGTGGACAAGTAATAGAAGAGAAGAAACCCTTGTACACTTGAATCTTCAGCAAAATGATCATCACTCCAGGACTTATATGAAATTTAATTTATCAGACAATGCAAATTGTAGAATTCATAATTGTTTAAACAACCTGGACCACATCTTGTTGAACTGCAATAGATATATTCACCTTCGAAATCAACTAAAGCATTTTCTCAAAATTGATGCACATTATAACATTACATTCAAAGAATTATTGGAGAAAGCTACATCAAATAGATAAACATTCAGATTTTTTATCCAGAAAATGAAATATTTTGATATCTACCAATTTTATAAATTCTTTAGTTTTTTTAAGGGATAATAGCTTTTGTTGCTCCATATCCCACAAAACCAGAACTGAACTGATAAATTTTTTAGGATTGTTAATACATTTCTTAAATATTTTATAATGCAAAATTATTTTATTTCACAAGCAAATGTTAATTATCTAATAGTAATATGCTCATACTTTTTTTGGCATTCCTTAAATATCTTATTCTTGGTAGTATTTTTTCAATTCCTACTATTAGTTCACGCTCTCCCTATATATATCTTCAAATTTTCAATTGTTAATAAAATACTTTTTATTCATCCACTCAAGTTCAAATACCTTTTTTTTAAACTTGTAGGAGATGACACTTGATGTTAATGCAGTTTTTTCAAATGTTAATTCTTATTTATTAATAAATAAATAGTAACAAATAATAATAATAGTCTAACACCATTTATAAAAAGGAAAATCGCTTGTTGTGTCCCTGTAGCGCAATGGATAGTGTGCGTTGGGCTTCTAATCCAAAGGTCGTGGGTTCGAATCCCACCTGAGATGGCCTAATTTCTGAGAATGTGATTTCGTTTTACTATACTATTTTATCGGAATAAATAAATAAATTTAATTAATGAATAAATAGTAACAGAGACAAAAATAATAGTTCAACGCCATATATAGAAAGGAAAATCGCACTTTCTATTTTCTAACTTAATATTGTGATTTTGTCATATGTATATACATATTTATATTAATTGTAATTATTTAATAAAAAGTAACTAAAATAAAAAATTTCTTTGTTGAGACCTAAGTAGGAATTGACTTAAATTTTTTTTTATTACTTGTTTATATAAAAGTGTTTATATTTTATTTTTTAGGCAAAGATTCAAAAGCATCAAGCTTTTGAATCAGAAGTTGCTGCCCACAGCAATGCTATTGTAGCATTAGATAACACAGGCTCTGAATTGATTAATCAAAACCACTTTGCATCAGATGTCATTAAGGTAGGATTTTTTTTTTTATTTCTGTACATGTGCATTTTTTGTTTTAGTATTAAATTTATGTTTGACAAATATTTATATGCATAAAATTTAATTATAGGTTTTTAAAATTATTTTATATGTTTTTAGTATTCAGTTGAATATGTTATCCTATATGTAAGATTTAATGCATTTTTCTATTTAATTTTTAGAAATTAGAGTAAAAGTAAAATTGATAATGAAAATTATTTTCTGTTTTCAAATAGTTCTTGTAATAATTATTATTGTATTTATTCAAATAATTTATTTTTTAGTATTAACCTCTAAAAACTATTTTTTCTCTCAATTTATGTGAAATTTTATAGGAGACAGTATTATTATACGATAAAAATTAAGTGTTTAAATGAGGGAAAGTATGGAGGAAAACATTGAAAATCTTAATTCGTATTACTACAGTCATGGTTACTTTATTCATATATGTATAGCTCTCTCTATATGATATCTTTTATATTAACCCTCTAACCGGATAGCACGGAAAATTCCGTCAGTGTAAAAATGCTTCGAAAATGGACTGCACGGATTTTTCTGCCTTCAAGTAACGTTTTCAAAAGCGGATTAGCCGCACTTTTCTGAAATCCTTTCCCCCTTTTAAGGTTTAACATCTTGAAAGATAATGAGGGACGGAGGAAGCAACACAGCAGGATTTTTATGGCTCGCAGGGAACCCCGTGTTTTGACCCTGGGTCAATCGTAAAAAATCGAGGGGAAATTTCTTTAGACCCCAGGAAGTGTTAATTTGTTACCTCGTTTTTTTAAAGTTTTGTAAAGTCCCAACGCATAAGTAATATATGTTACAATTCCCTTTTGGTTTCATATTAATTTGAAACTGTAACAAGTTCGGGCGTGTCAGTGCAATCTGCTATTTTATATAGTTAGACAAATTATCTTTTTTAAGTATATTCTTTTGCTTATTTTCTTATTTTAATCAAAGCTTTCAGTTTTTTGAAACATGATTATTTTATTATAAGATGCCAAAAAAAATTAATAAAACACCAAACTCTTTAAAATTTGGAACCTTTTCAATTTTCCAACCACTAAAAATGAATAAATTTAAACTTCATCAAATCATTTGAAACATTTTCTTACACTTTAATAAAAATAATAACGAAAAAAAAAAAAAACTAATTAAGATTTATTAGTTTTTTTTTTTTTTTTTTTAGATTTCAAAGCCTAAGTGTTCAGGGAAGTTTAAGTACAGTGCCTGGTTATATATTGTTAAAATACACCGAATTATATTTGAATTTTAAGTGCTTGAACTTCAGTTTACATCAAAGACAACATGAATGAAGATTTTCACACAGTTTTTTTATAACTTGAATGTTTGAATAAATGGTAATCAAAAATATACGGAAACATTTACAGTAGACATTTATGCATATAAATAAACATAAAAATCAATTTTAAATTCGAGCTATTGAAAAACATTCGAATTATATATTGTTCGAAAATATCTATTTATACAAAATACCTCAACATTTATCTTTTTTAAAGGCTAACTGAATAAGTAATTAAAATCTGGATATATTTTGAAATCTCGACTTTATAAAGCTAGAAATTTTATGTTAGAAATTCCATTTGAAATTTCGAAAATAAAAATGCATCGCTCAGTTAAAAATTATTTTCCATAAGTTTTAGCAATTGTTTGAGTATAATAAAAATTTCAAATTTTATTATATAGCTTCTTTGGTATCTTTTAATATATTTCGGCGCGGTAGCCGAGTGGTATAGGTATCGGAACGTGGCTTGCTTTGTCACGAGTTCGAGCCCAGTACCACTAAAGACCCGCCGTGTAGGGCAGCGATGCACGTTAAATCTGTCGAGAGCTGAAACGTCCTCCCGTTGCTGTGGTGTGGTAGTTAGGAGAGGGGGTGCCAGCTCAGGTGCCGTCCACGTCACTTGACCATGGTTCAAAATTATGTGGTCCGTCGCCAAAAGCCCTCGTGTAGCTGAACAGTGCGACGTTAATATACAATCATTCATTTAATATATTTCGAAGATTTCATACAATTCAGTTGAAAACCGCATGCTAAGAGCAAAAAAATGTACTAAAAAAATTGATGAATATACAATTACAATAAATTCTTACATAGAAGCAAAACTGAGAAGCTAAAGCGTAGGAATAAAAAATTTTGAGTATATCTGTAGTAGTTTTCGAAATATTTATTTTAAAGTTTAGAAAATTTGTGTGCATTATGTTATACTTAATATTAATTAAATGGTTAAAATAATGTGTTAATATTAGTCATGTAATCGTTTGATGACATTCATATACTAATAAAAATTATCATGGTCATTGATGCGAATGTCAAGAATTTTATGTAATTTTAAATTCAGACATTAAGATATTGATGTAGAAAATATAAAACGACCATCTAAAATACATGAAAAATGCAGTCTTCTATAAAATGATCTTGACAAACAAAATCCAGCATTTTCACTTACTATAGAAGAGCCGGCTTAGTCAGGGCGATCTGGAAAACAGAGAGAGAACCGCGGTTTTGATGGATGCCGCTCTAGCTTTTAAAGCTCCCAGGAAAAATTATATACATATAAATTACAAATGCAAAAATAAATCTTGTAATTTTCCATACATTTTTATAACAACGAATTGTGGAATTGGCTTCCAATACATTGTTGTGTTTGACAATATGTAAGGTAACCAACCCTACTTTAGATTTTGTACTACTTTTTTCAGTAATCGTATTCCTTTTAAAATTAATTCATGCAGCCGAAATACACCTTTTGCACCCTTAAAAATTTATGTAAACTATAACGGTTAATTTTAATTTATGCAACTTGTGAAATGTTCATAATTAACCATTTCTGTCTAAACAGTTTACATGAAAAAAAAAAAAAAAAGTTTGGACTCCCTCATTCATTAGGGATTTATATAAGATTCTAACATTAAATTTTATTTTTCACCAAATAGGATCGAGTGGTAGTGTATAGTGCTTCCACACCACAGGTCTGGGGTTCTATTAACGGGTTGCGCAAGGTCGACTCTGCCTTTCATCCCCGCTACATTGGGTCGATAAATGAGTACCAAGCTTGCTTCGGGTCTTAAACACTGAAGGTCTCTCTTCAGACAGACCACCAAATCGGGACATCTGTTCATGCACCTCAGCGTCCAATAGTCACGTGTATTATGATGGGCACAGTAGTTCCTGGCCCTCATGGATTGTTGTGCTTCTGAGTTTGAGTCTTAAGTTTGAGGATTACCTCACTTTGGGGATACCCCTTAGATAAACATGTATTTCCACTCATTTGCAATTAAACATTTTTCTTTCAATTACGTTTATTTCAGAAGGAAGTTTGATTTTTCAAATGTATTTGCTTAATAACATGCATATTTGTGTATTATATTAAACATTTTATCAATCCAAAATTACATGATTTTAGCTCCTCTAAAAGCTTTTAGGATTTTACGACTGATCTTACAATCCATATACGTTTTATAGTAGTGTATTTAAAAATGATAAAGACATTTTTACGACTGTGAGCTTTTATGCCTCGTATATAAATATAAAAAATTGCATTCAGCTACAGTTTTTAAAATGTACTGAAATAAGTGGAAGAATAGGATATTTACATATTATGAATATTTTTGACTGCAGTAAGATATATTTATATTTCAGTTTCTTTACAATTTGAATAGAAGTGTTAAGCCACACACACACATTTTGCGAATAGTTTGATGTTGAGTATAAACCCACATAGGCTGTTTAATATTGTAAAGTGTTTTACTTTGATACCAGCACACACTAAAATAAGGCTCATTTGCAGCTATATGATCAGCTTCAGTGATATTTAAATTTTCAAAAATAGTCTACACGCACGAAAACATTCTTTCACAACCGCACACCACATCTCATACTATATCTTTCCTACAGCAGGAAATATTTGTGTATACTGAAAAATTTAATACAGGATACATTTTCAAGTGTTAAATTTGTTTTTAAAATTTGGTATGAATACATTGTGGAACTGTCAGTTAACTTCACTGAACAAAATTGTTTTAAGTGTACTGTTTTGAAAGACAAAATTAATTAGGGAGAACTTTTCTCACAATAGAATTTGTAATGACTGAATTGTGTGAAAATGTAGTTATCGATGTGTGACATTTTTCCTTGTAATAAAAGAAACAGAAAGATAAGAAATTTAACTTGAGTAGAAAATGGTTAGAAGTACTGTCATGCGCATTTGAAGAAGTATATCCCCCATTAAAATTAAAAATTATTGACTGAATGTGTGTTATGTCCATCACAAATGCCGATGTAGAAAAGGAATTTTTATTTAATACAAGAAGTTCGAAAAAGAGAACAGTAGGAAGGAAAATTAAATTTTTTTTCCGAATTCAGTTAACATAAAAATATATTTTATATGATTTTAATTAAAATAAATTAAAAGTATTGAAATCCTTTTTTATGCTATTTTAATAACTGAATATAGAGAAAGATCGGTTTTATTTCATAAATATAATCATCGTATGTAATATTTATTGTGTTATTGTTTAAAAATGAGATAGGGCCTTTGCTCTTTTTACCTCATTACTTTTTTAAAAAACATGAAAGTGAGCGCGTTTTCTTACTCTCATATTCAAAAATGAATACAGGATGCTTTTTTCTGGTTCAAATCGCAATACCAAAAATATGTATATATTTTTTTTTAATTTTTAAAAAATGTCAGAAAAATAAATTTTCTTTGAAGAAAATATAATTATTTTTCAACTTCTAACATACTATTTACTTAATTTTTTCCTCTTTTTTTTACCTTTCATTTCGTTTTAATTTTACTGTGACTGAACATATAGGAGAAAGAAACACCGAATTCCACTACGCTTTCAAAGAAGATTGCCCAAGGCAACTTAACAGCTAGCTGTAAACGATTGATCTCTTGGTTCTTACTTTACAAACGGACCGAACTGGGTCGTAAAATTGTCCCCGTTCGACCTCCCAAGTTCTAAAAGGGGGAAAGGAAAGAAGTCTGTTACATTTTTGAAGGGAATCGCAAAATAAGAGTTAAACGCTTTCGGAATAACTTTTCAGGAGGAAGGTATCCAGTTAGAGGGTTAATAAAATATAATGAAGTGAAATCACATTTAAAGTAAACAGTCTACTTTTGTTTGATATATGTGAAAACATCGTACCATGCTCAGACAAACATTGTAAGCAGGGCATTAGTATCAGGATTCTTGTCATACTTTTTACCCTCTGTCAATTGCCATCTCTTTTCAGACATAGTCACAGCATGTATTCTATGATTTTGTTAATGCTAAATAAAAAAATAATCTGATAAAAAAGTATGCCTGTAATACTATGAATGTGAAGTTCTTTTACAAAAATTTATCAAAGTAATATTGCATAGTTGGACATTAATTGGTGAATAAATGCTTTTATTTATTATTTCAGCATAGATTAGAAGAACTACATCGCTTGTGGGAGTTGTTGCTGTCTAAACTAGCAGATAAAGGATTAAAATTACAACAGGCACTCGTCTTAGTTCAGTTCTTGCGTCAGTGTGATGAAGTGATGTTCTGGATCAATGATAAAGTAAGTTTTTTTTTTTATGAAACTGGTCTTTGTATCTCTATATTTATCCTCTTTTTTTTATTTAAGAAAAATATATTGCTAAATCATAAATGTTTATTTAAGAGTAGGATGCTATACCATACACTTAAAATAAAAGCTAATTTAAATGTTATGTAACTTAAATGTGCTGTTTACAGTAAATATGTTTAAAATTAAAATTTAAATTGTTTTATTTATATTTAGAAACCTTCCAATATTTCATTATACATAGATATTTTTTTTTTCAAATATTAAGCTATTTTCAGTGAATATAAGACAATAAAAACTGTATTTATGAAACATGGAAAACAATTAAGGATTAAATAACTAATTATCTTCTATTAATTACCGTAAAATCTGGCGTATAATGAGCACCTATACTTTCGAGCTGCAGTTTTTGATTTTTACATATATTCACCATTTAATACTTGCCTCTTTTTTACAAAAAATCCTGAAGTGTACGTGTGCAATGCACTTATGTTTTGAAGTCATCTAATCGAGATATTATTCGAAAAAATTTAGAAAAAAATAGTGAAATTCTAGAATTACAGCCCTTTAAGTTCATAAGGAATATCATTTCTTTAAAATAAACAGTATTTCGATATACGTAGAAGTGTAATTTTTTTATGCACATCTCTTTTTTTAAAAAATATTTAGATCTCATTTTCATATCCGTCGTTTAACGGGCACCTGTAAATTTTGATATTTTTTGTGCTAGAAGTGCGTGTCATACACCTGATTTTATGATAATTAAGGATTAAATTTGCTCTAATGTTAAAAAAGAACACTTTTCATTTTATGGGAAAAGGGTTTCTCTTTAAACAATATGGTATTAATAGACATCTTTTAACAACACATATCAACTATGGCAAAAATGTTTGCTTTTCATAATTTTACAAAAATAATTTAAACAGCTTATCAATTTGAGTTTTCCTGTATATGTAATGTTTTATATGAATGTGAATTAAAACATTAAACCATGGTATAAATTTTGAATTTATGCTTTGCTGCATAAAAATAAATATGTGAGGTATGATTTTTGTTCATTTTATTCAGGAAGCCTTTGTGACAACTGATGAATTTGGACAAGATCTGGAGCATGTTGAAGTGCTCCAAAGAAAATTTGATGAATTCCAAAAGGTTTGTAGAGTTAACATATTTAATTTCAATATGTAGAACTAATAAATGGATCAAATAATTTATTTTTATTAGCTTATTTTTTAATAATCAATGTTTTGAAATATGTGTTTATGTATTACTAATTTATTACATTCTAAGTAATTCCATGTGACAATGTTTTAGGATATGGCCAGCCAAGAATTTAGAGTTCAGGAGGTGAATGAACAAGCTGATAAATTAATAAATGAAGGACATCCTGAACGCGAGACCATCAATAACCGAAAAGAGGTTTGTTTTAGTATTACTTTTAAGTAAAGAGTGAATCTGACAATATCCAACATTTTTCACTTATACTTTTAATGAAATCTTATTGTTTCAAATATTATATTTATCTTTTATAGGAGCTGAATGATGCTTGGCAACGATTAAAAGCTTTAACTCTTCTAAAACAAGAAAAATTATTTGGTGCCCATGAAATTCAGAGATTTAATAGGTAAAATAGGCTATGATTTCTTATAATGTAAATTTTGTTTTGAAACTAGTGGTATGTTAATCCTTCTTTGTGTGTGGAAGATTGAATAATCTGTTAATGTTTTTAAATATCTAACACACAATATAAATAATGAAATAACTACCGCCTTTTATTTTTGACTTATAATGCAATCTAGTATATATTTATTTTTTATAGTCTTATATTGAAATATTTATGTGTTCCCCCCATTGAAGCTAGTTACTGTATTTTAAGAATTAAATTCTTTTATTCATAATTTAATCTAAATTATGTTAACTGTTTTTTATATTAGGTTAAAAATTTATATTTGTGAATTAATTTTAACAATTAGTTCATATTTTTGTAATGCTTAATTTTTTGCTATAGAGATGCAGATGAGACCATTGCATGGATCACTGAAAAGGATTTAGTTCTTTCATCTGATGATTATGGGCGTGATCTTGTCAGCGTGCAAACCTTACAAAGGAAACACGAAGGAATTGAACGTGATCTTGCAGCTTTAGAAGACAAAGTAAGAAATGATATATTTTTGTATGACAAAAAAAAAAAAAGATTGATCTATCCTAAAAAATTTTAATAATAATGAATATTATATTGAATTAAATTTGAAGAAATTTTAGTACAATATTTTCAAATTCATAAGTATAAATTCTTTTTGGTGTCATCTCTCTTAAAAGTTATAAGTGATGTATTTAGTAGTTTTTATTATCATTCAATTTTAATACTTCAAAGTTGCAAAAATTCTATAGCTAAAACATTAACTAGTTCTCATTTGGTCATAGATTCGATACTTGATTCTGTAAAATACTGTCATGTATGGCACTTATGGCTGATGCTATAAAACTGGAGTCTGCAACCTTTTTGTCCCTAAGAGCACATTCTTGAATGTCTGTTGGATGCAAGCTCCATTTATTTCTTCAAGGCGAATTTATAGTTGGGTGGAGTAAATATAACTCATGCACATAATGTACAGAAAAATATTTATTTCCAAAAATAAAGCTTAATATATAAACTATTGTTAATGTTTTTTCATGTGCAAAATAATTAAGTAATGTATAAAAAATCTACAAAGTGTAAAAATTATTTTTAAAAAATGCAAAGTCAATGCGATTTTTTTGTGTTACATTTCATCAGCTATTTCTTCACAAGGGAATATGATGATATCCTCCCCCAGCTGATAAGCAGTCTTCAAGATGTTCATCATATTCATTGTTGAAAACTATAGTTCCCACAAGTATGTGAAATCGAAAACTAATTTTAATTTACCGTATTTTCCTGTATATAATCCGCGGATTATGTGTTAAAAAAGTTTCAAATTTCATTGTGTGTATTATACGCCGCCGCGGATTATCTGAGATAAAACATTCTTCATCAGAAAAGCTAATAATAAAGTTTTGAAAGAAATGCCGTTTATGTTTTATAAAATAAATAATAGATGGTGCTTTCATGACTCGAATGACGTATGTCAGCCATAACTAGTTTTTGTCCAATTACATTCAAAAACGAATTCGGTTCCTTGGAAGGAAAAAACAGTTACGAGTCGCTGGCACCATTTCCAATTTTCTCTTAACTAGAGCTATTGTGTCCTTTGAAAGTTTTCCTCATGTTGAAGCAAAAGCGTTAAGTTACACTGCAAACTTCAAGTTAAAAATTATAGAGAAGGCTACCGAAGTCGGAAATCGGGAAGCTGCAAGGTTTTTCTGCATTGACGAATTCAATATTCGTTTGTGGTGAAAAAACAAGACCAACTTCGAAAATTGTGATCGACGTTAAAGAGCCGATAGTCGTGGAAAATCTCACAGGCCAGAATTAGAGGAAGAAATAAATAAATGGATTTTAAAAGAAAGAGACAATGGAAAAGCAGTTTCAATCTTAATTTTTTTGTTGTTAACTTGCTAAATTAAAAAGAAAAAAAAAAGAAACATTTTTTCCACGTGCAATGTTTTGTTTAACAACTCAAACAGTAGCAAAGAATGGCAGTAGCAAAGAATTTTTTTGTTTTATTGAGTTTTTCGTAATAATTTTTTTTGTACAATTTCTTACTTCTATTTTTAATTATATTGTGTATTTTTTATCTTATATGACGCTCATTATCGGCAGTTTATATTTTTGGCTTATTCGCCGTAAAAACTGCAGCGGATTATACGCCGCTGCAGATTATACAATGTTTTTTTTTTACTCGAAAAAAAGGCTTTGCGGATAATACGCCGCTGCGGATTTTATACAGGAAAATACGGTATATGCTGCTTTTTTTCAAGAATGAAATTTGTTTCTGTATACTATATTCCAGAAATTCTCATCTGATACAATGTATTTTAGGATAATGCTATTCTGAAGATCTAAAATTTTTATCTCCAGTTCTGTCTTAGGTATGGCAAAATAGGTTGGCGAATGTGCAAAAAAAAGATTAGTCACATTTCACTTTGTGCTGATACCTGTTTTGGACACAATTTCTATTTCATTAAAAATGAAAAATCTTTCACACTGAATTTTATTGAAAACTAAAGCATTTTTATTGTGATCGCACAGTGCAAGCCTGCAGCCATAGAATAGGGAACCCCTGCTATAAAATATGGTTCTGGATGATAGAATGTGAAAGTTTTAGTGGGTTATCAGTGAGTTGTATAAAATATAATTAGTTATAGAATGATAGAATATGTAAAAGTGCGAGTTATCAGTTACTGTACCAAATGTTATTCTCATTACTTGACTTGATTTTAAAATAACAAGCCTTTTTATCGATAACCTGTGTTTTAATTACATTAATTCTAATTAACCTGCCTAATTCTACATTTAATTTATTCTTATACAATATTTAGATTGAGTTTTACTCATATATATATTGAATCAAAATTTTTATTATTCAAGTAACATAAGCAGTTAATAATAATTATTTTAATTTTTCTTTTTTAAAATATTTTTTGTACTGCTAGGCAATGGTCATTTACATTAAGTAGTAAAATTTGAAGTGTATATGCATTTAATCCAAAATTGTTGTGCTGGAAATGAATGTCTTTCCTTAATTACTTTTTGTTGCTATTCATAGGTTATGACTTTAGCTCAAGAAGCTGATAGATTATGCAATATACATCAAGATCACTCTAATCAAATTAAATCCAAAAATGCAGAAATATCGTCGAATTGGGAAAGTTTAAAATCCAAGGTGAGTTTTTTTTATTTCTAGATGTGAATTTTTTAGCTTAAATATTTAACATTTTGTCCTTAAAATACATAAATGTATCTTCTTTTTCATTAAACTCTTGCCTCTTGTAACATATATTTACTAGGCTCAGGAAAGACGAAGACGTTTGGATGAATCATACCTTCTTCATAGATTTTTAGCCGACTTCAGAGATTTGGTATCCTGGATTCATGATATGAAAGCCATCATTTCAGCTGATGAATTAGCTAAGGATGTAGCTGGCGCAGAAGCACTTTTGGAAAGGCATCAAGAACATAAGGTATTTAAAGGAAGGGATACAATTATTTGTTTGAATTAATATTGTCTTGGTGAATGTGTGTGTTTTATTTTTCTCTTGAAAAGTTTATTTTAATAATTATTCCTACAGGGTGAAATTGATGCAAGGGAAGATAGTTTCCGAGCTACTGCTGAAGCTGGGAAAATGCTTTTGGATCAAGATCATTATGCTGTTGATGAAGTGAAGGAAAAGGTTTGTTAAAAAAAATTAATTTTAGTCGATTAAAATTTTCAAATTTAATTATCAACATGTCATTATAAGTTTAAGAAATTTTTAGTGATGTAAAAAGGTATAAGTATGGGGATTTATTTCTCAGTCAGTTAATCAGGAATAGTTTACTTGTTTAATAACATCATGGAAATTCTTGAAATAGAATAACCTGATTTGTATGGTAATATCAAAAGATGCAATTAGTATTTAATTCAGTAGTGTAATTTATTTCCAGAGAAGTTTATTCATACTGTTAATATATGATTAAGGAAATAAAAAGAAAGGAAGAAATTTAAAAAATGATTAAAATATAAATGTGTGTGTGAATATGCATGCAGCTCTATACATATTCTTAATATGAGTAAATATTGATAATGTTATAATTTAAAATTACTTTTACATTTTTTCCACAAATTGTTTGTTTTTTTGTATGAGTAAGGTTAAATTTTTTTTTATATTTCCTTTTTCTTCTGATTCAGGAATCAAAATTACTTCTGAAGTTTTATAGTTGATACATTTTATCAATTATCAATAGATGTTCATTAAAAGTAAAGTTATTTGTATTAGAATATTGTACTTATAAACTTTGTTGAGTTTTATTTCCCGAAAATATTCTTTATTAAAATACATACACATATTATATACTGAATAAAATAAATAGTTCTTAATGTGCTGTGTAATTTAAATTTGATTGTCTGAAATTTAAAATGCTGAAATAAATATTCACACATTTATTATTTTTTTAGCTTGTTACACTAGCCAGTGAAAAACAGTCCTTATTGTCATTATGGGAAGAACGTCGCATCCTGTATGAACAGTGTATGGACTTGCAGCTATTTTACAGAGATACCGAACAAGCGGATACATGGATGGCTAAGCAAGAAGTATGTTTTCCTATTACTTCTACCTTTAGAGAATGTTTTAGAATTTTAATTGAAATATTAATTGAATGAATATTTTAAAAAATTACTAAACTTTTTAATAAAGTGTATTAGAGTGTAATACTTACTTATGGTGATTAAAATTTTCATTTTAATAGGCATTTTTGGTTAATGAAGATCTTGGAGACTCTCTAGATTCTGTGGAAGCACTCATTAAAAAACATGAAGATTTTGAAAAATCTTTAGCTGCACAAGAAGAGAAAATTAAAGTAATTGTTTTTTAATTATGTAATTACTTTTAATAAAAGTGTGTTCCTGTCACCCTTTAATTACATTACACTCATATATGTATTATTTCCAGGCGTTGGATGAATTTGCTACAAAATTAATTGAAGGCCAACATTATGCTGCAGATGATGTAGCTCAGAGGAGAGCTGCAGTAAGTATCCTGCAACCTTTTTTCTTTTCTTCTCTAAATCAGTTTTAGATTTTTAATTTCATATAAAGAAATATTTTTTGATTAGGAAAAAAAAAACAATTTTTTTATTTTATTTATAGTTAATGAATTCTTATTATTTTAGATTTTTGATTCTTTTGAAATAAGGTATTTAAGAAAATTGACTTCTTTTGCAGTTATTAGAACGACGTTCAGCTCTCATGGAGAAATCTGATATTAGACGTTCAATGTTGGAAGACTCGTACAGATTGCAGCAGTTTGAAAGGGATTGTGATGAAACTAAAGGTTGGATCAGTGAAAAATTGAAAACTGCTACTGATGAGAGCTATTTGGTATGTAACGTTTTCTTTAAAAAATTTTAATTTCTCAAATATTCTTTATAATTTACACTGGAATTGATTTTACTGAAATTCAAATCCTGGGCACCTAAAAGATTGTGTATCATTAAAAAAATTTCTTATCTAAAATTATTTTTAAAAAATAATTGGTTAAATGTTACTTTATATAATTATTGGAAATTTTTTAGGTAAAAAATATTATTAGGAAATATTTATTTTAAAAAGTTACGGAAGAAAATAAATTGAATTATTTTACCGTAAGTTTATCTAGAAAATTCATTAATGGCATATTTATTATTTTTTTTATTAGGATCCCACTAATGTAAATGGGAAAGTTCAAAAACATCAGAATTTTGAGCAAGAGTTAAATGCTAATAAAAGCCGCATAGATGAAATTGCAAGCACTGGACAAGAATTAATGGAAGCTAATCATTATGCCTCCTCACGAATAAGGTATTTAAATTTTGATTAAGAGTAGTAAAAGTAATCATTTAAACTTTTATTAATTTGATATTAAGATAAATGCAGGCAGATCTTTTTAAATTTCAATTTTTGTACTGCTTGTAATCTTTTTTAAAATTGTAATTTAAATATTTATAGTTTATTGATATATAACTTTTAGTATTATAATATTAGCTTAGATCCATATTATTTTCAACTACAATATTACTGAGTGATTAGCAACTGCTTATTTATAATAGAATTTTTTTTATAAATTTCACTTATTTACAGTAATAAACTAAACTGATAAATTTTTATTTCAATGTGTGTGTGTGTGTATTTCTTTATAAAATGTTACTTTTACACAAATAGCTGTCATAGCTTTAAACATAATTTTTTTAAAATAAGTGTTATTGCTAAAAAATATTTTTACAAATTGCTTCTAATCTTGTTATGTCATTTCTTGCTATTTCCTAAATATTTATATCAACTTTTGATATGCAGTTGTGTTTTATTTCATTTGTAGTGAAAGAATGATGGAAATTTTAGACATGTGGAAGTCACTTGTAGAAGCAACAGAAAGGAAAGGTGCAAAATTAAATGAAGCTGCTGCCCAACAACAGTTCAATCGGGGTATCGAAGATATTGAAATTTGGCTGTCAGAAGTTGAAGGACAACTTCTTTCTGAGGATTACGGAAAAGTAAACCTTATTACTATTTATGTTATACAAAATGAAGTTAGTGGTATATATATTTTAAACTTGAGCATCTAATTATATGTATGATCCAAAAGCTACCAATTATATTCTTATTTCTTGAAAACTCCTTTTCAGATCTTTCATAAAAATTCGCTTGTTAAATTTTTAATAGTTTATTACCTTTTTTAATGTGAATATTCAACTAATGATAACATCTATTTTTTTTAGGATTTGACTAGTGTTCAGAATTTGATTAAAAAGCATGCATTATTAGAGGCTGATATTGGTTCCCACCAGGTTAGTATTTGAATAAGTTATATATGTGAATATATTTTACAGTTAGCTTGCAAGCTTCAAAAAGGGATATTTTATCATGTAGTTTAAATTCTAACATACATAGGCATTATGTATATATATATTACAGAATATTAAATTTTTTAATTAAAATCCATTTAAAATATGCTATATATCTCTTATAAACTCATAGAAGTGTACTTGCTTTTAGACTCATGATTATTTAAATATATATTTAGGATCGCATTGATGGAGTAGTAGTTCAGGCAACAAATTTTGTTGAACGTGGACATTTTGATGCTGAATCCATTCAAAACAAACAAGTTGCTCTAGTTACTAGATACAATGCTTTGCAAAAACCAATATCTACTAGACGACAGAAATTGCAGGATTCCCTTCGAGTGCAACAATTATACAGGGACATTGAGGATGAGGAAGCATGGATAAGAGAGAAAGAGCCTATTGCAGCTTCTACTAACAGAGGTAAATCTTATCTGTCTTCCTTTTTTTAAAGTGTTTAGTGACAAAGATTAAGATTATAATGGTTGAAGTATTAAATAATTTAGATATTGTTGTGCATGCTGTTAATTACAAAAAATTAAAGTCTTACAGACATTTCATTATTTGGACATAAATGAGATAAATATAGTGTTTCAAACTTGTTTTTGATAGCTTGGTGAAATTTTTTCTAAACCTTGTAAATTTTGAATTGCAGATTTCTCTTAATTTACTACATTAATCCTACATATGCTTAAAAGTACAATATTTGTTTAAGATTAAAGTTTTAATCTTTAGTTCCTTTTCCCTCATTCCTGTTTTAAAAAGCATTAGTAGTATTTGATATTTAACATTTCATATTGGATGAAAGCTATGTATCCCCTCTCCCCCTTTGTCTTTTTATTTTGAATTTCAGTAGAATATAGATAAATGTTATGGAATTTTATTTTTATTACATAAATTTCTAAGAATCGTTAACAGTTAGGTTCCATTTATTATTTTGAACTAGCTGATATACCCGGCATTGCCCGGCATCAAAACACTTACATGAGCAACTTTTTGGAGAAAATAAATACTTTTATACAATAGAATAATGCATGTATTGTTTTAAACTTAATTAAATTGAAAATTCCATTGAAATGACGTACTGCTTTGATTGACACAAAATTCGTCAGTAAAGTAGCATATATATTTATACATAAAACAAAATCAATAATTATCTATATTATATGGTTTTTGAATCTATCGAGTACAGACAGACACATTCAATTATATATATATAATATGTTACTTTACTGCTGAATTTTGTGTCAATCAAAGCAGTATGTCATTTCAATGGAATTTTCATTTTAATTAAGTTTAAAACAATATACGCATTATTCTATTGTATAAAAGTATTTATTTTCTCCAAAAAGTTGCTCATGTAAGTGTTTTGATGCCGGGTATATCAGCTAGTATATTTATACATAAAACAAAATCAATAATTATATACAAAAATGAAAACAATATTAAATTTTTAAGCTATCAGATAATGACATACTGGAGACTTAAACAGAATTATGTATAAAGTGAAAATAGCATAAAGTAAAAAAAGGACATTAATAAGGTATGTGATTCCCCCATCATCTGGTATCACCTGGGTCTGGTATGTATATGGTATCACCTTCTGACCATGCTTTCAATTAGGTGGTAAACCACTGCAGAATTAAGCAATCACCATTCTTCTTGTAGAGCAATTTCCAGTTCAATAAGATGAGGTGGGAAACGTGAAGATACGCCATATGCGCAATCCCTTCTCTTCAGATAGTCATCCACGATGTCAGCTCTATGGGGACGTGCATTATTGTCCATTAAAACAAAAGTAGGGCCAACTGCTGCAGCACACAATCTCACAATTGATTCTAGGACTTCATCTTGATACCGGATAGCCGTCACAGAACCCCGTTTAAAGATGTGCAGGTCGGTGCGGTCTCCTAATGAAATCTCTGCCCACACACCATAATGCTTCTGCCTTGGAATGCGTGATGTTCAGTGATATTTTGGGGCTGATTGCGTGTTCCTCGTTCATGCCACATCCTTATACACTTGTCATCTGGCTCCAGATCAAATCTTGACTCATCAGTAAACATGATATTGCCCCAGTCAGACACATTCAAATTGCATGTTTCCCACAGAGCAGTATGAACTCGATCTCTTTCTTGCCTAGTTTTTCTCTGCTCACTTGTTTCTGAAGCTCGTTCTTCTCTTCTCCTTTTTGCTTGTTTTGTAGGTCGACCAATGACACTTCGCTTTGGTGGCATAGTTGTGGGATTAAATAAAACATATTTCCAAATCTTAAAGGAAATAAAATTTATGTATTTAAAATATTTTAAATTTTAACTTAATTTGTAATATTCAAATAATAGAAAAATTATAAATGAAATGATTCAATATTTTACTTAATTTTAGATTCCTTACATAAGGACAAAAAACCAATAATAATTTGGGAGTATTTTGTTAACAAATTACAAAAAAAAATAATCATACCTCGAGTGCAAGCGGTTAAAGATATTAAAAATGTGTGCTTTCTCCTTTCTTTTTAACCAGACTGAGCCAATGAAAAAAACGGCACGATACAGCTAGCTATAACAAACTTAAATGATAAAAAGCTATCAAAAACAAATTATTAATAACATATTATCAATATTTTGATGAAATCACCCAAAACCGTTCCAAACAAAGCTACTTAGGTACTATTGCAATTGTCAACCCCGATTTTGTATGTGTCATACACTGTGAATTGGCAACCAAGGGCTAATGTTGGCAATACGGTTGCGATAATACATAAGTACCAAAAACAAACACAAAATATACATTAGAAAAACTTAATTTTTCCATTTGTATTTCACAGTAACACCAAATAAAATTTTGAAATCACACAAAATAGGTCTTTTGAGAGTCTAATGTTATTGCCCCAACTTGTAGAAATTTCAACAATTATTTAGTGGAAAAATTCACTGCCAAGTACAAAAAAAAAATATTATTATTGTACACAAACAGGCATAGAATGATTTTCCCTTATTGAATGCATATTGCAACATTTGTCGATGTCTTGTAATTTTAGGAAAATGGTCGACTAAAAAAAAACATAAGTACCAAAAGATAAAAATATTATATATTAATTTAATTTAGAATCATTGGAGAAAGATAAAATAGGTGGAAGATTTAATCGGTACGCTTCTCATTTGTGGAGAGATTTTGAAATCACGCCAAACAAATCCATAGTGTAAAGAATTAAAATTAGTACTTTATTTATAAAAGTTATCCAAAGTATATATCCTGAGCTAAAAAATAAATTGAAAAACAATATACACACAATACTAAAGTTAATATATTAATTTCATTTAGAATCATTGGAGAAAGATAAAATAGGTGGAAGATTTAATCGGTACGCTTCTCATTTGTGGAGAGATTTTGAAATCAGGCCAAACATATCCATAATGTAAAGAATTAAAATTAGTACTTTATTTATAAAAATTATCCAAAGTATATATCCTGAGCTAAAAAATAAATTGAAAAACAATATACACACAATACTAAAGTTAATTTCCAACTGGATGAGCAACTACCCCTCGCACTGCATTTGCTTGGCCAGTACGATGGCCTAAGTTTGAGTTTCTGCAATGCAATAATAAGGGTTATTATTTTGATGACTCAAAATATATATCAGAAAATCTAAATTTTGCCATTTGTATTTCAATAACATCAAAAGAAATTTGAAAAAATTGTTTAAAATATAGAAACATACTTATTATAAATTCCGTCGATTAATTTCGCCAAATATTGCGTTGGAATATGCATGGAACAGTTTAAAGAAAATTATAAACAACGCGCGTTAAAGATATCGGAATGTTGCCAAAATTACAAAACAAAATCTGAGTTGTTAAAAGAATAATATTTAAAGAATGATTTATTTGATATATATATATTATATATAAGTATATATTATATATACTTATAATAATATTAGTATATATTATAGATAAGTATATATTATATATACTTATCAAAGAACCAAAAATAGATCAATATAACAACCAATAAACACCACTATAGTAAAAATGTATAATAATTCGGAAAAAAAACTGTGTAAAGTTTAAATTTTCGTATTCAGAGAGAATCGCGTGACATCATATGACGTCATAACACCAAAAAATCACTTAAAAATTCAATTTTAAAAAAATTTAGAGTGTATTCCGAAATGAAAAGTTTCAAAAACCTTCCCGGGGATATACCTAATAATTTCCCAAATTTTCACGGCGATTGGATGTATGGTTTTTGAATCTATCGAGTACAGACAGACACACATTCAATTTTATATATATAGATTTGTCTTTTCAATTTGAAATTGATGCTCTTTAAGTTTATATTTTGATGTGCATGTAAAATTGGATAATGAATATTAATTTTGATATTCATAGACAATAAATGCTGAAAACATAATTCACTTGTAAATTTAAGCTTACTTAGTTTAATTTACATTTTATCTAGGCCGTGATCTTATTGGTGTACAAAATCTAATCAAGAAGCATCAAGCTATGTTGGCTGAAATCAACAATCACGAAAACAGAGTTCGATCTGTTTGTCAATCGGGAGAGGAAATGGTGCAAGAAGGTATTTTTTAAATCTTTTGTTCTTTTTGAAAAAGATTTTCAGTTTATCATTAGTTGATATATATTCTCTTTTGCTTTCTTTATATATAGGCCATTTTGCTTCAAATGAAATACAAAAACGCTTGAGCAACCTGAATGAGAAATGGCAAGCATTAAAAGTAAGAAAAATTAAAATATTTTCCACTGTCATCAATAAATTGTTTAAATAAAAATTTCGTCATTCAGCTTTAAAAGTGTTAGCACGTATTTGAAATCTGTAAATTATTCATTAAAAATAATTATTTTAATATTTAAGAAGTATATAAGTTTAATTTTCAAATTTATTACTTCTTTCCCCTTTTTAGTAAGATATAAATCTTACCATTTATATAATGCAGATAAAATATGTTTTGAACCATTACAAAACTTAGCATATAGAGGGGTTGATGCATGTTAAATCTGTCATGGCTCAAAATCCTTTCAGCCTGTGGTTGAGTGGGGGGAGTGTGTTCTCACTGAGGTATCGTTCTTGTCACTTGAGCAGAATTCAATCGCATATAGCTCTTGTGTAGCTCTAAATTGTGATGTTAACGTATAATCAATCAACTTTTATAAAATGTTTAAGTATGTCAAATGAAAAAGTAATAACAATTGTGTGAACTGAATCATATATTTATTCATCAATAATTTTAAAAGTTTTAAAATTTCATTGAATGGATAAAGGAAATGTAAGTAAACTTGTATGTATATATATATAAATTTGAATACTTTAAAAACTGCATTGTACTTGGTATTTTTAATAAGATAGGCATAATAAGAAAAATTGCATTGACCACAATTTTACCATTTGAAGACATTGCCAAATGCTATCATTGTTGTTTTGGAATATGTGCAGGAACAGTATTCTTCTATTGGCTGCATACCGCAACATTTAACAATGTCTTTTTAATTTTCACAAGTTAGGCATGCAGATGTTATTTTAAAGAAATATTTAGCATTGTGTTTTAGCAATTATATAAACATCTAGAAACTGAAGAGAAAATTATCTTAAAATTTCTTATCAATCACATTATGTTTACATGATTATACAATGCTATGAAGATATAAGAGAAACTGTTATAAAACTGAGTTTCTTTTATAAAAGTCATTTGCTATTAGGAAATATCAGGATTTTTTTTAAATGGTAAAATTGGTTTAATTATATTTTTCTGCTTTTCTTTAGGATAAAGCCTTGCAACGAAAGCAGGATTTGGAAGACTCTTTACAAGCTCACCAATACTTTGCTGATGCAAATGAAGCTGAGTCTTGGATGAAAGAAAAAGAGCCAATTGTTGGAAGTCAAGATTTTGGTAAAGATGAGGATTCTACAGAGGTAATAATTTGCTGAATTTTCACTGCAGTTATAGGAATTTATTTATACTTTTTGGTAAAATTAATGCTTTTATCTTTTTGTTTTGTTTAGTCTTTATTGAAGAAACATGAAGCTTTGATGGCTGATTTGGAAGCTTTTGGCAATACTATCTTTTCTCTTAAAGAACAAGCACAATCTTGCAGGGTAGGTGAAAAGAAATGTTTTTGACCTTTTCAAAATAAACTAATTTATATTCTTAACAATTGTGTTTATTGCTTGTGAGTTTTTTTGAGAATTATTAGTTAATTCACATTTATGTAAATGTTTTTAAAAGTAATTGTCAGTTATTGTATTGTAACTTGATTGACTTCAATTAAGAGTCACCTTGGAAAAAAATTTTTTTTATGAAGTTTTATTTTCATATGAAATGTATATGTTCTTTATTTAGTTTTCTATGCATGCATAAATTTTTCTTCAGCAGGAAAATATTAAAAATTTTTACCAGTGTTATTTCAGTTTTTCTTACTTATATATATTTTTTCTTTTTTCAGCAACAAGAAAGACCAGTTGTAGACCATGCTGGAAAAGAATTAGTCATGGCATTGTATGATTACATTGAGAAAAGTCCTCGTGAAGTCTCAATGAAGAAGGGTGATGTTTTAACTCTTCTGAACAGCAATAATAAGGTATTATATGCAATTAAAGAGTTTTTTTTATTTAGCAAAAAATTAGAATAAGAATTTATTGTCATTTAATAAAACTTTTCCTTCTCCTAAATGTTGGGATTGTAGTCGTAAGTCCTAATACCTCTGAAGACCTTCCTTGTAGAGGGCTTGATGCACATTAAATCTGTTTAGGCTCTATTGGCATAGTGTGGAAGTTTGTTAAATGGGTTGCCAACTTGAGTGTCATCCTCTTCGCTTGAGCGGGATTCGAAATTATGAGATCCATGTAGTTTACCAATGTAACTATAATAATTAGTCAATCAAATCCTACTAAATAATTGAAGTTAGGAGAAAATCATGTCTGTAGTTTCCATTATTATTGTTCATTTTAATTTTAAGTATACTAATGTTATCAGATTAAAATTTTTGTTTGCGTAAATTTATTTAGAATTCCTTTAAGATAATTTTTATTGCAATTTTTCTGAAGTAAAATTGATACTGTGGGCTCTATTTAATTTTTATGGATACTACAAAGATTGTAAATAAATATAATGTTGATTACATATATAATTGGTATAGCTGAAAATTAGCTTACTATTTTTAAAAATTCATTGTCTCCATGGATCTCCATAATTGAATATTTCTATGCTAAAGTGCTATTTATTACTTAAAATGACTTCAAAGGTATGTGCATATTTGAAAAGGTGTAACTTATTCTGTAATATGTACTCAATGATGTTTTTATTATGCAGGACTGGTGGAAAGTCGAAGTAAATGACAGACAAGGTTTTGTTCCTGCTGCCTATGTTAAAAAAATTGAAGCTGGACTTTCATCTAGCCAACAGAATTTGGCTGATACAAATAACATTTCAGCCCGACAAGCACAGATTGAAACTCAGTATGAAAATCTAATGGGATTAGGCCAAGAGCGAAGAAATAAACTTGAAGAATCTTGTAAAGCATATCAGTTAGTACGCGAAGCTGCTGAACTTGCCCAATGGCTTAAGGATAAAGTAAGTATCAAATTTCTATTTGGAAATCAATTTAATTATGTTTATTCAATGTTGATAAAATAAAAAGAAATTGTTACTTAAAATTGATATATGATACACATGAGAAAATTTTAGAGAAACATATATTCATACTTGAAGTGATAACATAATAGAAATGTATTTATAACTAAAAGATGTGTAAATACAAAAGTTATGCAGATGTTAGCTGTAAATTTTTTTTTTAAAAATAAACTAGTGATATGTTGAAGGGAAGAATTTTGCAAACAAAGTTATATGTCTAGCAGTACTTTTTTTCCCTCCTTGCTTGAATGTACTTCTGTAATATTTAAATGTTTTTTTAAATTTCATAAATAATTCAAAATTTGTTTCAAGGTAGTATTGCTGTATGCAAGTAAAGCTATGATGAATTGTAATTGTTGTAAGCTATAATGAATTGTATATCCATACGTGTAATTGTAGCATTATTTTAAAAAAGATACTCTTTATGTATTTAAGTTTCAAATAAAGTTTTTGTTTTGCATTATAATGAAATTATTATGTCAAAATTTTCTTATAGCGTTTAATTGAAATTTGGGCTTTTCCCCTTTTTTATTTTGTCTTGGGATTCTACTCTTTGAAATATTAAATAATTGATCTAAATTAATATGTTTATATTCTTATGTTTGAACAACTTGCTTATAGTTATTATTATTAATAATATGAATAACATTTTATCATGAAAATGTTTTGTATAGTAGACAAATATGCAAAGGTTATGAATTCGGGGGGATGAGTTCTACCATTAAAATGTTCTGAACTTGATCAATGTTTTGTAAATGTAATGTAATGTGTAAGGTAAAAATGTAAACTTTTTAAATAAAAATAAAACCTGTAAATGTGTTGTGGAAAGTTTTGTTTTAGCTTATTGTCATTTGTATGTATATTTAATTTAGGAGCAAATTGCTCAAGTTCAAGATGTTGGTGAAGACTTGGAGCAAGTGGAAGTCATGCAAAAGAACTTTGATGATTTCAGAGCTGAACTTCAAACTAATGAAGCAAGATTGCAACAGATGAATGAAACTGCCAGCAAACTTATGAGCTCGGGTCATACAGAAGCAGCGCTGAAAATCCAAGCACAGATTGAAGTAAGATCCATAATTTGTTATTATTTTAAGTTTCTACTGTACTAAAATTAATTTCAAAATCTATATACTTTTTGTATCGCTACTTTTTCATGTTTTGGTATATTTTCAAAATGTTATACAAAATATTATCAGTCACTCAAAATTGCAAGTAACAGAGGTTAAAGCCCAACAGGGCTAGGTACTCTGCAACTTTACAATGAGAAAAATTAATAAGCTAATAAACCTTTTTTAAGATATTACTGTAAACTTGATATTTATTATGAATTATCTTGGTTGAGGAATTCAGGATTTATTTCAATGTAATTTTTCTGTACAATAATGAGTTTACTTTTTAAGTTTGAGCTCTTATGCTTCGTTTTGATTTAAGAGCTTATTTTGAAAACATTTTCAGATATTATATTTCAATATTTTTATGATCTTGTTATGTGTAACATTTATAAAAACTTCTTCAATTTCTATTTTATTGATAATATATGTATACAGTTAAATAATTTTCGTAAGAAAAATTTTATTCACGCAATATATATTCTTCATAAGGTTGTTGTAGGAGTAGTGTTAGTTAACTCGTAATGTAGTTAGTAACGGAAGGGAAAATTATTCTCTTTTTATATTTATAAATGAGATGTATGTGGCATAATGTATACATAATTTCAATTAAGGGGAAAAGTTTTGGAAATTCTAGTGATTGTAACTATGATTCTCTTCACAGTTCAGCAGTCTGTTATTACTGAACTGTGAACTTTTAACTAAATTAAAACTTTTGAAAATATTTTGACATTATAAATAAATTTTCTTTAAATATTCAAAAAAAATTTATTTTTGATACAAATAAGATGCTTGTAAACATACACTTAAGAATTGTTATAATTTCATATATCATTTAAAAAATATATGAAACAGGATTTAATTACAAGCTTGGAATGATTTTTAATGCTAAAACCTTATTTTACATTAACATTTATCCATGAATAAGTTAATTATATAAATGCACATAACTGTTGTGAAAACTTTTTGGAAAGGAGGCAAAGGAAAAAGTATTTAGTGTATTGATATCTTTTACCTAAAAAATTAAATTGTTAAAAATAATGTGTTAATTTGTATTTCACTTGAAAAATCAATCGCAGAAGAGTGACTGAAAACTTATTGAAAATTTTGTTTGTTTTCAAAATAACTTTAAAATAAGCATTGGAGAATATCTATGAGAGTGAAAAATATGAAAAAATTAGGTTTTTGTTAAAATCTGTAATTTTTTTTTAAAAATTTTCTTTTTGCTTCAGGATGTAAATCAGAAGTGGCAAGAAGTTCAACATGTAACTTCAGAACGTGCTAACCAGTTAGGATCAGCACATGAAGTTCAGAGATTCCAACGGGATGTTGATGAAACAAAAGATTGGATTCGAGAAAAGGATGATAATTTGAACTCGGATATTTGTGGTGATGATTTGCGTAGTGTGCAGACTTTGCAGAGGAAACATGAAGGTTTAGAAAGGGATTTGGCTGCGCTTGGAGACAGGGTAAGGGATATTTTTGATTATAAAAGATTGAGGGTTTCAAGTATAGTTTAAACTATTATCAGAACACAATTGTATCTATTAAATTATTTACAATGCACAAGTTATTCAATGAATAACTTTTGCAATGTGAAATTTTTGGAATTAAATACAAAAATGAGTACCATAATAATGGGGAAAACGATACTTTTTAAGTGTATATGCTCTGAGAAAAACAGAATTTTAATATTTATCTCATCAATATAAGAAAAATTCATACTTCTCAAATCTTTAAATTAATTTAAAATGGGAAAAAATTTGTCTTCAGAGGTATGTCTGCAGTGAAGAATTCAGTTTTACCTCATTTGATAGAAGTGTTAGCTTATATATTATTGAGTTGTATTGATCTGACATGCATGTTATAATTCTCCATAAAAGACAATCCTAATTACTGTTCCACATGTTATCTCATTATTGTAAATGTTACGTGGTTAATAAAAGCTTTGTAACTAGATAAAAACTTGTTGATTAATGATCTCTTTCCTTAAAATTAAATTTTACTCCAATAAATACTTGCATAAAATTTTAATTTGCTTTTGTTAATTGATAATTAACAGTTTTGCAAAATTTGATGTGTTTATCAAAATTATATAGAATAAATGTAATGAATTAACATTTTTCTTTTGTTAAAGCAAAATAATAATTGCATTTTAAGAACTGTAACATTTTTTAAATTGTTTTCTTGAATATTAAAAATTAATGATGACATCTTTAAAAAATTGTAACATCTGCATTTGAAACAGTTATATGTTCATTTTTTTTAAATATTAAAATTTTGTTGTGTTCATGAATTTTTTTCCTGAACCTTGCTGAAAATTTTTGTACTACACAATATAATACACAAGATTTATTTGAGGAATTAATCTTTTTCTCTTATTATAGATTCGCAGTTTAGATGATACTGCAAGTCGCTTGATGCAAACTCATCCTGAAGCTGCTGAAACTATTTACACTAAACAGAAAGAAATAAATGAAGAATGGACTCAACTTACTGCTAAAGCTAATGCACGCAAAGAAAAATTATTGGATTCTTACGATTTACAACGCTTTTTAGCAGATTACAGGTAATTAGCTGGAAATATTTCGTTCGTCTTATCGTCGTAAGATGAACATCTTATTAAATGATTAATTTGTTTATGTAAAGGAAACTATTTTAACTTGTCAATTAAGAAAAATATCTATAAGGAAAATCTGGTTGGAGAAATCTATTGTTAATAGATAAAAGTGTTTTGATATTTGTATAGCATCAGCTGTGTTCTTAACAGTATTGAAATTAATCTTATTTTCATATTTTTTTCTATTGATATTACAGATTATTGGTATGTATAAATAAAACTGATTCACACACACATTTTTCAAGATTTTTATATTTGCCCATAGTTGAAATTAGCAGGGATTTTGTATCTTCAAAATTGAATTATGTGATGGTAGTTATAACTTAAAATGATTTTTAATGTTTTTCATTGCACAGAGATTTAATGTCATGGATTCAGAGCATGATGAGCCTAGTTTCTTCTGAGGAATTGGCTAATGATGTAACTGGTGCAGAAGCGTTGCTTGAAAGACACCAGGTAAGTAAAGTGTGGTTGATTATGAATTATTTTTTTATTTTAAATGCTGCTTTGCAGAATTCACTTGCTTTATTTTTGCTTTCATTTATAAATTCTATACTTACAAATTATAATTTTGCAAACTTATAACTCGCAGTACTTGGTATATTATAATCTAATGAGGGACAAATTGTTACAGTAGACATTCTTGATCCTTCCTTCAGAATGACAAAAAAAAAAATTATTTTACTTAATGATGAAACATCATTTATTCTACATTTAAGAAGAGAAAAAAAAACATGTTTGGTATCTATCACCCAATGAGTGTGATTCAATTTGTATTGGTAAAATCTTGAATCGTGCTGAATTTTTTAAAAATTATTTTTTTAATGTGATTTCCACAGTGCAAAAAAAAAAAATAATAATAAAATAAAATGTGTGCATTGTATAAACTAGTGTGTGCTATAACGGCTTTAATTTGTAATAAAATAAATATAAATGCATTTAAGTTTATTAGTTAAATATTTCAGCAGGTATTCTCTTTAAATTAGTCCTTTCATAGTTTGTAAGTGCTTCATCACAAAATTTTTGTTTGCTAGATATTTTATTTTTTAACTCAGATGTTCATCTTGGGCTATACGAGATTTTGTATTCTATGTTTTTAAATAGTAATTTTACTCTCAATTTTCTGAAATCAATTTTTTCCCCCTCAAAATTGTCATTTCAAACAAAAGTATAGTTTTATTTTATGTATTTTTACATGGATAAATTGTTGAGCTTCAATTATTGTAATTAGAATTACTGACATTTCTCTATTGAATTATTGGAATTTAAGTTATGGGAAATTTTAGAAGAATATTTGTGTGAATTTGTAACTTTAATTTATTCGTTGTCTTTGTAAATGCGCTGAAATCTTTCTTTTAATACTTTTATTGGTTATTTATTAATAAACATTTTGAAACATTAACATTCTAATTTCATTAGTAGCGTACATTTGTGTTATTTCATGATAAATGACTGCTGGTACTTTGAGAGATTCTTTTGTTTATCATACATTAACTGGATGAAGGATCATGTTTTTATAAAAGTCATGTTCAGTAAAGATCTGCTTAAATAAGAAATGCTTTTCATTCTAAATCACAAGTATCACCCCAATATTTCAATAAGAAATTTGATTTCTTTTAGAATTACCGCTCTGAAATTGATGCTCACTATGGTATCCCACAGGTATTAAATATAGCAGAATTTCAGCTTGAATAAATTAACAGCATCTTTGTTGTAACCTTTTGCAAATATATTCCATGCACAATAAATTGCTGTGCAGTTTTAACAGCATTGCTAATTTAAGAGTGTGAAGTGCTTTTTTAATTCAAGTTTTTTCTCACTAATAAAAACAGTTTGGCTTTTCAGATGGAATATAACAAAATGATGTATGTAAAGTTTTTGCTAAATGGTTTCATTTGCATATTTTTTATTATTTTTTAAAAATGTTTTATTTGAATTTGTTGCTTCTGTTTTAATATAAAAATGAATTAAACTAGTTATGAATTAATTAGTATTGTGTCCTCTATTTTCAAAGTAGCAAAACCCATTTCCATGTTAATTTTTTTTTCAGTTTTACAAAATTACGTATAAGACTGTTTACTGTATTTTTTATAGCATGCTTTAGCTTAAGAACACTTTAAGCTTATTTTTCCATTTTAGCTTTTAAAAAATAGTAGTATTTTAACCTAGTTTTCCCTCTTAAATTAGTATGAAAAATTGCTTTTTGAAAAATTTTCTTGTACATGCATGCATTGTCTTCATAGTATGATATAGGGTGATTCATAAAGAAGTATACACTTTCCAGATATTGTAAAACAGTAATAGTCAAAGACAGGCACTACCTCAGTGAACTGTAAGGTAGATAGATATACTTTTAAAGTTTGTGTCTAGTTCTTGACAGAAATGATGTAATCAATAGTGGACATGTCATGTGACTAATCAGCCAAAATGGTAATGTCTACTGTGAAAAAGCATTTTGTGTGCTTGGAGTTTAACAAAATGGAATCCACAACTGCTATGCAACAGTATTTTTTATTGTGATTCAGAAAAGAACCTCCTGTTTAAAAATCTATTGAACATTGGTATGAAAAATTTAAAACTATAGGTTGTTCGTGCAAAACAAGTTTTAGATGATGCTGAAACTGCACGTCGCAGCCTTTATTACTGGAGATGACACCTCAACATGTTTGAGGAGATAGGGATTACTGGCTCGATTTATGTCGTGTAACAAAAGATTCACTCGTAGAATATCTGTTATTGTATCTAACAAAACTTAAAATTGTTCCATAGAAATCTGTTACAGTTTACGTTCAATATCTTACATTGTTCTTGATTTATAGTACATCAAAACTGTATACTTCTTTATAAATCACCTTGTATATGTAATAATAATCAAAAAGTTTGAAGTTATAAGTTAGTTAAACATTTCTTTATATTTTATTCAGTAAGTATTTTATGTACTTTTATGCTTTGATTTTATTATTTATAATGCATGCATTAAATAAAATTAAAGTACCAAAAACTGAGAGAAAACTTTTAAAATTTGTTCCAAATATATAATTAATATGGGAATAAATATTAATTTTCTAATAGCAGGTGTTAATTCATAAGTTTTATATATATATAATATTGTGAGCACAGTTAAATTTACTTTTGTATATTTATGTATTATTATGTAGTATTTTAGTTTATTATGAATAGAAGAAAAAAATGCTTCTAATATATTTTTCTTATGAATTGTTTTATAAATAGTACAAAAAATGTTTCAATTTTTTTTTTATTTTACTAAAAACTTATTAATTAAAGTCAATAAGTTTCAAAAATATCTGTTGTAATGATCCATCCTTAGTACTTTTTATGAATTTTCCTATAAATTAAAATATTATCTTTTAGCAACAAGCATCTGTTTTTAATGGTGGTAAGAAATGAAGTTATTTCTGTACCTGGTTTTTTTCCACTGGGTTGATATTATCTTTAATGACACTTAGCAACAAAAAGTAACTTTTTGTGTTTCCTAGTTTTAAATAGCCTATTCTTACTCGTTTTGGGTTGAAGAAAACGAATATGTAAATTAAATTCATTTATTAGTTCTTGTTTTTAAGATATACAACAGCCCATCCATCAATTTATGTGTAAATTTGAAGAACAAAACATTACTAATAAATACAATACAATAAGTCATGTTTGAAGAAATAGTGTTCATATCTGAAATCAGCAGTAATTTTTAGTTTATTTTCTGTGAACATTTCCTTTTGGATTGCCTCTTGTATGTCGAAGCCTGAGTATTCCTTATAACTGTCCAGCAGTAGTCTGCAACGACCCTGATATCTAGGTTTCTTTACTATGATACCTTGATAAAACTTTTCACTGTGTTCATCGCTTACAGCTTCACAGTTTTTAAAGTGGGGGGATCAAGATGGGAATGTAAAAAGTAGATTTTTAGTGATATTACATCCTAGGTCATGGAAGTTTTAAAGAAATTATTTCACCAACTGTTGATAATTCTCATCTTTTTTTGCTGTCTAGAAATCGTCGTACCACGCTTTTAAAGGCTTACCAGGCTGCTTTCTTTTCCCCTTCCAAAATTTGATCAAAAGTGAGGTTCTTCGTGATTTTTCGTATTTGACTGCCCACGAAGATTCCCTTTTTAATCTTGGCATCACTCATTCTTGGGAATTTCTATCTAAGGTATTGGAAATCCTCTCCCTCCTTGTTCATGGATTTCACAAAGTTCTTCATTAATCCCAGGTTAATGTGCAGAGGTGGAAGCAAAATGTTATTTGAATTTACTGGAGGATCATTTGGCATTTTTCTCTCACCGGATTTCAGATTTCTGGAAGGCCATTTGTCTTCTATGTAGTGCGATTTTCGATCTCTACAGTCTCACCAGCAGTACTTGGAATAGCCTAACTGCATTCCCAGGAGTAAAACAATGGCTTTCAAGTCACCACAGATCTGCCATTTATGATCCTCGTACTTTATTAAGTCTAGAAGTAATTTCACATTTGCATAAGTTTTCATCACATGATTGGAATGGATAGAATGTTGCTGTTGTTGTGGTAATACTGCTTTCCAACTAAGCTTGGAAGAGTCTAATTTGGATCATAACTGATGTTCGAGAAATTCATTGTTGACATCAATGCATGAAATTGCACGAGCTTCTGTTTTGGAAAGTCAAGATATCTTACGAGGGTACTCCATTCTGCTTGATTTAAGTCTGTGAGGTTCATTCAAATCTTCTGCCTCGAAATCTGGGTGATGGGATATCCCAGAGACTTAATTATTCCAGTTAAGTGTTTATCTATTTATGAAAAAGGTAAATGAAAAGTATAGTTAAATTGATTTATCTTGAGTTATAAGTCGAAAAACAGTGAATGTCACTATTGTCTTTTCTTTGTTCTATTGACGCTCTAGGTTACACTCAAAACACACACACAGAGGTGGCACTGTTACAAGCCTTTTGTAGAAGTTAAAAATCGATCCTGAGGCAAGTGTTTCCATCAGCCCGCTTAAATGAACATCACAAAGGTAATACACAGAAAGTAAGGATGAGTGAAAATACAGCTATTTTTGAGAAAAGGGGAGTTCTGATTCTTGAAAACAAGAGCTAATCTGGAGTTTTTATGGTGATTTTCATGTTTAGTGGGTCAAAATATATCATAATAAACTATGGTTGAGCCCGAAACATTTTTGGTGTTGCCTAGTGTAATTTATCAATATTTATATATTTATGCAGCATGTTAAAAGCTGCAAAAAGTTTCAGGATTTTTTTTTTTTTAATATTCCACTATTATTCAGGAACATCGCACTGAAATTGATGCTCGAGCTGGAACCTTCCAGGCTTTTGAGATGTTTGGCCAACAATTATTACAGAGTGGTCATTATGCCAGTGTAGAAGTCCAAGAAAAGATAGAAAAAATGAATGAATCCAGGCAAAAATTGGAGAAGTAGGTTTTATCATTCTGAATTTTAAATTTTCAAAATTAACTTAAGAATATATTTTAAACATGTCATATATCATCATCGGAAAGAGTTATTTATGCTTGTAATTTGGATGAACAAAAATAATTTGAATTATAAGAAATACTTTAAAGAAGCTCCAATGTTTTTAATTTTCAAGTGATGTTCAGAATTGAACTGAGCTTTTCATAGTTTTTATTTCAAAATAATAAAATACTTAAAATTGTGTCTTTTTTAAATGAAATCAAATTTTTATTTATTAGACTATTAGATTATTTTATAATAAATTTGTAAAAATTTTGAAATTGTATCATATATTGAAGTTTTCTTGGTATGCAAATGCATTTTGTACATTAAAATGCCTGATAAAATAAATCTTTAGCAACTAATATGGAATTTGAAATAATTTTTTATTCACTGTTTATAAAAACGTTGAGACAATAATTATTTGTTATTTAAATCTGAAATTTGTTACAGAGCATGGATTGATCGTCGAATGAAACTTGATCAGTGCCTGGAATTGCAACTTTTCTACAGAGACTGCGAACAAGCAGAGAATTGGATGGGTAGCAGAGAAGCCTTCTTGAGCTCTGATGATATGGGTGGAGATAATGTAGAATCTCTTATCAAGAAACATGAAGATTTCGACAAAGCTATCAATGCACAAGTAATTTTTTTTTCCATCTAAGGTTCCATAATATAAATAAAAATTGAAAGTTGTTTTTCAGAGTTTAGGAATACCACATATACATCTTCCTATTTTTAAAAATTTCATTAAGTACTTTGTTCTTCCTCTTGTAAGTCATGTAGAATAAATTTTGTGGCATTGTTTGATTTTAATTTGCCCCCTAGTTATTTTCTACGAAAAGGGGAAATATGAGTATAGGAATACAATTTTAAGTTATGATTCATTTCTATTTTGTATTCTTATTGAATAGTTCACTTTTTTTCTTATTAAAATTATAGTTGTAATGCAGAACAATAACATTAATAAATTACTAGTGAGGTAAAAATAAATCGTGACTAGTTTGGTAAGTAATTCTCCAAAGTTTAATATAGTAATATAATTCATGAAAAGAAAATTTCTTACAATAAAAAAATTCTTATTTTATTCTTATTAATTTTTTTCTTCTTATAAGTTTATAAGAAATTAATATGTGTAACTTCTCATTTATTTTTCTAGATGATTTCTTATTTGTATGATACATGTATAATTATTTTTCCATCTAGGAAGAAAAAATTGCTGCGCTTGCTGCTTTGGCTGATCAACTGGTTGCTGCTGAACATTATGCCTCAGATGCTATTAATGAAAAGAAAGATCAAGTACTTGAACGATGGCATCACTTGAAAGATAATTTGATCAAAAAACGATCAAAATTGGGTGAATCCATGACTCTACAGCAGTTCAGCAGAGATGCGGATGAAATTGAAAACTGGATAACAGAAAAATTGCAAATGGCTATGGATGAATCCTACAAAGATCCCACCAATATTCAAAGTAAGCACCAGAAACATCAAGCCTTTGAAGCAGAATTAGCTGCAAATGCTGACCGAATCCAATCAGTGTTAGCCAATGGACAGAATTTAATTGATCAACACCAATGTGCTGGATCTGAAGAAGCTGTTCAAGCTCGTCTTAGTTGCTTGGCTGAACAGTGGGAGCATCTGACAAAGAAGACTATTGAAAAGAGTATCAAAATTAAGGAAGCCAACAAACAGAGAACTTTCAATGCTGCTGTGAAAGATATTGACTTCTGGTTGGGAGAAGTAAGTTGTTTGTGCTTGTCTTGAGAGAAAAATTTTAATGTTTTAACAAATATTGATTTCGTGAATCAGAATTCGTTGTACTTAAAAATCTAGAGTTAAAATGGAACCATGTAAGGCTGTCTTCACATAATATTAACCCTCTCACTGCACATCCCGCTATTTCCATGGACAACGTAGATTTAGCAAAATTTGCACAACTCTCGATTTCCACAGGTATGCATTTTTTCCGACTGTTTACCTGTCCAACGTGTGCTGTTCCTGTTTTTATTTTCATTAATTTTTTTTATGTTCATATTTTTGTAATCTAATTCTATATTTCAAAATAAAAACTCTTTCGCAAAATTTTTTTGTATACATTAGTTCTAAAATGTAGATTTAAATATGTAGGTTTGAAATACTTACTTATTAAATACGCAATTTTTTAACCTACTTTGATAAACGAACTACGCAGCGAGAGGGTTAAGAAAAAGGACTCAAAAAATCGGAACAATTTTTCCGATTACAAAAAGGCTCAAATGTTATTGAACAGAATATTATTCTATTCATTTTTACCGAAGTTTATCCATTCTTTCCTGTTTAAAATATGTTCCATCTTTTGTGTGTCTCCTATACCTCAGTGTTATGAGTTCTCAGTTTACATGTCAGAAAAAAAATTACTTATTTGTAAAATTCTTTTTAATTTTTTTTAAATACAGTGTTATAGGCAAATTACAGCATAGCAAATTTTCTTGTTTCTGTCTAAAAATATATGTTCCAAGCTTCACATTCGGGCTGTTTAGTTACTCGCAAGGACACCCTTGATCTGTTTAGTAGGCCATAAAATGCTGTATAAAAAATATTTATAATGCATTATAGGTATACATGTTGGTAAAATCTGATAATTATTTTAGAAGTTGAGTAAAAGTGAAAATTTATTTTGGATTGTTGATAAAACATAAAGATGTTAAAATGAATGACAGAAAATGCTGTTGATATTAATACAAACTATTAATGTAAATACAATTTTAGTTTTGTTATATTTATTATTCGTAGAAGGCCCAAGAAAGCAATTTACGTAAAGCATATAGAGTTAATGAATGTGGAAATCTTAAATTCATATTTATATGGTTAAATTTACCCCTTCTGTAAAATTATAGTATTATTATAAATAAGTGTAAGCTTTAAAGCATTTTTTAAATCAAAGCTAAGTTTTGATTTAAAAAATGTTTAGACTTATATTAAGTAGATAATTTGCTGATCTATTTTTCATACAAGAGTATATAATATTAACCTTAAAATTATTTTTGTGGACTAACATATGCTGTTTTATACAAATTATTAGGTTGAATCTTTATTAAAATCTGAAGAATCGGGAAAAGATTTGGCATCTGTTCAAAATCTTATTAAGAAGCATCAATTAGTAGAAGCAGATGTTAATGCTCATGAAGACCGCATTCGAGATATGAACAATCTGGCTGATAGTTTAATTGAATCTGGACAATGTGATGCTGCTGTGATTGAAGAAAAGCGCAGTTCTATTAATGAACGCTACAACCGAGTGAAAACTCTTGCCAGCCACCGCAGGGATAGATTAAATGAAGCCAATACTCTGCATCAGTTTTTCAGGGATATTGCTGATGAAGAATCTTGGATTAAGTAAATGTGATTTAATTATTTTAAAGCTTGAAATTTCAAATATTGAGAATGATTCATTTATGAAAGTAGAAAATGTCTGATTGTGTGACTAGTAAAGCTCCTTATCATAAATGTGTGTCAATGTAGTTTCTCATTTTAGTGGCTTAAACATTAATATAGGAGCAATAAAACACAATCAAGCAAGTTCCTTTCTTTATTTTTTAGATAATTGTAATTTTAAGTTTTTTAGGGATGTGTGTGCGTGCGTGCGTGTATATATTGAATATATGTATACACTGAATTTAAAATTTAAGAATCCCAATTTTTTATTTATTTGCTTCTTTTTAATTATGAGATATTTATTGGTAAAAATCTCTTTAAATTTATTTATTAAATAAATTTAAATGTTTTATTTTAAGTTTTTTTTTTTTTATAAAATGCACGTAATGTTGCATTTCATCATATAATTTTGTTACTTAAAAAACATGATGCATGGATAAATTACTAATTTAAAAATTTTATAGTTTTATTTAGATGGAAAATTTTATTATCTTCTTTATTTGTTTAGGGAGAAGAAACTGCTGGTTAGCTCTGATGACTATGGCCGTGACTTAACTGGTGTTCAAAATCTACGAAAGAAGCATGTTCGTTTGGAAGCTGAGTTAGCTGCTCATGAACCAACAATTGAAGCAGTACAAGAAGCTGGACAAAAACTTATGGCTGAATCTAATTTGGGTGTGCCGGAAATAGAATTACGACTAAAGAATTTAGATAAAGCTTGGCAGGAGCTTAAAAAGGTAAACTTCATTTCATTGAACAAAAACATAGTTTTTAATAACACAATATTTTTCGATGAATACGCTATTTTTAAAAATGAAACATTTAGACATAAATTTTATTAATTTTTATCACCTTATAAAAATAAAGATTTTTTAAATGATCTAAATAATAAAATCCTAGTTTTTTTTATAGATAACACACAAAAATAACTATTGAAAAGAAATTTTCAGTTGAATTTTTATGTATATTATTTATCAGTATTTAATCTAATAAGTTTGACTGCTGGTCTATATTTTTGTTATTATAACAAAATATGTATTATATATTCTACCTTGCTGAAATGTTGTAATTATACTAAGTTTTGTGTGTAAAATTCCAAGTTTTATTGATTTTAGAATGGTGGTCTTCAAATTGTATAACTAAATTCATATTGTGACTTTCTCCTTTTAGATGACTTCTGACCGTGGCATTAAACTTAATGAATCTCTAGCTTATCAGAATTTCTTGGCAAAACTAGAAGAGGAAGAAGCTTGGATCTCTGAGAAACATCAACTACTTAATGTTGAAGATTATGGTGATACAATGGCAGCTGTTCAAGTAACTTGATAATTATTTTAATATAACTTTAATGTTGCTTTTCAATTTTAAAGCTTCACAATATTTAGATTTTATATTTACTATTATTTGTATTTTTGATGCATATTTTTAGGGATTGTTGAAAAAACATGAAGCATTTGAAATTGATTTTGCTGTTCACCGAGATCGATGTGTAGGAATATCATCTGAAGGTCAGCAACTTATTGCTGAAGGAAATCACCACACAGAAAGTATAAGTCACAGGTTGCAACAGTTACATGATCGTTTGAATGCTTTGGACACCAGTGCAACTAGAAGGAAGAGTAAGCTGAAGGACAACTCAGCATATTTACAATTCATGTGGAAAGCTGATGTTGTTGAAAGTTGGATTGGTAAGTTTGATATGTATGAATTTTATTATTCTTCGTGATAATTAAACTGTATAATATGCAAAGGAGACAAATCACCATTTTAATTTGCAAAAGTAGCTGGTTATAAGTGTATTGTTATCTAAATTCATGATTATAATCTTTTTTTTTTACCTCATCAAGTTAAGATATAACATTTTCATTTTCTCTTTAAATTTGATTTTTCTCAGTTTTAAATATTTGTTAAATTTCACTTTTTAAAATGTATTTTCTCATGATTACTTAAAACTAAACATTTTAATTAGTAAATAATCTCATTAATACTATTGACTAGTCTCTTTTTATTTCCTTTTATCATTTTTTATCAAAATTTAGTGTTTCCTTGAAAGGATTAGTTCTAAAAAAGAAACTTTTATACTTTTTATGGAGCAGCTCTATATTCTTCTAAAAAATAAATCTATATTTTAAAAACTTTATTTCTCTGCAGCCGACAAAGAAACTCATGTACGATCTGAAGATTATGGCCGGGACTTATCATCTGTACAAACACTATTAACCAAACAAGTAAGATGCTTTTTATAGGTATTTTAGAATGTCCTAATTTATATGTATATATTCTAATTTATTTAGAATATCTTTTAGCAAGTTTGTATTCTTTTTAAACTTTTTGTTATTCAGTATAAAGTTATTCTCAAATAGTGTAGTTTTTTATAATGTACTCGCCCCTTCCTCTTTGCAGTTTTCTATATGTGTTCATATGTTATTTTGTTCAAAATGCTTTAGAAATAAATATTTAAAAATTATAGATTAGCATAAATGATAAATTAAATGAATTGTTCATAATTTTTAAAAAAGCGTAGTGTTGCTAAGCATTGTAGTTTATTTTGTTATAAGTTTAGCATGTTTCAAACTAATATGTTATTAAATTCATTTGTTAGGAAACCTTTGATGCTGGATTGGCAGCTTTTGAGCAAGAAGGTATACAGAGCATAACACAACTCAAAGATCAACTTCTGACAGCTAACCATGAACAGACATCAGCTATAGTTAAACGTCATGACGATGTAATGGGAAGGTCCGTGTTTTAAGCATATTTTTAAAAACAACATTAATTTTTTTTTTAACTGAATATGAATCTAAATGTTTTTTATATATAGGTGGCATAACCTCCTTGCTGCATCTGAAGCGAGGAAACAACGTTTGCTTCACATGCTTGAGCAGTTCAAGCAGGTAATTATTTAATTTCTTCGATATTATGTTCTTAGATTAATATTTTCAAAAATAATACATTATTTCTAATGATTTCATTATTTATTCATCATTTACCATTTTTCAAAGTGGACATAAGGGAAATGCAATGTTTAAAAGAGAATATTTAGAAATTAAACATTTTTTCGTGCACTTCTTCAAATTCTTGTATTTTTTAAAAGAAGATACAATAAGTGTTCTTATGTAGTTAAAATAGAAAAATATCACGAAATGTTATATAATTACTATTCTGTTCTAGATTGAAGAACTGTTTCTTACTTTTGCCAAAAAAGCTTCTGCCTTCAACAGTTGGTTTGAAAATGCAGAAGAAGACCTTACTGATCCTGTCCGTTGCAATTCTATTGAAGAAATCAGGGTGAATATAATTTCTTTGAACATTTTTACTTGCTAAAAATAGATTATATCTTATAATTTATTTGTTAAACTTTGTATGAAAATCTTAATGGGATTTTTGTTTCCTTAGGCTCTTCGTGAAGCTCATGCACAATTCCAAGAATCTTTAAGTTCAGCACAAGCAGATTTTGAAGTACTAGCTGCTCTCGACCAACAAATTAAATCATTTAATGTTGGTGCAAATCCCTATACTTGGTTTACAATGGAAGCTTTGGAGGATACTTGGCGTAATCTGCAAAAAATTATCCAGGTCAGCTTAATCAAAATATTCATGTACTAAAATTGTAGTCGTTTCGATCCTCAAGTAGAATCTTTTTTTTTTTTCCTCTGGCCCTGACATATTGATATTGGAGAGATAAAAAACTATTACATTGTATGTATTATCACTAAAATATGAAATCAAAGTAAAGGAATCTGACTGTTAACTAATAAGGATTGTCCTCAATCCACAAATACAGCTTTGGAAAGGGAAGTTTTGTTTTATGAAATCTGAATTGTGTTTGTTAAATTATTTATAAATATATTAACATTTTAAAAAGGAAACTTATTTATAAACATATTAACATTTTAAAAAGGAAACTTATTTATAAATATATTAACATTTTAAAAAGGAAACATTGACTAAACAGTAGTATTTATAGGATTGGAAATCAAAGAAAAAGTTAAATGGTTTTAAAAACAGATCTTCCAAAAGATTTTTTAAATCTCCTCAGTGTTAGTTGGTGTATTTTTATGTAATAATTGCAGAATTTTCATTTTTGTATAATTTTCCTTCTGCCTTTCATTTATTATCAGGAAAGAGATGTCGAGCTTTCCAAAGAGGCTCAAAGACAGGAGGAGAATGACAGGTTGAGAGTCGAGTTTGCTAAACTGGCCAATGCCTTCCACCAGTGGCTTACAGACACAAGGTATAATGATTTTGAATTGAAATTCACTTATCTTTCTGGTGTAATGCCATTTAAATTTTGAATTATAATTTAAATGTTTTACTGATCTGATATTTCTTTATCTTGCAGGATGTGGCTCTTGGATGGGTATGTCTAAAATATTTTTTTCTTAAATTCTACAGTGTTAAAATCATAAAAACATTCATATCTGAAGAAAGCAATTCATTTATATAGTGAAGGATTTCCTCAATATTTATTTATAATTCTTATAATATTGCTGTAATAATTTTATTGGTTGAATTATTTGATGTCTCTTGAAATGTTATTTTGTTACCATAAATTTCTATCATTCTAATTCATTCAATTTCTTGATTGATATTAATTATTTTTACATTATTTAGATCATCAATGTTGGAAGGAACTGGTTCATTAGAGGCTCAGCTGGAGGCTACTAAAGTAAGTCATGGCTGGTTGATAGACAATTTACTATTAATATTGCTCACAAATTTCAGTATTTTTGCTTTCTGTTTTCAATAATTTATTTTAACCTGCAAGAACATGCTTTAATTTATGTAATGAGAGAATTCATAGATGATTTTCATTCACACTCATTATAGTTTGCTTAAACATAATTTTGCTCATTTTAACTTTAATTTAAATTTTTGTTGCAGAATATAAAGTGTATTTTCCAGATAATTGTGGTATTATATATATATATATATATATATATATATATATATATATATATATATATATATATATTAGCTTAAAATTTAAACTTACAAATTACATGTTTAAAAAATCAATTAACTCATCAAAATTACCACTGAAGTTACAGAATTTTTTTTAAAGCTTTTACAAAATTGTTTAAAGCAATCCAATTAAGTTATAACATAAATGATACTTATTCCATAGATTGTACTAGATTTTTTAAATGGAACTAATTTTGAATTTGATCTCCATTTTTGTTAAAATATCCATGTATATTAAGTTTTATAAATATTTAATTGTGGCATGTGTGTAAAAAGTGTTGCAAATGTTAACATAATTTAAAGAATGTTATAGTCATTTGTTAGTGTAGTAAAACTGGTATGCATCTTGTTAATTCTGTTGATATGTCTAAATATCGAACACATTCAATCTATAGCGTAAAGCTGCTGAAGTCAGAGCTCGAAGAGCCGAACTAAAACAGATCGAAGATCTTGGAGCCCTCCTTGGGGAACATCTAATTCTTGACAATCGTTATACAGAGCACAGTACTGTTGGTCTTGCACAACAATGGGATCAATTAGACCAATTGGGCATGAGAATGCAACATAATCTGGAGCAGCAAATACAAGCTAGGTGAGTGAAAAAAAATTTTATAGAGAAGTTTTTGAATCGAGAAAAGTTTTTATGGCTTATAATATCTTGTTGGATGTTATTTAACAGCATTATCTTATAATAATGCCTATATCAAAACAATTTTAGATGAGAAAAATTAATTTCTAGAAATGTGTTGTCATAATTTAACTTATACTCTTTAAGATTCTACATTTTGTTTACTTATTTATATATGCATAAATTTGTGTAATAGTATACATTCTGAAAATAATTGTGTAGAATACTGAATTTATTAACGTATTTTAAACATCAAGAGATTAACCATCATGTGTTTATTCTCTTTAAATACAGTGTGAAAAGAGACAGTAGAATCCTAACATCCTCTTGTTGAGGTAATTACAATAGGGATGTAATAATTAAGTAAAAAAAAATGAAGGGAAATAATAGTTTTTAGAAATAGCATTAGGGGTTTTAGAGAAAAATTTGGTATCAGACAGTCACTATATAAGTTAAGTACATGTGAGCTTATTAAGATATTCTCTTTTCTAGGAATTGAAAATAATCTTTTAAAACACACAGGGTTAAATACTTAACATGGGAAATGGAATGAAACTGGCATTTGTAAAAAATAGTATTTATAATTGAGATTTAAAGAAAAATATAAAATTAAGACTTAAATTTAATATTAAGTGACAATTGCTTATATAAACCTGTATTCATCTGTCTTTACTTACAAAATGCATATGTATTGTCTGACTAATTGAAAAAATTTAGAATTAAAGAAACCTTGAATTGTATAAGTAATTAGTTTACATGATATGTTCTGTACATTCTTTGTGTTATCTCTTATCTTAGGAACCAGAGTGGTGTGTCTGAAGATGCTCTTAAAGAATTCAGCATGATGTTCAAGTATGTAAAATGTTATTCTGAAAATATTATTCCAATTATAATTATTACCCTCTCCTCCAAATTTAAGTTATCCCCACCCCATTAACATGCATATGCTGTAGTTGTTCTAATGTTAGATGGGAATTTAACAGTATTTAATATTATTGAAAGGATATTTTCAAAACTGTTTGTTTAAATAGTTTTATATTAAAAACCTTTACTGTCTGTGTGCGTTTTAGAATTTTTATATCATATTGCAGTATAAATTGTTATTTTAAATTACTTAATGATTAAGAATCAGTTCTGAGTACATTAGGTGTGTCAAATTTGCAGCCCACTGCGGACATTTTTGCAGTCCGGCCAGTATATTGGCATATAATGTGTAATAAAATATCAAAATTTCTCCCAAAATGCGAAAGATAGCAGCAAAGAACATATACCAAGTGTCGGGACGTAAATGTTAGATTTTTCTTCTTTTATTTACGTTTATTACAATGTTTTATTCGAAATAAACTTATATTTCTAAGAGTATTGATTTTTTTGTGGCCCGCTTAAAGTTAAACCTTGTTTGTTTGGTTCAAACTAGTCTTTGAGTTTGACACCTTTGGTGTACATGATAATGGTGGTGGTGGGGGGGGTAATTCCTCGAAAGTGTTTTTTTTAAATAGCTATTGTGATGATTGTGTTTTGTTTGATGTCTTTATAATAATTTGTTTTTGAACTTCCAAATGGAGAAAAACTAAAAAGACAAATAGTAACGTGGTTTTAAGTATTGCAACAAAAATTTTTATTGGTAGTATTGATTAGAGTATGTAGTGAAAAGAAGGAAAATATTACATTTTAGTCTGTATTATACTTATAGTGAATATGCATGATCCCTTATCTTAGCTTTATTTTTTACTAATGCTTTCATAACTAAAAATTGAATATACTTCAAAGATTATAATTATATATTAATGTTCAAAATAAATTATTTTCATCCTATCTTACAGGCATTTTGACAAGGAAAAATCAGGTCGCCTTAATCACTTCCAATTCAAAAGTTGTCTACGAGCTCTTGGATATGATTTACCTATGGTTGAAGAAGGTCAGCCTGACCCTGAATTTGAAGCCATTCTCAATGTTGTTGATCCTAACAGAGATGGTTATGTATCTTTGCAAGAATATATGGCATTTATGATCTCCAGGGAAACTGAAAATGTTCGCTCGAGTGAAGAAGTTGAAAACGCCTTCAGAGCAATTACATCCGGTGAAAGACCATATGTTACAGCTGAAGAACTATATGCGGTATGTGATTTATATAGTAATGTTTTTATCCCCTTCTACATTTAAGTTGAATGGATGTTAACTTTTTATAGATCACGAGGTAGAAATTTAATGTTTTGTGCATAGTACTTATTTATCTAAATATGGTAAGTTTACTAATTGAATCTAAATATAAGATTCAGGTTATGATATTCATGTTCATGCTCTGATGAGATCACGATTATCTGGTTGGAATTTTGGGCTTATTAATCAATAGCCACAAACTCACTATTCTTTTATGCAGAAGATCATTATGTGAAATAATAATAAAGACTTATGTGTACTCTAACTACATTTTAAACTTTTAAACCGCACTTGATGTAGGACACTTTAAAGTGAAAAAAATTACAATTCAGGGGTGGAATTCTCATAACTTAATCAGTTTTAAAATAAGGTCTGTAACCAACAGCTCATTTGTTTTTGTTTAGAGGGTTTGTTTTGTTGAAGCAAAACAAAAACCTTGTGCTTAAATTTTTCAATTTATTTAAAATTTCTGTCTCCATATTTACTATTTCACCCATTTTACATGTCTTGGTGTCAGCTCAACTTGATCAAAAGATTAGTATTAATAATCATTTTTTGATGTGTGCACATATGTATAATATATTATATGAATATTAATTCGTTGAAATTATTTTTATTTTAGAATCTTACAAAAGAAATGGCAGACTATTGCTTATCCCGGATGAAGCCCTATGAAGATAAAAAGACAGGGCGAACAATCCCTGGTGCATATGATTATATAGACTTTACTCACACTCTTTTCCAGAATTAAATGCGGTTAAATGTTTCCTGGTGTTTTGTTTCTTTCATGACATTTTGTGATTATCGCTTTATTTATGAAGGAAAGGACTTTTTTCATTCATCTAGCTTTCATCTTTAATTGGATTGTTAAATCTTTTAGAACTTTTTATATCTATATTTTATGTTAGATTTATGATAAATAGCCTGTAGAATATTATATATTGTATCGTTAAATGAAATTATAATTTAGATTCATACTGTATTTGATGCACTTTTTAAAAATAAGTATTTTGTGCTTATTGAATCTAAAGTAAAAAGCTACACTGCAGCAATTATTTTGTAAATGTTGACTACAAAACAATCTGGCCTTTTAATCAAACTCTTATTTTATGTCGTCTTTTACCGTAGTAATTTTGTGCATGAAAAATTGCAAAGTCAATGATTTATGCAATGAAAAAAAAAAAAGAAACTAGACAAACCTCCAACATGTGCTGAAATACATCTCTTTGCTGTCTTTGCAAAATAAAGTATATATTATTTATAAAAGAGTTTATTTTTTCTTTGTTTAAGTATAATTTTGTGTTGTGGCAAGTACAGTTGGACTTTTATTTAACGAAGTTACTAAATCTTGAAAAAAAGTTCATTGTATGGAAAATTCATTAAATAGAAATTCATCTTTCTATATACTTTAAAAACCATATAAAAGAAATATATTAAATTCATAAACACTATATATTGTTTTAAAAATGAAATATTTATTTGCACTTTTTGAAAATTAATGTCTATTCATTTTTTTTTATTTGTATCTTATCCATCAAAAAGAAATCTGCAATGAAAACAAGAAAAACATTGTCCAGGAAATACATTATATTTTCAACTTTAAAAAATAATTTACTATTAAAACTTATGAGAGAGAATTTTTTAATGACATTAGCTAACTTTAAACATACAAGTAATTTTAAATGTACATTGTTTTATAATCAGTAAATTTTAGTATACACTACCATATGCGCCCTTAAATTTAATTACTGTTAGTTTTATTTGAGTTTTTTGCTTGGAAAAATTATGGCCATTTCATCAAGGTGAGTTAGGCACCTGGTAAAACCTGTTCAAGGTCATTGATCATCGTAGAATATGGCAAAAGAGGATTATTTGAAAGATTTCCTGAGATATTTTAAAAATAGTGAGGAAAAGAAATCGAGTTAAAGGAGAAAAAGTTCGTTAAATAGAAAATGTACTTCGCTGTTTGGAGGCTATTTTCAAAGAAAAGAGTAACAAGTTCTTGGTTTCAGGAAAAAGTTTGCAAAATGGAGGTACTACTGTACTTTTAAAACATTTCTTAGATATGTTTCCATTTCATACAAGTACAAAAAATTTTAAGTGGCAAGATATTAATAATTTTATTTTAAAGTGTATAATTTTCCAGAAAAAAAATCTTACCTATTTATGTTCCATGGAATATTTTCTTTTTTATATTGGTTTGTTTTTGAAAACTAGATTTAATGATTTTGTGTAATCTTGCTTTACTATTAGGAAATGACCTTAAATTGAAAGAAAATTTCCAAAATAAATCTAAGAATTTTTCTGTTAAATTGCAATGGCAAAAAAGTTTTTATCAACAATGCATTAAGAAAAACTCGAAAGTTTTCAAAGGGACACAACCCAGAAACTCGTGATCATGCCAATGTTCAAGTTGATTAGCCAGTTTGAGTCTTGGATCCATCAAATTCATTGTAAAAAACAATACGGATTTCTGTTTGTTAAATGGAACTAAAAAAACCTTATAATTTTTTTTCTCAAATTTTAATGTTTTCTACAAAAGGATATCTCTTTGTAAACAACTTAATCTTCATAATTATTGATACAAATATAACAGCTGTATAAGCATGACGGTTGATTTTTTTTATTACATCGTTTATATAGATATATGTTTTGAATATTATGTATTAAATTCCACTCTTATTCAATCAGACATAATATGCTACACTGGCCTCCAAAAGTTAAGGTACAATGCAATTTTCAAAGCTTGATTTCAGCAGGAATAAATTTTATTGCTTATATGATTGATAATCGTATACTTGAAGAAAACTTATATGAAAAAAAAATAATGATGGCCATAATTTTTATTTTAAAGAAATGGACAGTTAAGTAACAATTAGAGAAAATGTTCAAAAATAAAACTTGTAGCTTGTGTATGCGTTATGTGTATGATTGTTGATCATAAATAGTTGTTGGTAATGTCACGAGCAATTACCAGGAGTGTCTAGAAAATGTCTTGGATTAATTATTTACTGAGTTCACTTAGGTGGCAGGCACCAGGATGGATGGAAAAGGGCTTGCCACAAGCTGATGCTGCTAAAGTGTCTCAAATTGGCTCCTAGTGTGATCCAATGACTGGAATCAATTGGAATTTGAAGACTATGCATCTAGAAGACATCTGGATCAATAATGAGTTACAACACTCAAGAGAGACTTTCGTAGTTCTTTTGTTCTGAATGAGATGAAGCACTACAATGCCTCAGCTCATTGCTGATCATGTTGTTGTATCAAAAATAAGAATCTTCACTACAGTGGTGCTAAACACACCTTCACAAGACGTCTGTATGCAAAACAACTAGTTATGAGTGTTCTCCCTAACCATCGACAGAGATAGGTTCCTTTATATTGAACAAAGGAACATGTTTCCTGAGCCAGACAGCCAGTTGACTGCTTTACTCTTCTCGGAAGAGTCCAGGTGTACACTGAAGAGCTATTCAGGGTGTCTGCTGATCTGGAAGGAACAACACACCAGGTATAACCAATCCAACTGTGTTGAAAGACACAATTACGGAGGTGGTAGAATTATGGTTTTTGGGCAGAGATATCTCTCTGTGGTTACACTGATCTGCATGTGATCCTAGACTAAAGTAAGATCATTGATCGATATGTTCACCCATACACCACTGCTATTGGTAATGAATTTATTCTGATGGATGGCAATATGTGAAATCACCAAGCTGTGCTTGTTGGGGATTATGTTCTGGATTATAATGTGGAATGAAGGAAATTGGCTAACTTAATCTCCAGACTTGAATTTGATTGAGTATATTTAGGGTTACCTTGGCAGACATGTTGCTGTTTTAAGTCTGACTCCAAGAACCTTATATGAGCTGGAACAAGGATCACTTCATATTTGATCCTCGCTTCTCATTTCTGGTTCCGATCACTTGATTGGTAGCATGGAAATGCCTATGTTACCAATACATTGCAGTTAGGAGTGGACACATTTCTTATTAAAACCGTTTTTTGTATTGTTTCCAAGACATCTTTTCTCGTGTCTGATATTTTGCTTCCTCCAATAATGAATTCTTCCAACACTGCTTTTTTTGTTGTTGTAAAGTATGTTTGTGTTAAACATATGCAAATTTATGTGTTGCATTCAATAAAAAACTGTTTAGTGCTCATTTCCTCTACATTTAGTTTTCCAACGTTTAATTTAAAAATGAAAGTTTAATTTAATGTGTGTTTAATTTAAACACACATTAAACAGGTTGTACCTTAACTTTTGGAGGGCAGTGTACAATTAGAGTAGCATTTAAGTATAATTCCTCATCTTGTTTTTTATTAACTGATGGAAGCACTTCAGGTATTTTAAGCATTATTTAAAATATATTTTTTTGTTATGTAAAGTAAAGTGTGTTTTGTGACATAATTTTAATTTTGCTAAATATCTCAATACTTCAGATTTGAAAATGTATGGAAGTTTCAAAAATAATATGAATTAATCATGTTCCAAAACATATATATATATTTTCTGTAGCTTAGAATTTAAGAAAATATTTTCTGCTCAGCTCTGTAAAATAAAAAGCAATTATAATTAATAAAGTACTATATAATTAGTAAAGTTCTATCGAAAATAACAAAGTAGGTGACAAATAACCATTTAATCTAAATTTTAGAAAAATATCATACAACAACAGTTTTAAAATAATGCTAACCTAAATATTTTTTAAAAAGTTGCTTTCAATTTTCCTAACAATGTTTTTAAAATAAGTTTCTGCTCAATCTAAGTTTACAGGTTTATGTTAGTATGTAAATTTTCTATGTATGTTAACTGTAAAATCCTTGATTGTAAATATATTTTTAAGTAGTTCATAGTCATAAGAACTGATCAAGTTAAACCATTTTGAAATAATGTATATACAGTCAACCCTCCTATAACGCGGTACTTTTACAGCGCGGTTTCCGTTTAACAACATCCCATCAGTTCTTGCCGATAGGGATAACGTATATTAGTGTTAGTTTTTTGTTTTATTTTTTTTTTCACGGGATCTCTGCTCAGCAAAAGTAACACATTGTTTCAAATTTTGTATAATGAACACTTAAGAAATGGAGTAAATAATTTACATCTGGAAGTGTAATACATTAATGTTACTTTCTGTTGTATTTATTTTATGTTAAAATCTTGCCACCACCTCTCCCTTCGAAATCTAGTTTTATTATGAAATAAAAAAAGTAGTGATGACACTGATCGAGGAATAAATTAAAAGTTGAGCGCGCACTGAGGCATGGCGTAGTCAAAACAAAATCAGTAAGGCCGGTAGAGTTTATCTCGTCTTTTGTATTTATTGGTCTCCATATAACGCGGTACGAATGATGTGATTTGTACTAATTCTGAGTTTCTTATAGCGCGGTTTGCATACAACGCGGTAGACGGTTTCCATAGAACGCGCTACGAATTAGGCTAGTTTGTACGGTTAAATCAGTTTCTTATTGCGCGGTTTCCATATAACGCTTTACGCACTCACCGCGTTATAGGATGGTTGACTGTAGTTGCAATGAGTGGCATGGAGTAGTTACATATCGTATCATGAAATGATTTTATGTAAATCATTTCATGATATATGCAACTACCTCACTACACTCTTTTTCCCTCAGAAAATATAAATTTTTCAAACATATAGTCAAAAACATTATAATTTGAACACTAATTCAAGGGAAGAGGAGGAAAAGGATTTCTAGATAAAGGAAAAAGAAGAAATAATATTATTTCTCCTTTTCTGTAGAAATGTTTTATGTTAGTTGGAATACAAATAGCAATTAAAGGAAAATAAAGATACACATAAATTTTTCAACCAAGTCCATTTTTAAGATATTTTCTTTTAGAGAACTTGACTACCCAGGGGGAGGAATGCGCTTAGAAAATAAATATATATGTAGTGGATAATTAGTAAACTGATGCTTTTATCTAATAACTTATTTTTGATATATTTAATTTGTGGAAATATTCCCCTTTTTATTGTACATAGAATGATTTAAATGGTCTCAACATATTTATAAACCAAAAATAAATGCCATAATACAAATGAATGAACAATATTGATTTTTTGCCACTTATTCCCGTAAAGGCGTGGTCGCGGTAGCCTAGTGGTCAAGGTATCGGTTCGTGGCTGGCTTGTCACGAGTTCGACCCCAGTACCACTAAAGACCCGCCGTGTAGGGGCGCGAAGCACGTTAAATCTGTCGAGAGCTCAAACGTCTCCCGTTGGTGTAGTGTGGTAATTAGGAGAGGGGGATGCCAGCTTAGATGTCGTCCTCGTCACTTGACCATGGCTCAAAATTACGAGGTCTGTCGCCAACAGCCGTCATGTAGCTGAACAGTGCGATGATAATATTCACTACCTCATCCCAGTAGAGGTATTAGTTACCAGTTAATGATAATAATCATGTCGCTCTTATTTGTGACAATGAGCAGAATTTGCATTATCTATCTATGAATGATCTATCCATGTCAATTGTTCTAATTCAATTGAGCTGAAATTTTCTGTACACGATTCTTTTGGATGGCAATACGATGATTTAATTGTAAATAAAAAAATAATTGATTGGAGCAAATTATTTAAGGAATTACATATACAACCAAGTTGACATTTTGGGTGACTTAGCGACTATTTTGGCGACTTAAGTTAAAACTCTAAACGCTTTTTTTCTCACTTTTTAAAGCGCTTAGTTGCGCTGCAATTTCATATACACAATTCTTTTGGATGACAATACGATAATTTAATTATAATTACTAATAAAAATTAAGTAAAACTAATTATTTAAAGAATTGAATTTTACTCATAATTCTAATTGCTTACAACGTGAAACAGTTGAATATTGAAGCTAGCAAATTGAACTATCTTCTAATAAAATTAAATTATTAAAACTAATTATTGAATAAATTTAATTCGACTCAACGTCCCCTTTCGCTCTTAAAATTTAAGGTATAAAAAAACTGTTATGCAAAGCGTGAAGTTTGAAAGAAAATCCATTTTTTTTTATCAGTGTTATTGTGATTTTCATTTGCTAAATCAAACAAATGAGAGTACTTTTGGATTTTTATTATGAGCCTCTCATCACTATTACTCATTTTTAAAAGAAATTGTAAAATTATTAACCAAACAATTTAACCACAAATATTGCACAAATTGTGACTAAAAATTCCAAATCTTTTGCAAAAGCACATTCATCCGTGATTGGCTTAGCATGTGACGTGACTAAACTATATTAGCACTTCGAGGTATTGACTATATGCGCTGGCTACCGCAAGTTAACTCATTTTTAAGTTAAAATATCAAGAGTTCGACTGCCTCGCGCAGAAGTCTCTGATTGGCTAGATTTTCATCACACGCTGATTGTTATCAGAGGAAATGTTCGATAGTGTTCTTCAAAATGATTGAATATATTTTACTCAGTTTTGTTTAATTGCATATTATATTTATTCATAGCTGATTTATTGTGTGTGACATCGAATCTTTCATTCTATTTTTTTTAAATATTTAAATAAATTACTAAAAATTTAATTTTGAACTAAACATAATAACAATACAATTTTACAGCAGCTTATTATTTTCGATGCTTTAATAATGCTTTTAGTAAAAATAAATACTGATTTCTAATATGAATAAGTTCAGGCTTCAATACTTTCAATCAATCAATGGATTTTTCTCAGCAACCCAAATAGGCTTACCAGTACAATCAATCAATCAACAAATATGTAAATAAAAGCTGTGATATTGTCAAATACGAGTAAAAGGATTATTTGTACGTATTTGTTGCCTTTATTGCTTTAAATGCGATATAACTTGGTGGATCAATAAATATGTAGATTTTTATGATGCTCTTTATATCAGACAGATTTATCCCAGAATGAATATATACCTTTTTGAAAAGTATTAATATGAGCTGAATGAGTAACAGTTCCAAAAGAATGTTTTTAAGCACTTTATGTAAGGTATTCATTCGTAATCGGTATAGGATTCTATGCTCTCTTGTTTTCGTTTTTTTTATATGCTTAGTGTTTCAATCTCATAGCTCTAAATTGCATGTTAAACTAAAGAATTTTATTGCTGGAGATATTGTGGATTTTACAGGTGCTGATAATGTGACTGGATTTAGTTATGCGATAGTGCCTAATGTAGTGCATTATGTTCATTTTGATAGTATGGATCTGAGTTTAATTCAGGTAATTAGTATTAAAGCTGTTTTTCTCAATCACAAACCAGAAAAAATCCTGATTCACTGCAATCGCCATAGATTAAGTGGGAAGTATTGGAATATGGTGAAAAACATTTCTGTTTTGGAAATATCTTTTATGAAAAAGCCAACTCATATTTTTGGAAAATTATTGAGTTCTATATATCATTCATCAGACATTGCAAGACTTGAAATATTGATGAAACATGGTGGGATATTTTTGGATACTGATACATACGTAATAAAATCATTAAATTATTTCAGAAAATTCGAAATGACTCTTGGATGGCCACCTTCTCAAAATCTTGGCACTCAGTTACTGATTGCTCACAAAAATGCTAGATTTCTGAAATTATGGTATAATTCATATCGTTATTACAGAAGAGAACGTTGGTACTATAACGCTGGAGAGCTTCCAACTCAATTCATATTAGAACCAATGCCCTATTTAGTTCATAGAGTGCCTTATGACTTTGGAGTTCATAATTTAGTTCATCTTTTATACGGAACACACAGTGATGAGTGGAAAAATTACCATGCTATTCATTTGTTGGTGAGACACAAAAACTATCTTTTACCAGGTGATACTGTTGAGGAGTTTAATGAAAACAATATTAACCAGTACAATAAAACATTTGGTGATATGGCAAGATTAGTTTTATATGGATCTACAAATATAATCTGATTTTATCAGTTATATTTTATTTTGAATACAACTGGAAAAAGAGAATTTATTACATGTGATTAAATCTGTGATTTATATATATATGTATAACAATTTTTATGAAATGAACTGCATTATTATATTAGAATGAATTTTACTGAAATATTTTTCTTAGTTTATTCATTGCTATGGGTGATATTAAAGTTTTTTTTATTTTAAACAGATTCTAGAGTATTTTGAATGCTGTTCGTTACGATGAATATACCCATCTATTTTTCTACACGATTTTGAACATGGTACAGGAACATTACAATTTTTTTTACATGAATTCCCTAAAATTTTTAGGATTTTTTCTTTGGCTGAGGATGATTTGATCAAGTTAATGATAGTAAAAAAAAGTCAATGACAAAGTTGAAAGTGAAGTTCAGCTATTGATTTATTTCTCAAGGACTGGGAAATTTGCTTCAAGTATGGAAAAACATTTTAAGTGTGCATTGCATTAAAATTTCAACATAATCATAATTGTATCACAGGATATCAAGTAATATACAAGCAATTTGAAAAAACTGCAAGGGCATAGTTACTGCCATAGCAATGATACAGGGCCTCGACATGTGCAAGTACAAAATTGTACTATGTTATCAACTGTCCCATTTATAAAGCTTCTATTTCTAACAGGGGCTTTGAAGGAATTTTGATATGGGGCCCGCTAAAGACTTGCTATGCCAGTGAAAAACAGCCACTAATAACACTTTTCTATTAACAAAAAAAACCAGGCCGTTTATAATGTACGAATTTCTTCATTTCAATCAAAACAGACACATCTACTGATAGCATTTTCCATCCAATTTGTAATAAACGTACATGCTGGTTCTCAAGTAGAGATCAATAGTTAATTAGTAGTTTGAATCCTAATTTCAATGTTGCATGTACTTATAGACTAAATTTTCACTATACACTAATTTAAATTTTTTTTGTAATAAAAATGAATTGTTTTATAAATATGCAACAGTTTTAATAATTACTTTTCTTGCATGTTTTTTGGAGATCTTTTATCTTGCAAAACATATTTCCAAATTTACCATACGTTGCATGTATTTTTTTTACACGGTTTTCCAAAGAATGTATCTACCGTGTAAAAAAAGAATTGGGTGTACTTTAAATAATTTCAGAATATACTTAGTCATTCTGCTACAAAAATTTATGTATCTAAATTTTAAAGAGGTATAATTATTGTTTAATATATAAATAATTTGAGATTTTTTGATTACAAGTGAATAAACATAAAGATATATTTTGTAAGACATTTTCATTAATATAAATTTTTCAAAATTACAGGAAAAAAATTAAAAAAGCATTTAATATAAACTTTTTAAATGATATATTGTTTAAATATATATAGTCAATTTCATTTCATATACTTTATTTATATTGAAAATCTGAACAATAGTCATATAGGGGAGAAATATGAAAATTTTTGTACATTGATTTTTATAATGAACAAAACAATTATAATATTTCATTCTATAAAAAATGATTAATTTTACACTAGATATTAAATTTTGAATGAGAAACTTTTCTTGTCATTGATCAATTAATTAAATTTTTTTAAGTATGCATTCTATGTAGTAATTACGCACCTTTAAAATTGCTTTGAACATGTTTAGAAATTTGATGAAAAAATTTAAGTTCTAGAAAAAGAAGAGACATGACTATAGATTCACTTTCATCTTAAAATTTTTTATTAAATTTAGATGAATAATGTTGAGAAAAATATGTATTTACAAAACAAACAATATAATCGGAATTTTATCTTTGTAGTATTTATATCTAAAATTTATTTTTCCGAACATCTGTTCTAATGATCTAAAATCAACATTTAAAAAATATGCTACATTTTTAAATTCCCAGATATGTAGATTTTAAATATCTAATCCAAAGAAATATGAAATTTTTGTAGATATTTTGTTAAAAAATTCAGAGGGTTATGACTAACTGCGATTTAGAAACTGTCGTGGTAAATTATAACAAAAATAATGCACACACACACACAAATTTTACTTATAACTCCTGAACAAAATCACATTATTTGAATGTCAAGGAAACACTTTATAATAAATACAGTCTAACCTCTAGTCAACATAGTCACTAAACTCTGGAAAAAAAAAATTGCAATGTAGAAAGTTCGTCAGATTCATCCTTCAATAGACTATATTCTTGGTTTTAAGACAAAGTTCGCAAAATAGAGGTTCGCGACTGTATTTAAATACATGTCAAATTTACTTTACACATGAATTATAAAACCAAAATACACATCTACACAATTTTTTCAATTTATCAATATATTTCTATTAAAATTATCTGCTTATGTATTAAGATTTTACGTGTAAGTCATCAAAATTTGTTAAAATTAGTATTGTTGCTCAGTATAAAATCTACATTTTCACAGATTTCAACTTTATGATTTCTCCTTTTTCGTATAACATTGGAGTTGTAAGTAAAGTAAATCAATTTAAAAAAAAATTTGAGATTGTTTATTAATTTAGCACTTTTGTGCTAATAGCAATGAACCTTGCAATTTTGTCAAGGCCAAGTGACATTTGATGAGGTGCCCTACTCTCCCAAGGTACCAATGTGAGGATTTTAAGTGGCATGGTAAGATCTGTAAAAAATCTTTAATAGTTTTTACAGTTCTTTTGCTTCCAATTACGGATTACACATTAAAAGCTTTAGTGCTCAAAATATTACAAAAGACTAACCAATTAATTTTTAAAGGAAAAGTTTTCAAATTTACGATGAAATCTTAAAAAATGCTTTACTTCCACTACAATAATTAATGTACACACATGAAATTTGATTTTCAAATATATCAAGGTATGTTTAACAAAAGTTAGTGTGGGTTTTCTGCTAGCAGGATTGAAAAATCTTTTAAAAATACATAAATTTTAAATTGAACTTTTTTTTACAAATGAGTATTGCTTGGATTTAAAAATATGCACCAACTTTTGTCACTCATACTAATAGCTTAAAAAATCTCAAAGCATTTGGCGCAATACAGAGAAGTCTTAGCATTTTAAATGAAGATAAATGAGTTATTTTTTTTCTTTCTGAGATCAAGCAATTTAGTTTTTATTTGCCATTGGAATGTGAATAAAAATGAACATTAAACTTATCACATTTCTGAATTTTTTTAACTCAAATTTTATGAGATTATAGACAACTGTATTAAAAATAATTAAGGCTAAAAAAAATTTATTTGAATTGTGTTGTGTCCCCTTAAGGATCAACAAATTTAGCATATACTAGCCCTTCTATATGACAGTTTCAATTGAATAAAAATAGAGTTTAAATATAAATTGCACATGGACAATTTTTAAAATATGCTAAGAAACTACAGTAAAGGTTATCAAACTAGTACATATGACAATGTGAAGATAACATGACAAAATGAATGTATATCAGCCTATCTACATGCCATTCCTTAATGACACCAGGATTTGATGAACAATACTGGCCGCAAAAAAAAATATAGAAAATTCATTTAACAATTACAGATATAGTTTACAAGTTATTTAAATTTTTCGCATTTAAAAAATGTGACTAATATATAATACAAATGTTCTTTTAAAATTTTTTTTAAAATTGCAATTTTACTTAAATAAGTGTTTGCTTAATTTTATTTGGCCCTACTGATTCCACACTCAAGTTTGATTTTAGTGATATCAATTATAGTAATTTTGGTAGAAAAGCCAGAATCATTTTTTCCTTCTGGCATAACATTAAAAATTGGAAATTTAATTATCATTAAATACACAAAATCATACGATTTTAAATAAAAACGATAAATTTTGAAAGCAACCTTTACTTTGAAAATCTTAAATTTGAACTCTTTAAATGTCCATAATTGTGATGTACCATCCAATATGCAGTATAATAAATTTTAAAAACCTCAAAATACCAAAAAAACATCAGTTAAATTTAAAAAATGAGTGTGCGATTCTTAATTAAGACTATTTTATAACATCTACAGCTATAGAACTTCAAAGCATTAAGGCACTTTAAATTTTTTTCAGAAATCAAGCTAATGTATGTACATATAAAAATAACTCCAGAAAATTAAATTAATTTCACAAAAATTAGTGTATTAATTAACTATTTAGTTTTACACACTGTATGATCAAAAGTATCCGAAAATCAACATGCCCCCAGATAGTTTCTTTTCCTGTATGGTCACCTCTTTGGCAACAATAACAGCTGCCACTCTGAGGAAAGCTATCTACTAGTTTTTGGAAAGTTGCATACTCTTCTTGTAGAATAATACTGGTCAACCCGGTCACTGATCTTTGGCATTGTGGTCAAGCTCACAGTTGAATTAAAATCTAGTTCATCTTATTGGGTTCAAATCTAGACTTCGAGCAAGCTAGTTCAATTCCTGAGCATACATGTCAGCAAACTGTGTCTGCATGATTGTTTTCTCAGAAATCAAAGGGCCCAGGTGAAACCATGAAAATCTTAAGTTATTCTGCCTTAATTTCACTTGTAATCAGTTTCCCTGCCTTTCATTAGCAATCTTCAAACCCAGACTTTATTATCAGATTGCCAGATATGATTCATTGCTCCATAATACAATGCCATTGTTCAAGGCTCCAGCAATTTCGATTTTTACACCTCCATGAGATGGTTGCAGTTTCCTTTATAAGTAGAAGCTCTTACAATGAACTGCAGCTGAGCTGATGCATCCAGTCTTGGAAAATTTCTTTTGAAAAACAATCACAGATTTGGCCTAAATTCCTTTCAATTAGGGATAGCGATTCTTTCCGAAAAAGATAGATTTTTAAATCATAACCTAATAAACACAAAAAATTGAGGTCTGAAAGATCGATTTCTTGTTCAAGTCTGCATTTACAATGTAAATATAAATCCATTTTATGAAAAACAAGCAAGATACCATAATAAATTCTCTTTTCAGTAAAATCAGGGAATTTTTTAGTTCAGGAATTTGACAATTACAAAATTATTTTTATTACGATATCAAAGTATCACGTATAAAAGACATTTATTTTCTAAATGTATTTGTTACATTAAAAAGTTTAGAAAATAGATAATACAGCTTATAGCTCCGATGCTTAATATCTAACCTTTTTAAAAACAGTCTGTCAAGTCTACTGGGATCCAAGCGGTACCACTCATCGCTTATGATGTTGCTGGCAATCGAATTAATCTGCTCACAAGCAACAGATGATCCCACAATACTCATACACATAATGGCTATCAAGTGAACGTGATGATTACTTATTATTCCTTACCCTCAATTACTTATTATTCAGTAACAAACACTACATAAAAATAAATATTTCGCTAATCACAGTACATTATGACAGTCAGTCAATCAAGGCATAAACAAATGACGCAATATCAACAAATACGAAAAGTCAAAGATTACAAACGTAACTTTATTTATTAAAGAGAGGCGAAGGAAACTAGGCATACAGGCATTTTGCGAGTTTAACCTCCAACACCGTAACATTACGGGTTTTAAAGATAGTACATTCAACTAATTGTAAATTTTATGGTTTTTACCGAAACAGAAAAAAATCAAATGTCAATTTTCTAGGATGAAGTATCGATTCAGCACTACATATTGATTTTAAAAAATCAATTTTTTCGGTCCGAGAAATTGATTCTTCGATTAATCGATCTCAGATTACCATCCCTATTTTCAACGTTCCATAGTCCTCTGTCTACTGAATAGCATGGTCAACCAGATCTTAGTTGTACATATATACTTGCATGTTTCCACTTCACTATAACAGTAGACTAACATAACATAAATGTCATGAGCCGACTTTTACAGTGATGACAGCTTATCACTTCACAACATTAAAGTTTCATCCAAATGTACTTTTCTGTATGTGAAATTGTAAATGTAAACTCACCTGATTTCTTTTATAGTTGTCTGGGAGCTAGCAGCTTGATGTCTCAGGCCAAATCTATTTTGAAGGTTGTCCAATTATTTTGATCATATAGTGTAAAAGAAACCGATGAAATAAATTTCATTGAAAACATGACTAATATGCCAAAAACTTGACACAGAAATTAAAATATCAAAATTAAGAAATTCAGCAACAAATTTATAAATCTTGTTTTTTTTTGTACTTAATCAAATAGAAATAAATTTGGCAGTATTTTCAAAAGAACATTTTACTGTCACAGATGCCTACTATGGGACACTTGGAAAACAGTTGAATTATAAAGTGTTATTTGTAACTTACAAAAGTAAAAACACCCAACAAAGTAGCACATAATACAAAAGATTTTATTCACTGAATACCATTATCTCATTTGATACACATCTCTATTTTACAACAAAAACAATTAAGAAAAAAAATCTAACTAAAATTATAAGGCACTTTTTTTAAAGAGTTTTGATTTTATAATTACTCTTCACCTAAACAGAAAAAATGCAAAAGACTCACACAAAAGATAACAAAAATTTACACACATAACACAAACAAGCAATTTTTATATTGACACTTTTAAAAAACATAACAGGAAATAATAAAGAAATACCACACTGCTTATTAATGTACCATTTTATACGTTTAACATCCATTTTATTAACAAATAACTCTTTTGGGCATAAGCAAGACTTAATTTTTGATAACATGTAGATGAAAAATTGTTTGAAAACTAATGATATAGTATTGAAATACAATTTCAAAAGGAAACTAGAAAGAAAAGAGTTAAGGATATGGATGAGGGGACGGATACCATCTCATTAAGAAAGTATATTTTATCCTGCTTACTTATCACAGTATAACATTAGCATACTATACAAAGAAAGAAAAAAAATTATTTGAGTTCATATACTGAAAAAAATTCTAATGTACTTTCAAAACAATATTTATCATAGAAAAAATTAATTTTAAAATATTTTCACAATGTAGACAATATATCAACCCTAATAAAAATGAATTTTGAAAATTAAAAAAAAAGTTATTGTTTTTAATATCAACACAATTTCCCCTTTCATAAAAAGTGTAAAAATACACTGTAATAAACTTGAATGCACTAATTATAGATGTAGGTATGTACACCACATAAAAACCATACAATCAATTTTATTTATTCAAACAAAGAAATCTATAACATTGCAAGTATGCAATGAGTTGAAAGTTTTGATAAACAAATTTATAAACTCAGAATCAAAATAGCAGAAGAAAAAAAATTCTTCATTGCTTCAACAGCAATACATAAAAATGTGATCCAAAAAATGCAATAAAAATACAATTTAAAATACTGGAGGAAAAGACAATAAACCACTAAGGATAATATTTGTAACCAAAATACAAAAAATGTAGTAAATTGTTCCAAATTTTTAAAAATTGATTCATTACGTTATTAAAGAAACTAACCACAATTAAGACTTATTACTTGAAAAATCAAGCTTTCAATATAGGTAAATTATTTTTAAAAAATGACATTTTAAGTTTTTAGAACTGAAGACTATCTGAACATTTAAATTATAAAAAATGTAATAAGTCTTATAAGGCAGCTACTTTAATGAATTGCAGAGAGATCATCAAATCGGCGATACTGCCCACTCTTGTATTTTTCATAACCATATGGCACACCAACACCCAGACCAATGCCAAGTGCTAGCATGATAAAAATGGTCACCCAAAACGTTGTGGAGGAATCTAAAAAATTCAAAATAGAGAAACAATTATTTATTATAAATATCTTTTTCAAAAAGATATTCTTTGTTTCAAATGCTTATTTCAATATAAATGAACTAATAAGCTCAAATTTAAATCACACTTACTAGAAAATGATCATTTTATCAAGAAGCCAATGCTTTTTAAAATAAAATAAACTTATTTGTAAAGAACCAAATATATTGTAAAGGTATGGGTCTTTAAAATAATCAGAGCAAGAATACTGCTAAGTAAAAAAATATTTTAACCACACATTTTTCTTCTTTAATACATGTTCTTTATTTTATTTCACTGTGGATTTTAAAACCATTCTTCGATTTATTTCATTATTCAGCAAACCAAAAATAATTAAATATTTTATATACAAACCCTTGTACATCAAAATAGTGAAACAACAAAGTTTAAAATAAATTTTATAATAATGAATATAATAATCAAATCCAAAGAAAATATTAAAATGTACATTGATATTTCAAATTTAATAATTCATTTTTTTAAAAAAGATTAACTTAAAAAATTGTCCAAAACGGGAATATAAAGACAAAAGCTGTTCGCTATCCACTTCACTGAGTATCTCATCATTTTATATGATTATATATTGTTTTTAAGTTAATGATATCAAAGTCCTAGTATTAAATTTTCCAATAGTATGAAACATTCTTGTAACCCTTGCCTCATGATTTAAATAGGACAGAACTTGAAATTCTTAAACTGAAGTATATTTATCTTTCGCTCCCCATGACTTCCTTTCAGAGTATTTCTACAAAGCCATTCTTGGCACATCCCTTAATCAACAAATGAAATGTGACAAATTTCAAATCAGTCGGTTTTATAATTCCAAGGACCTAATGATGTATGTGAGCAAAAGTCACTTTTCTCCTATCACCATACTTCTTATATTCAAAGAAAAAGGCAAATATATCAACATAGATTTTCGCTAATTTTAAAATGCTTCCCATTATTAAACTTTTTAAAAGTTAAAAATTTTATGTACTTTTGAACTTGTGTACACACACACAAACAAGTTTCTTCTTTCAGTTTACTTAGAATTTATTTAGGAATAAATAAAATTAAAAATAAATATCATGTACAAAACCTTATTTTTCTCATTAAGGTTCATTTTCCCAAATAATATTACAATATATAATTATAACTACACTGTATATATTGCAATTTTTTTTCTGATGAGCAGCATTATATAATTATTCATAGAAATGTATGAAAAAGATTTAAAAAATATCTGCAAGTATACTTTATAATAATCAAAATAGCAATTTTTTTTACTCACATCCATATTCTTTAACAACAACTGGTGGAGGAACTGGAACAGATGCACAATTTCGTTCATCAGAGAAATCACCACAGTCATTTATACCATTACATCTCCAATCAGGATGCAAACAGATTTTGTTATCACACTGCATAGTTTCGTTACAACCTATTAAAGATAATTACACAAGAAATATTTAGGAAAACAAATGCTTTTGCAGGAAGAAAAAAAAGGTAAATCCACACATCAAAATAACAAACATGAAAATTATGCTCAGTAATTCATCAATGTAAAATAGTTAAATACATCATTTCTATTTACAAAGACATTTAATATCAACATAAAAAAAATGTCATAAAATAAACATAACTAAAAATATTTCCCACTTATAAAGATTTTTATTTCAGAATTTTTAATTGTTCCTAAATAATGCAAACAAAAAGGTTTGGAAGCAACTTAAACGAAAATTCCTTTTGTAATGAGAATTTTTTAAAAAAATAATGTTCATGATGATTTATTATTAACGTCGCACTGTTTAGCTACACGAGGGCTTTTGGCGACGGACCACGTAATTTTGAACCATGGTCAAGTGACGTGGACGACACCTGAGCTGGCACCCCCCTCTCCTAACTACCACACCACACCAACGGGAGGACGTTTCAGCTCTCGACAGATTTAACGTGCATCGCTGCCCTACATGGCGGGGTCTTTAGTGGCACTGGGCTCGAACTCGTGACAAGGCAAGCCACGGTCCGATTCCTATACCCCTCGGCTACCACAGCCAAAATAATGTTCATAGTTTCTTTTAAATATTCCTTGCTTATATCAGTCATGCCAAGATAATATAAATGGGAATATATTCTTCAAATAATATTTTCAAAATCATCATAATGTCACATTTGGTAATATCAACATTCTAAAAATTCTGTTTGAGTTTTACTAAGATGCAATCAAAGCATTACGAAACAAAATGTTGAGCAGATTTATAATTGTTTAAAACACCTCCATTTTCACAATTACATAATTTTTGTAAAAAAAATTCATTGATTTACCAAAGAGTTGAAATGAAATTGAATAGATAATGCCAGATTAACAGACACAATAAAAAATGGAAATAATAGAGTTAAAATTTTAAGATACCTTATCCTTCCTATTAAAATGAACGAGAGAAAGATAGGGACGATGATAGAAGCTTGGGACATCTCTACCCCCTATATATAAAGCTTATTACAATTAAGATTTCTCATTTACTTAATTTTACTTATCGCTGACAGTGTGTAAATAAATTAGAATACTTTCATACTGCTTAGAAGTAATCTTCCAGTATTGCTCCAAAGAAAATTTTTTTATTACAATGCTATCTTATTATTGATAAATTTGATATGATTTTTTTATTATCAACATCTGACTTTTCTTTATCAGTGTCACTTTAAAGAAGAACAAGAGCTATTGGCAATGAACTCTAAATTTTGAACTTTGGTCACATGATGAGAACAGCACCTGAACTGGCACCTCACTCTCCAAACTTCCACACCATGCTAGCATGAGGACTTTGAGCCACAACAGATTTAATATGCACCAGCCATCTATACAGCAGGTTTATAAATTTATTACAAGAGGGTCTTATAACCATGTATGTAGTACTACTACATATAATCAATTTAAAATTTATTGAATAAACATAACTTTTACAATTACCTAATGAAAAACAACAAAGAGACAAGAACAACAATTAAACCTTAATTTTCTCCAAACTTCCACACTGTATTTTTCAAAAGTTTAGATAAATTTTTAAAATATAGATATAATCACTACTCCACAACATCCTCAGCTGAATCAGAACTTCAGTTTGCAAACCATTACCTCTAATGATGATAATTCTATCATCATGATATTGCAATTCATAAAGTAAAATATTAATATATTTTATAATAAATGCAGTGGAATATAATTTTTAAGACTAATAAAGTGCTTCAATATTGACACTAACTGACTTCTAATACTTAAATACCTTAAAACTGACAGGTTTCAACATTTACCAAATTTTTATAAAGATTTTATAATATGTAAACTAGAAAACCGAGTCTCTAAAGCTATCAGTTGATCATCTATTAATACTCTGATTTGATCAATTAATGTCATTTTACATCAAATCAGAAAGTGCACTTTTGCCTTTTCATTTTTTTTACCACTTCATTGTTTTTGTTATTACCATATATCAAAATAAACATAACATTCAAATGTTTACCATGAGATTAATACATAGTTTTTTAAAAATTTAACACCAGAAGACACCTTGTAAATTATAACTAACATGACATTCTATAATGATTAGAGATATTACTATTTATTAAATAAAACTCTATTAAGAGCTCTTGATAAAGAAGAATCTTAAGTTAAGAACTTAATATTTAAATATTAATAAAACTAAAAATATTGAATAGAATTAATAAAATGCTCACTTATTGTAGAGTATTTGAATTTAAGAACTGAAGAAGGCTTATTCAGATTAATGCGCTTGTACACAAAAATGAGATTGTTTGTGCGGCTCCAGATTTCAGATTTTGTATCATTTACAATTGAAGAATCTCTTACTGAATTTCCATCGTAAACATGAAGCTCACTAGTTAAAAGAAAAATACATATTTATATTTAAATATGATTTTGCTAAAGAATTTTTATGTTACATTTTGATGCTTATATGTATTTTTATGCTTTATATTTATTATACACATAATAAGCAAATTCTAGAAATTTCAATGAAGTAAGACAATAGCATTTATAAAAGAAAAATTATCAAAAACTGGTTATACCAATTATTTATAAAATAATTACACCTTCTCTTTGACTTATGTTCAATTGCATGTACAGCCACAATAAAAATGTTAAAGATAGCTACTTTGGTAGGACAATAATATACATAATACACATAATGCATTTTTTATATTATGTGCAAGAGTTTATACCTACATAGATTGAACTTGACATTTTATATTCATTTTCATAACTTTTGAATGAAACAAAAGTGGAAAAACACTAGCTTTATTACCAGTTAGTCAAAAGTAAAAATAGACTTTTATTAGAATGTTGGTAGGGGGATAACAAATTTTTTAAAAATAGATGGAATATATTAAATTTCTAGGTTATTTTAAAAGAAATAAAATATGCACACATTTTATTATCCTTGAAAGATTTTAATTATATTTTTATTGAAGAATTATAAACAGATTAAAGGAAAGAAAAAAAACTCACTAGTTTCCATTTTCATCCACTTGGTTCACAGAATAGGAAATGATATTAACAACACTGTTAGCATTATCCTGTGTTTCAGGTACATTAACTTTCCAGATACATGACGTATGGTTGTCAGTAGAAAATTCATCATTTGGTTTACCACTTAGTACACCACCACAATCTGTAGAAATTAATATATATAACAAACACAATTTTAAAGTAAAATACTTCTCTTATAAAATAGAGCAAATTATTAAGCTGTTTTTCTTTCAGTGATTATGAATAATTTTGATTTGTATTATATTAAAAACTTCAACTCTTTAGATAATACTGAGGTAAGTATAGAATAAAAAATCTTAATAAATATATCTGGTTTTCAATAGATAATAAATATATCTAGTTTTTATTGTAAAATACAAAAATCTGATTATTATTCTTATGATTATCTGTTTTCTTTATTTCTACAATAAAAATGTCAAAAAATTATAGCTATAATTTAATTTTATAAGAACCAAAAGCTCTATTAACTAAAGATTTTTCAGAAAGTTTAGAAATTGAATGCATCAAAATGTCTTAGAATATTAGGAGTACATTATTTGAATGAGCAAATTTGCAGAGAGAAATATATATGAAGACCACAGGTTTTTCTAAATCAGTTTGAGCATAGTTGTGGATAAGAGTATTCTGAATGGCATAATGAGTTTTCAGAGATGGCATATTATACAAAAACACATTCGAGTAAAATAGGACAGAAGCAGCAACTAAACAAAAATGTGAGAATGAAGTACATAAAATGGAATCAAGAAAGAACACACACACAGATAAGTGTTCTTTCTTGATTCCAAAAAGTCTTCAGCTCATATTTTTTATCAAATTGGCTCCAGTGGCTTAGAGGTAGTGTGTAAGCTTCGTAAGCCCGGGGTTGCGGGTTCAACCTTGGCTGAAGATTATAGATTTTTCGGATGCAAAAATTGTAGGCACATGTCATATGATCGTGGCATGCAAAAGATCCCTTGAGTATCAATCTGGTTCTGGTACTCTAGAAAAATTAAAACTACAGCAATATTTAGCATCCAACGAAAGCTTGAATTAAAATTAATTAAGTGTCAAAATTTGGTAGAGAGAGCCAGCACTAGAGGTTACCACGGCTGAAATGGCTCTCGCATAAGGGGACTTGCTGTTTTTGCAAAGGCTTAGTTGCTAACAAGCAGCCCATTAAAAATGTATTTTTTGTCAAATAATTTTTGACAGTGTTCTTTAATATGATTTTGTAGTCGCAGCAGGCTAATTGGTCAAATTAGGGAGGATAATGCAAAATATTGCATCATTACTCACATAAAAATGTGACAACATGGTACTTTAAGAATTGAGAGGTTGCAATTAAATTATAGTTCTGAACCAAATGAATTAAAGAAACTCCATCAAATTGAAATAATATAAATAAAAATATAGTTTTACAGAAATTTTGAACTCTGCTTCACTGCCAAAAGATATTTTGTAGTTGGAAAGATCATTTACAGATCAAGGAAGGTTATTCTTTCAGTAACAATAAATGTATAGAAATAACATTAGTTTCAGAAATAGATGTTTTTGGAAAAATCCAGAAAGGTCTGCAATGAAATGATTATATCATGAGAAAGTTCAAGAAGGTTCTTCATGGCTTATACAAGGGCAATGCAAGCAAGCATTGTCAGAGTTATAGAGTGACTGTGGGTTCTTATTGATATAATGTAATATTGTGACTACAGATTTATACGGCTGTACAAACTTGTAAATTCCTCAATAGCATGGATTTAAAGCATTATTGAGGATTTTACGAGTTAATTATTTCCTGTTAATAAAATCTATTATAATAACTGGATTGTACCAGAATAAATTACAATTTATTCTGAAATAACATCTGCCTGTAAATTTAAGTAAACCTCTCCTACATTTGAATAATGATCTACCATGTAACAAATATATGCACACTAACTCATGTATATGGATATAGCATTGCTTGCTCTAATTTATTTAGAAAAATAAAAATTATCACACTCTGGGTATATTTCACATAAATTTTTCAAACATACAAATTTTTAATTCAATAAATGTAGAATAACTTTCGAGATACTATTCTAAAGCAAATTTTGTTTCATATGCTTTATTATACAAATATCCATGCATGTCAACTGCGACAAGTTTTAAGCTTATTTACTATTCAATTTTAGTAAATAAAAACTAAAAAAACTAATAAAAAATCTAAATTTTTAGTTAATCCCTATATAGAAGGAAGCGTTTAATCATACTTAAGAGCTTCACATATTAAATTAAAAATAATATAAAACATAGCAACACTATTGCTGCATTTTTCGAAAAATTCTTGAATGTTAATAGAAATAAATACTATTATGAATTTTGCACATATATTTGAAGAAAATATTTTAAGCTCATGAATTAACACAATTTTTTTTTATTCAATTCTACAAATTATTATTTGAACAATAGTATTTCATTCATTAATGACCATAACTAACCTGCAACAGTTCCATTTAGAAGAAAACCTTCAGATGATTCCAAAGGTGTAGTCACTTTAGCTGTTTTACAATCAGTAGAGTCAAATTCAACAATGGAATTACTAGACAAAAAGAGATCCTCAGGTAGTACATTTCCATCATACAGCACAGTTGTATTATCAGATAATTGTGTGATTTTTATACAGTGGTTATGGACCAGTTTCATGGAATGGAATGAAAGATGAATAAAGTTTTTCTTATCAATGTTAATTTTCCATTTGCAACTTGCTAAGAGAGGATAAGTATCTGGATACAAAGGAGACATAATCTGGAAATCAGCTGAAGCTTTCAGAGTCATATCTTTTCCACACACTGAAAATCAAAAGTTATTTAACTAAAAATATTTTTCAAGAAGTTTTAATTTTGTTGTAAATATGGTAATATTATTTAATTCATCTAAATAAAAAAAACAAGTATCTTGAGTGTGAGTGACTCAAAGAGCATTTTTACAAAACCTTTTACAGAAAAATATTTGCCAGTGATATTACAGATACAATAAAGTAATCTTAGTTTAACCTCTGTCCCTATCTTATTAAAGGAATAAATTTTGTGTTTGTTAAACTGCTATACTTAATATAGAACTAGATTTTTATTCTAAAGGGGAGTAATTCGGCAAAAGGCACAATATAAAAAAAATTTTGTAAGAAACCATAAGTACAGGAAAAAAAGTGATTTATTTAAAGTGTGGAAAGCTCATACACAAATAGGAAAGATGAAAAAAAATTCAAAGCACTAGGATCTATCAATTGCACACATTTGAATGTAAAAACCAATCTCACTAGTGAATCCCTCTTTTGATACATGTATACTTATATATCAATATAAGTAGAGAAAAAAATTCTCATCTTGTGATACATTCTGCAAGGCATTCATCAACTGTTACAACAGATCCTCCATACTTTGGAGTCCCTGGTGACTTACAATGGTCAAATATATGGTAAATAAAGGTATGGTGACCTTGATGGCCAAAGAAAATATCTACAGTATGGAAGCAGTCCTAGCCTTCAAAAATGCTTCAGAGAAGACATGCCATAAAGAGTAATGCAATCACCAATATACCATTCAGCTGTTAAGATGATCAGAAGTAAACTGTTCTCATAAAATACCATCACAGTGTAAAACAAAAGACGATTTGAAATTCTTATCTTGACCCTTCCACACATGGTTAAGATGGTCATCAGCTCTAATATTAAAGTAGGCTTTTTTACCGAATACTAAGTTAGTCTGTTGGTAACCATGATCATCAATGACACTTATCTAGATGATTTTGCCAATATTTTGGGGTTATAAACAGCTTAAAGGCCTCTGTAAATATAATGCTATCACAATCAAATGCTGTAATATGGATGGTAGCACAGATAATGCTTAAGAGGCTGTTGCATTTTGGATTAATGCACAATTATGCAGCTGGAAGTAGTTCAAGTTTGTCATAAAATCATTTCATACTGGAACATTGAGAATGAGAAGAAACTGTTAACAATTGTTAGTGCCTTATCAGTTAATGTTACATTCTTTGACTGAGAAAACTTGATTTATTGCATACTTAATATAAAGAAATTCAAATGTATAATTTAGATTACTTTTAATGATACTTTTTTTTTGCAAAAGTGTTTTTATAAAATATTTTTTCTTTACAAAAAATCAATGTTTATTCTGATATTTGATGCATCTCCTTTAGTTTTATGAAGATTTTTCAGGCCTAAATTTGAAAAACTTACAAGTTATGCAAAATCTTAACAGTAAATTAACATTATAATGAACAATAATCACAAATATTTAAAGTTTGAACTAGAGATCAATGTAACACTTGAAAAAAAAATTTTTTTAAACCGATCTTGAACTCCTTATTTTTAAAAATTTTTAGCATAATTGGCATGTTCCTCAATTTTTGAGTATAAATGCAACATTTACCAATTTGTGTTCACACATGCCATACAAGCTTGAGTACAAATAGATTTACAACTTTTAGATTTAATTGCCATACATACTAGATGCTTACTAGTTTTTTAAAAAAATTAGTCATAATGAGATTCATTGGTTGATAACATATACACTGCAAAAATATAAAGTTTATGCCCAAAAACTGCATGTCGAACAGATTTTTGTTTATCTCGCAATTTGTTACTCTTTGTAAAATTATACAAATTTATTTAAATAACAATGCAAATTAACAAAATAATGCTTATGCACAAAAGGAGTCAAACATTTTTAAATTAGTTTAATTTTTAGGAAGGTCTAATATACTAAAAACTATGCACTGGGCCTATTAACAGCAAATTTCATAATTTTAAGCAATAGTCAGATGACAAAAATCTTGCATTAATATTTTATTCTCCTAATTTCTACCCAATTACATGAGGTCCAAGTATCAAGGCTCATTATTTGACACAAACGATGGAAGGATTTAGGTTGAATTTTAACTTAAAACTTCACTGGACACAAATAGTTATTGAAAAAGAAATTACCTACATTTTACTTCAATCATGTCTTTTGATCGCCATATGGTTATACAGTAGAACGTTGTTTATTCGAATTAGTTGGGACTAGACACTGTTTGGATAACCAAAAACCGAATGCGATCCAAGCAGTATATGTAACCGGACTATATGAATGAATTATATGTAACCGGACTATATGAATGAATTATATGTAACCGGACTATATGAATGAATTATATGTAACCGGACTAATGAATATTGAAAATCATTACATGCGGGAAACGTGCTTGAAGAAGCAAAATGTCGTAATTTTACCTTTATTGTGGAAAATGATCGCATATTTTTTACTGTACCATTGTAGACCTTTGTTTTTTCGCTGCAAGGTCTCTGAAAAAACTGGTCCGGATAATAAACATTCGGATAAACGACATTCTACTGTATATGTAATGAAAGATAAAGCTTCAAAAAGTAATTTACATTAAGACCATTTGTAAAATAACACCTTTTAAAAACAGTGAAGATAGAACCGAATTTAATGCCACTATTGGAATACTACATGAGAAATTTAATAGGTTTATCCTAAAGTTAGATCTACGCATAAATTTCACTAAGCATTTTGTTTAACAGTTATGTAACATTGGAAATATTTTTATGCCTTGCTCTCAGCATACACTTATTAAATTTAGCAAGCAGTGAAGAAAAAAAATTCTACAATTTGAAATTAAAGAATTTTACAATTTGTAGTGAATTGTACATTTAAACACATGGAGTATACTAAAGAAACACTTCTGACTAATTGCTTCAAAAATTGATCTTAACTCTTATTCGGAAAGTGCACATTTTAAAATATAATTAAACATATTTTAATGACTATTTACTCAATGACTGATTTTAATGACTGTCACTCAGATGCTTAAAATTTATATAATGGAATACAACTAAACACTATTTTCATAACATTATTTATAATATTATTTAACATTGCTAAGCAGTACTATTTAATATGAACCAACATAAAAAAAATAATTCATCTTAATTTATATAAATTATTAAGTTTTATTAATAAAAATACCAGGCAAATAGCTTGAATGTCCAATAACAACTACATCTTCATTTTTTACACAAGGACCTCGATTAACTTCTACAAGTACTCCAACGTTGGCAGGAATGACTAATTGGGGAATATGAGTTACATTGGAATGTACTGAACCAAGAATAGTTTTTGCTTTATCCAATTTATAGATATTTAACTGATCCTTGAGGCCAAGAGAAAGATACTGAAGATGCAGAAGTAATTCTGAAAAAGCACATAAATAAGTCATTAGGAAGAAAGTTTCGAATGAATCACTAAAAAAACTAAATTTTACTTACATAAAATCTATTTCATTTTTAATAAGAAGAATTAAGGAATGAGTGTGATATTGTGTTTACCCTTGGTAATATTTACAGGTTGACAAAAACTTTTTACATTCCAATTTAGGTACACCTTTATTCATTTGGATTCTCTCTCTCAACTAAATTAAATGTTACTTAATCTAGATAGCTATTAATTCCAATTAGTTTTTTTTCCTTCAATCTAAAAACATATGTTAATGAATTTGCACAAGCTAATCAAAATCCTTTTCTATTTTACTGTTTCAAATACATGTTCCTTTTGTAATACACTATTACGATACATATATACCTTAACTCATTTAATTAACTATTTTGTTAATCTAGACAATTTAAAGTACAGTTAGTCAGGATTATTAAGGACTTATTGCATGTATTATTCATTTATTAATTTTATTTATTTGTCAGATTAAATTTCAAAATTTTATAAGTTTAATCTGGATTGAAGATTCTGAAAACAAATGCATGTAAATGTGATCCAAATTTTTCCTTAATATGGCAGAGTCCCAAAAACTTAGCACTTGATAACCCAGCAGTCCAGATAACTTGGCCTCATTCCACAAGGTTGAGGACACCGTACTAACTCCTAAAATATCAGACAGCGGGACTAAAGGCTGTTGAAATGCCCCTTTAGTATTTTAAACAAGGTGCGCCAGGAAAGGACTTACTATTCCTACATTGTCTTCGTGATGAAGCAGCAAAACGTAGAGTGGAAGTATAAAAGACAACTGAACATTATGTATTTCTTTAAAAAAAGTAGCTAGTTTTTGAAAAAAGTCCAGCTACTTAATTTTCATTACATATAAACAACTTTATGCTTTCATAATGTATTTTCTGTACAATTTGGAGTATTTTTTTTTAGATGTGTCTGATCAGGTAAATTACTGTATATTACAGTGGCATAACATACCCCTTGCCATTTCTACATTGCACAAGAAGGCTCAAAGCCTGATCAACACCAATAATTCATAAAACCAGTTTATAAAATATTAAAGGCAAAATATTAATACGTAGGAAGGCCCAAATATTCTCCCTTACATCACATAATGAATACAAATATATACTAGCAATTTTTTTTTTCATGTAGTAAGGTATGAACTTTCTTAAGGTTATTTGGGGAGTTTATTTTCTGTAGCATTCTCAAGCAAACAATGCATTCAATACTTTCTGAGGAAAAACTTTATTCTTTTTTAATCCCATTCTTGATAACTGGCATTTTCACAAACTCTACCACCCTTCGGTCCACATTAAGTCAAGTTTTCGGAACTTTACTGTACTAAATTTATTTAATCCCTTCCTTCTTGCTCCTGTCAAAATCACAGGGTGAAATTTCCCTCTCTATTTTTTGTGCCAGTGATATATCCAGGTTGGAGTGTACAAAAGTAACATGTTAAAAAGATTAAAATGTATCTATTTCTTATGCTAAGAATCATTTATTTCTCACCAGATGGCAATGCCAAATTACTAGTAATGTGTTAAGAGATAGTTATTTTACTTTAAACTAGATGTTAGCACAATCAAGCATATATAGCAATATGTTTTTGTAACCTTAGCTCAGTTACTTATCCGCTTTTCGTGACCTGGGTAGTGTTCCGTGATAAAAAAAAATATATTTTAATATTGCATTCATTATGGAGTTAATCAGGAAGTGAATTGGATTCTACTTTAAGTGTAAATGGATGCAAGAGTGATTCTGAAATAACTGATTGTTTTAAAATGTCAGTGAATCTGAGAGCAGTGATGATGGATCTGTACCGATATGTGTGATGTTGCGTCTTTTTATCCCATGCTTTGAAATTTATCTCACGAGGAAAAATTACTGTGCTTTTACATTTGGATGTGTAATAAAATTCTCCTTTCATGTTTAAAACACACGTTTTTAAATGTTTTCTGTAAGATTAAAAACCAACATTCAATCACAATACCCCTAAATGTTGGCTTTTCTTAAAAAAATTAAGTTTCTTGTATTTCAAGCTAAAAATTTACCCCAAATTTAAAAATAAATACATATATTGAACATACATTTAATTTTATATAATTTTCTTAAATAAAAAAATAGGCACTTTTATGACTATTTTCTTAAAAATTATGCTACCGTTAAGGAGTAACAAAAAATTAATTTCCTCCACTTTACAACTACAGCTATCAGCATAATTTTGTTAAAATTAGATTATTAGATAAGATTATTTCCCTTCATGGGTAACTTTCAACACAAAAGCAGCCAAATAGAAGTAAAAAGTTAAAAATTTAGAATAAGAAAATTTCAGGGGAAAATTTAACATACTTGATCTTAAATTATAAATATAAATTGTATAACAAAATTAATTTCTTTTTACTGAAAAATTGCATAGCTTTCGTAGGGAAAAAATATCTACTAAAATATGGTTTACTTAAGAAAGAACAAAACCCCTTTCTCTTTAATCTTAATTTTACCATCTTAATTCCTCAAAATTTGTCAACACAAAACACAGAAGATAATATTCCAGAAACTAAATGAAAACTTAAAAAGGGAACTATTTGATGATGATGACTAATGTAGATTAATAAAGCAAACTAATAAAATAACCTAGAACTCATTTGTAACTGGTACATACATAACAGTTGAAATGTGCCAAGACAGAAGTAACAGCTAAAGGAAAAACCAAATTTTCATACCAAAATTACCTACTTTATATATTTTTACAAAAATTAAATTTAATATGTCAAAATTGAAACCCAAAATAATACAATTACTATACAAGCTGTTTTAAAAAGAAATCACTTTGAAGTTTTAAATACATACCATACAAAGATTGAATTAAGATTTCATGTTATATTGTGTAATATATCATTTTTTAAAAATATTATATAATGTAATAGAATGAAAGAAATATCTTTGCATATACTATCACAACAATGTTGAAGAAGCTTAGCAGTAATTTACATGTGAATTATTCACAAAATAAAAAGGTTTCCATGGTGGAATTTTTTCTTCTTCATTGCAATAGATGTAGAAATATTTCAATATACAAAAGAACCATTTCATTCAGTTTCATTTGGTAACCACATAAATTTAAACTTTATATAATTTAGAATGTCAGGGTCTTCATATGTTATTCACATTTTTTTGATGTTTAGCATGCAAATGCATAAAATTTTACATGATATTGACCGTTCCCTACATGAAATCAGCTTTGTCTCCCTTTCTTTCTTCCCCTTTTCTCCTCCTTATGAATGAGTTTGGAAACAATATCTAACAAAATACAATATGCAGAAAGGTGCAATATCATGATTTTTTTAAAAAAACTTAATGGAAATGACTTCTTTAGTTTTAGACAAAGCATTTTTCTGGCCATTGTACATGTAAAATGATAAATAAAAGCTGTTAGGGAGAAAATAATTGGTAAATGATTAAGTTCTGAGAAAATCCATAAAAACGAACAATCTAGGAATAAATGCAGCGAAGCAGAAAAACAAATATTGTCAAGCATGCACACGAGTCCCAAATCTGCTTCATTCATTATATGTATAACAATTGTTTCAGATGCAGGAAATGGACACACAATTACTGTTATTTGTAAAAATGATTTCTTATTTGTAAAAAACTAGAGGCCAAATCAATTTTTTAATATTAGAATTTATTCAGAAAACAATATACCATAAAATACCGTGTATTACGCACACCACCATATAAAACTCACCTATACTTTCAAGATGCATTTTTCAGTTTTTAGGTATATTAGTCATATAACTCACACTCCCTTCTTTATGAAGAAACTTGAAATGTACGTGCACACAATGCTCTTATATTTTAAAGTCATTTATTCAAGGTATTATTCTAAGCTTTAGAAAAAAGTAGTAGACTTCTAGAACTACAACCTTTAAGTCCATAAGGAATGTCATTACTTTTAAAGAAACAATTTTTCAATAAACATAGAAGTCTCATTTTTTTCCTCTATGCTCATATCTTTATTTTTAAAGCCCCAAATTTTTTTACCCAGTGTATAACGTGCACCTGTAAATATCAATCATACTTTTTGTGTTAATAGTGGGCGTTATATGGCGGATTTTACGGTAAACTAATTTCTTTTAACAAAACATTTTTTAAAATTATATACATCATATTGCATAATATATTGAACTAACCAATACATGCCTAATTTATAATATATTAAGTTCATACAAAGGTTAAGTAATCATTGCTGCCTATTTTAAATTAAATAATTAGCACAAAAATATCCATATTTAAAATGTATATATTTCCTATTACTTATATATTTGTTAATCAAAATTACTAATTTAACTATAAAATCTAAAACAAACCAAATCCTGGTCGATCCTGAGGAGGAATAGTCCATAAGCATGTGTTGTTGCAATTTCCAGAGAGAATGTAATTTTCATTAGAGAATGTACTCATTTGTAAACATCCTGTAAGATTGCATTAAAAATTTTTAATACTGCATTGATCTAAAGGAAATGATAACACATGACTCAGAGATTATATAACATTAATTCAATGCAATAATTAAACATACAGGTTAGTACAAGCTATTTTTACTAAACCTGCAAACAAAATTTATACGAAACTGATTAAAAAAAGACTGCTACTACAATTTAATAAATGAGTATAGACTTTGATACAGTTTAAAATAATTTGAAAAAATTAGATTAATTATACGCATTCAATACGATAAGATTCTTCCACCAATGCAGCTCCATATGATGTTATCCAGCCAAAACCAAATTTATCTAAATGTGAAACCACTACAAAATTTTCTTCCCTCCTATATTTTTCATTGAATATTCAAATAAATGAATTCATATTGTAAACAAATACCACATATATAAAACTTCAAAAAGCATTTAAAAGCAATAAACTTTTAAAGAACTAATAAATATAATTTTTCTATTAAAAATGATTTCATCAATTTAAAAAAAAAATCAAGTACAAAAAGGTAACATTTTACATTTAAAAAAGAATATTTGAAAGATAAAATTAAACATTTATTTGAAGTACAAAAAAGAAAATTTAAAATATTCATTGATAGTTATAATGTAAAAACCCAGTGGCGGAATAGTAGTGTACTGTGCTTCTAAGCCACAGGTCTGGGGTTCAAATCCTGGACTGGGCAAGGTTGGCTGAGCCTTTCATCCCTTCAGTAGGTCAATAAATAAGTACCAAGCTTGCTTGGGAACTGAACACTGGGGGTTTTCGTGTCAGACTGACCACTTCACTGAAACACATGCACCCTAGCACCTAAGGTCATGTAAACTGAGATAGGCACAGTAAGCTTTGGGCCTCATGGGCTATTGCACCACTGATATCAGTTCAGTTAGAATACACACAAGCAATTTTTTAAAAAATTATAAACATCTTAGAAATGATGAATTATCAAGCTAGTGTAAAATAATTACTCTCTCTCTAATTCATAAATTAAAAAAAATTCCAATACAAATTTTTAGGAAATTACATGGTTTTAGAAAGAAATTTTTTAAAAAAATTACAATATTTATTGTAATTTTTTAAAAAAAAATCTCTGTAAATAGACAATTGAAAAGTTTGGAATAAACTGGTCCACATAGAATTGGGGAGTGTGGGAAATGGGATGATACATACTTCCCCACATAGCTTTAGAGAATATACAAAACTATATATAACTAAATCAAATTAAAAAGTCAAATCATTCCAAATCAATGTCTTTACTATTTTCCCTCTATGAAGAATTCTTTCCTCAACTCAAAATATAACACTTACTATATATAAACATTTTCCAACTCCAAGTAGCTTACACACAATTATAGAAGTGAATAAAATAGAACAGATGCAAGAAATATGAAACAAAACTGCAATTTGTCAAACTATTGCATTTGGGAAAAAATCTTAAGCCAAGTTGAATTCATAGACTACTAACCAGGCATTACTCCTTTGAAATCAGCAGTGAATGATCCTTTTGTAAAATTAGTAGCAATGACCATCATTTTCGAAGTCTTGGATAAAACAGGGTACCATACATTACCATGGAGAGCTGCTAATAAATTAGTTTTATCAAAACCATCATAAATACTTAATGTTGCAGGCAAATCAAAATCAGAAGCTGTGAAGTTAAGAAGAACAACTTCATTCTGATCTACTTCCAGGAGAAATACAGTATCGTCTCCAACAGGAGGATTTACTTTAAGGGTACCATTTCCTTTCATATATCCACCTTGACCTGTTAAAGAGGAAAAAATGAATGTTTTTTTTACGTGTTATTGTTAAAATGTAATATTAAATAATCTGATGAAGAAAACTACATAAAAAGGAACTTATTTAACTATAACATTTTAATACATACACTGAGTGGCCAAATTATGAACACTCCTTCAATCCAATGTTGGACCACCTTTTGTCCTTAATAGTGCATGAATTCTTCTTGGCATGAACTCTACAAGATGTTGGTATAAAGAGTTTTTTTTCCAGGTAATAGAAGTTTAAGTTGGCATTACTTTCCAAGATGGCAACCGATTTAACAGCTGTCAAGTGATTTATTCTCAGTTTGGTTTGGCAATTCATCAAAACGATCATCAAGCAAGGCGTAGATTCGCCGAATGGGCCCAAAACGAGATTGCCGTTGTTCCCAATTTTCATAAGCGAATTTTGTTTAGCGATGAAGCGCACTTCTGGTTGAATGGCTACGTCAACAAACAAAACTGCCGCATTTGGAGTGAAGCTAATCCACAAGTGTATGTCGAAACACCGTTACATCCAGAAAAACTGACTGTTTGGTGCGCTTTATGGGCTGGTGGAATCCTTCTTCAAAACGATGAAGGCCACAACGTTACAGTCAATGGTGATCGGTATAGAGCCATGATTACTAACTTTTTCATTCCTGAATTGAACAATCATGATGTCCAGGAGCTGTGGTTCCAACAAGACGGCGCAACATGTCACACAGCTCGTGCCACAATCGATTTATTGAAAGACACGTTTGGTGACCGCCTAATTTCACGTTTTGGACCTGTGAATTGGCCTCCAAGATGTTGTGATTTAACACCGCTAGACTATTTTCTGTGGGGCTATGTAAAGTCATAGGTCTATGCGGATAAGCCACAAACGCTTGACCATTTGGAAGACGACATTCGCCGTGTTATTGCCGATATACGGCCACAAATGTTGGAAAAAGTCATCGAAAATTGGATGACATCCGAGCCAGCCGTGGCAGTCATATGCCAGAAATGATATTTAAAATGTAATGCCACAAGATTATCTTTCGAATAAAAAAAATTCATGTCAATCGAATAATACATCGTTGTTTTATTGCAATTTAAAGTTCTATACCTCTAAAAAAACACCCTTTAGTATGAGGAATCCAAGATCATATCCAATGACTTGCACTTTCCAATACCTTCAAATTGAATAGTACTGGATCTAGCCATCTGGTGCCTCATTCTCGATCTCATTCCACAGATCATTGATTGGATTGAGATCTGGCGAGTGTGCAGGCCAACTAAGCAAGGTAAGTCTTTTTTTGTCATGCTCTTTAAACCATTTGCAGACAATGCCAACTATATGAAAGGAAGCATTATCCTGTTAAATGTATTCATACCTGGTAGTGTACACTATTAACATAACAGCATGTGCTTGATCTGCAATAACACTTAAATACCCTTGGGCATTCAAACACTCCTCCACATGCATCAAAGGACCCATGCAATGCCAAGAAGACATTCCCAAAACCTTTATATTGCCCCCACCAGCTTGAAGAGTTGAAGCAATGCAGGCGGAATGAGGCTTTCATTGTTTTTTCTGTATTCGCACCTTGCCATTTGCCTGGTGTAATTGAAAATTCAATTCACCGGAATACATGACCCTTTTCCAGCCACTGTCTAATCCCTGTGCTTCTTTACAAAATGGAGACGATCTGCTCTTGTTCAAGTTTGACAGTAAAGGCTTTTGATTAGGTTGTCTGCTATCATAGCCTATACAGTGCAGTATGTGGCGAACAGTTCATTCAGAGATTTTTACAGTTGCTTTCCAATTAAAAACCTGCTCAATTTGATATATGGTTGCTCTTCTGTTAAACTGGACAAATTTTTCAATTTTCCCTTTGAGCGAGCTTTTAATGACAACAAGCCTGACAATGAGATAGTTTTCTGTTTAGTAATCTACTTTCTTATAATCATTATAATAACTTAACACTTCACAAGTGGAGCCCTTTTGCTGATACCAGATCCAACGCTTTGAGTGCTTATAATTATTCAAATTCAATTAAATTATGTTTTATCCCATTTCTTAAAAATCAACATTGAAATTAATGCTGCATTATTCCTGCAATCCTTATTAACAGTTATCTCGCCCTCAAGTGGCAACTCCAGCAGAGTTACAGGCACAATATCTGTATAAGTGTCAAGTGGTCATAATAATCCAGCCACTCAGTGGATATTTCATAAAACCTTAAATCTAACACAATGAAAAGGGGAAATTTTGTTCCAACATAACTTGGGATTTTTTTTTGTTTGTTAAAACATGAAATAACTTTGTTTAAGAAAATGATCAAATGATAATTCATCACTTATGCTTTATAAATAGTAATTCCATTTTTCGAGAAAAAGGTTTTAAGATCTAAAAGAATGAAGGCAAATAAAAGTAAAAAATAGATAAAATTTTAAAAAGCTATATTTTGAACAAATATTTCTACCTGGAATTAAAAAATTAAAAAAAAAATCAAAAATAAGTGTTAAAATTTTTGCATAAAAATATTTACCATGCCTGCTTGTTTAGATGTTAAAATAAAGGATAAGAAAAAAATGATTCATTTAACTCACCATGAACTGAAATATTAGCAACAAATTTGGAGGCATATGTTTGTGGTTTAAATTCCATCCAGATGTATTGTCGAGTAGATCGTACGATTTGACCTAAAATATTTTATTTAGAAAAAATCCAATATTATATCAAACTAAATAAAATATTCTGTTATTAAAAAAAAGGGATAAATCAATGAAAATTCACATTTTTACAATAAAAGTATAAATTTCTGACAAACTTAAAATGTACAAAATGCAAAAAACTTAAATTACTCCATGAAAAATAAACACTTTCATGCTTATTTCACAAATAACAATACATTTATTAATATTTTGCTCAAACATACTTGTACACACATATATATTTTAGTTTTAATTTAAGCAATGTACATTAAATATATCACAGTTCTATAATATCAGAGTCAGGTAAATTTAAAATACTAAAAATTTATACCAATTAATATTATGCTTTCTAATTAAAAAAAATTAAAAATCATTAAGCAGTAAAACACAAAATATTTTTTTCTATCATAAAAAAAGTTTACAATAAAATCCCATACAGTTCATATGATCAATAATTCCATTATTGTCAGATTTTTATATCAACACACAATTAGAAAATTGTATACATTTAGCACATATTAATTGCTTACTGTATATAATTTTTTTGTAAAAGTGAACAATGGAGTGTGTATAAAGATACAACTTAAAATAAAGCAGTGAATAATTTTATTGGAAATTAATCATGTATCTTTTCATAATATTAAAAATATTTTAAAAGCAGTGGTAAAATTAATTAGTTACCTAATACATTAAACAATATTCTAATAATAAATCTTTACTAATGATAAATACAAAAATGCTTAAAATTCGGAAATATTATTAAAAACTTTGTACTTTTCAATGTACATATGTTTTTAATTATAATTTAATTTATTACATTACTTTTACAGTAAAATAATAAAAAAAATACACTTTTCTCTACGCAACTTAAATATATTTCAACATTAGGGCATCCCAACATTTCCATGCATATACTAAGAAATTTTGGAACTTTTTTCAACGTTAAAGGCTTATGAACAGATTTACTAATCTCGGGGAAAAAAGGTAGTTGAGGAAAAATGGGTTAAAATTTTTCATTAGCTATGTGCAAGCGATTTTAATCTTGTGACTCTTGGGGTGTTTTGATTGGAACTTCTAACCAAAAAGGGATAAAAAAAATCAAATAAATTCTTCAAAGTCACATATAAATCTTTCTCCCTGCTCATTTTCCAAATAATAATAATAATTAATTGGTGATGAAAGTATGATTAGCACAGATAGTGTGCAAGATAAATGAATGGGAAAAAATGTGTTAGCTTCAGACAGGGTAACCAGAAATAAAACTATCAGTATTGGCATCTTACTTCACAAAAATTTAATTGAAAAATATTTCACCTATGTATAGCAACATTCTGACCTACATAGTAGCATGCTTAAAAATCAAAGGGATTTCTTTTTCTCAACTCAACTTATATATATATAAAAAAATTGGTTTAAGTTAAACTTTCAAAGAAAAAATACACATATAGCATTTAAAACTTGTCTTGAAATATATATAGTATTCACTAAAAATTCATATATGTAGTTCAAGGTATCTTTCACAATAAGTAGGAGGATTTCAAAAATTCAAGAATACCTCTAAAAATCTAAAATAAACATCAAATTATTTCAAAGTATGCAATACTTTTCTAATGAAAATAAAACAAAATTACACATAGCAGAAAGAGCACACATTTTTAATTTTTCAGAAATGTATACTTACTCTTAGTTAAATTAGCATTGGAGGTTGTCACTTGAAGTAAAGGTTCTGAAATCTCACTTCCACCATCATTAATAGACACAATATCAAGAGGATTGCTAAAATGAAATTTCCATAACTGTAGACCCAATATATTTGAAGTATCAGGATTTTCAAACACATATCGGCATCCAATCATAATTGAACCATTATTGAGTTCTTCTTCAGGAGATTCAAAAGTGTAAGCAGTTTCATGTGGACCAAATTTATAATGACCACTGCATGCTAAAATAAAAAATTGTTTTTATTAACGAGCATTTTTTATGATAAATAAAAATCAGTCATAAAACAGAACAATATGATTCTATATAAATCTATACTAAACATTGAAAATAAGTGTTATTATCATGTTAAGACAATTCTTTTTTTAATGTTAATAAAAGGATGTTTAATTTTTAATCCAATTTTAGACAAGGAAACAGGAACATATAGGCACATGCTTTTTTCCTCCAAGAAAAACTAGAAATTAACATCACTGATATTTCCCTATTTTTTTTTAAAAAAAAGGAATTGATGTACGATTTGGATTTTAAATAACAAAAAATTCAACTACATTTGATGTTTCAGTACTACATATTTTTAATGTCATTTTTTGTATTCATCACATTTTACTAAGTTTTTTTTATACCATATATTCATTTTGTTTTTTCAAAATATAATTGACAAGGAAAATTTCACCCCTTCATTTTCACAGAGTACTATGATCAGTTTCAGTTATAATCCACAAGATATATACAGTCAAATCGCCTCACAAATCTCCAGTTTTACAGTGTTAATTTTTCTTGCAAGACACAATATGAGGAAAACATGCTACTTTTTGTAATACATTCCATTCAGTTATATTTTTCATATAAAATCTTTTAATTTAATGATTTTCAAAATTTTTTTAAATGGCCCCTATATGTATGTATTACATAAAACAGGTTCCCCCACTCAAAATACCATTAAGAGCTAATCATTTAATTTTTTTAAGGGAAAAACTTAAAAGTTATGTTACTCCTACAAAAATTTACATACACATATGAAATTTCATTAACAAATATGTCTAACTATGCATAACAAAAGTTGGTAAGCGAATGGTGATAACATGATTGATATTCATAAAATACATCCTTTTTAAGAATGCTCATTGAAAATTCCTTCAAAAATTTATAAATTCTAAATTCAATGATTTTTTTTAAAAAAATAAGCATTGCTTTGATTCAAAAATGCATACCAACTTTTGTTGCATGTTTTATTATTAATAGTTAGAAAAATATTAAAAATTTGGCACAATAGGGAAAAAAAAGCCTTAGCATTATAAATGAAGATAAACTAGTTATTTTACCTTTTTGAGATAAGTCAATTAAAAGTTTTGATTTGCCATTGAGATATGAATAAAAACAAATACAAAAGTTATCATATTCTGCGTTTTTTAAACTTAGAGCTTTCAAATTTTGTGTGAATATAAAAAAGTAGGTAAAAAATTTAGGCTGAAAGAATTACATTAGCCTTTTTGACCAATTTTTGGTAATAGAATCGCACTGGGTCCCCTTAGAGATAAGCACATTGATAAAAATAAACTTTTTGTCCAGAATTCTATTTAAAGTACCATAAAATCTGGAGTTTAATGCGCACCTATACTTTGAAGCTGAATTTTTTAGTTTTTAGATATATTCGCCGAATAACGCGTAGTTTTTTTTTATGGAGAAACTTTAAGTGAAAGTATAGAATTTTCATATGTTTTTAAAGTTATTTATTTGAGATTTTATTCAAAGCTTTAGAGATTTAGGATAGTATACTTCAAGAAATACAGTTCTTTAAATATATGTCATTTCTTTCAAATAAATAGTATTTTGATATATGTAGGTGTCTAATTTTTTCAAGATCATCTTTTTATTTATTTTTATAGCTATTGTTTGTATATCCAGCGTACAACATACACTCATCAATTTTGATCTTATATTTTGTGTTAAAAATGCATGTTATACGTCGGATTTTACACACACACACACACACAGTATATAGGAATCTAATTTTTTCGTATAAATCTTTTTTTTTAAAATTTTTAGAACTATCACTTTATACTTGCGGCGTATAACACACACCCGTATAAATTTCGATTATTTTTTTTTAGTTTGAAAGTGCGTGTTGTACACCGGATTTTACGGTAATAAAGATCAGAAGGACAATGTAAGTTTTATACTTCTGAAGTTTTATGTTTCCTTCCTGTGTGTCTTCAAACATTTTTTTTAAAAGATGAAATTCATAATTTTTATATGTGACTTGGATCATTCATTACAAATTTTTAGAATAGTTACAGAAGCCAAAGTTTAAAAATGAAATATATAAATTAAAAAATTAATAAAGACATTCATTGTAAGATTTCTACATGCATTTGCAAATTTGACAAAAAATACTGCTCACCACTGTCTAATGAAGAAATTTTTAAACGGAAATACTCAGTTGTGGGAGGTTTCATTGACACGTGAATTTCTACTGTTACCCAATTCTTTACTGGAAAAAAATCCACAGGTTCACCTATAAAAAATTAAATTTCACATGGCTAATGCAATTTTATATGTAATATAACCAGAACATTTTTTTCAGAAATTAATGCAATTCAAAGATTTTTAAAATGACAAAATTTCTAAGATTAAATACAAGTATTGACAAAAATTTAATTAGTTAGCAACATATGTAATTATAATTATACAAAAAAGCCAAATATGCTTAAAATAAAATTTGTAATCAAATATATTGATTTCAAAGCAGCTCTTTTTAAACATAAATATTTCAATATACCATACACAATATAAAAGCCAATCATTAAAATTATTACTCGGGAACTGGTATAAATTTGTCAGATTACAAATTAAAAATTTTGTATTTGCTAGAAATGCTACTATCTTTTCTAATTATTAGTTAAGACTTTGTTTCCAATTGCTATATGGTATACATTATATTCTTGAATTCTGTCAAATAATAAATAAGACTTCTGCTTTATTTTTATCCTAAACATTTTTCCTAGAATATTAAAAATTTTAAAAATATTTTTGTAAAATGTTGTAAATGAAAGGGGAAAACCCTGCAGTCAGCTTTACTACAGATTTAATTCCTTCACAGCTGGAGATTACGAATAATACTCATACGTTTGCAACAGAAATTCGATATTCAAAGGAAATTATTTCTTTAAACATTACAAAAATTTTTAGATCACTCCACAACTTAAGTATAGGAAGTTATACTTGCAGTTCTCAATATGGAACCATTCTTTAGATTCCAAAACATTTAAACTGTATATCTATTTCTCAATATTATACACACAAATTGGGACGCACATTCTCCGATAAGATATACAAATCTTCAAAAATTTTATGTCAATTACAAATACCATGCATTTTCAAATATGATTTTAATTTTTGTTGCAAAATACACATTAGGGCTAACTTTTGGGAAAGTTCAAATCATCCAAAATAAAATTCTTAGAATTATTACTAACGCACCTTGGTAAGTTAGAAATAGTGTCATTCATCACAACTTGCACATGGAGCCGATCGATAATTACATCACTAGAACTTCTAGAAATGTTTTTACTTCTATCCAAAATCACGACAACCCAGTAATTAAAGCACAAACACTATTCACGTATCCTCACTCTAAACTAAATTTTGCTTACAAAACTACTAAATGGAATCTGCCCTTGAAACCGCCGTAATTACAACAAAAACACTTAATTGCTACACTTCACAACATTCATATGCATTTGCCTTACATCAGAACTGGGATCAGTGTAAAAGCTGGCTCCTGCTTCGATTACAACTACCGTGCCGTCTGTAAATTTCCCTTGCAGACTCCTTTCATTTTCATCCTAGCTGGAAAAAAAAATGCAGCATTTTCCTTCCCACTGCATTTTTGGTGCTTCTCGAATGTGTTTTGGGACTGTTAAGCCCCCCTTCCTGCGCTCTTCCATTCCTCGCCCTCGTGACGTACTTCAGTTTCGTCCTCGTTCGGCCGTTTCTTCCTCCAGCCTCCCCCTGCGGGGGTGATTTCAGATATTGGTCTCTCTTTCATCCTTATCTCCGCGATTTTGGGTATAAGCGATTTATTTCGCTGGCACCCGTCTCTAATTTTCGTTTTCTTTTGGGAAAGGGCTTATTTTTTTATGCATAACTGACATCTATTCAAATACAGCCATTTCATCATTTTTTTGGATCATCACATAAATCTCCAAACCTTGGCCTAAATTTCTAACAACTTTCATCTCTTGCAGGACCATTGGCCCTAACTCATGTTGAGCAATAGAATAAACATTAAAGATTAGAGCCATCTTTAAATTAGAACTTACTACACATGTACCGTATTTTCCTGTATATAATCCGCAGGGGCGTATTATCCGCAAAGCCTTTTTTTTTAGTAAAAAAAACATTGTATAACTTACAGCAGCGTATAATCCGCGGCAGTTTTTACAGCGAATAATCCAAAAATATAAACTGCCGATAATGAGTGTCATAAGATAAAAAATACACAATATAATTAAAAATAGAAGTAAGAAACTGTACAGAAAAAAAAATTATGAAACTTCTCTTTAAATATGTATAATATTTTTTACAATAATCTCAATAAAACAAAAAAATTCTTTGCTACTGCCATCTATGTTTTGAGTTGTTAAACAAAACATTACACGCGGGAAAAAAACTTTTTTTAAAATTTAGCAAGTTAACAGCAAAAAAATTAAGATCAAGACTGCTTTTCCATTGCCTTTCTTTTAAAATCCATTTATTTATTTATTCCTCTAATTCTGGCTAGTGAGGTTTTCCACGACTATCGGCTCTTTAACGTCAATCACAATTTTCGAAGTTGGTCTTGTTTTTTTCTCCACAGACGAATATTCAATTCGTCAACGTAGAAAAACCTTGCAGCTTCTGGACTTCGGTAGCCTTCTCTATAACTTTTAACTTGAAGTTTGCAGTGTAACTTAACGCTTTCGCTTCAACATGATGAAAACTTCAAAGGACATAATAGCTCTAGTCAAGAGAAAATTAGAAATGGTGCCAGCGACTTGTAATTCCTTCTGAGGTATCAAATTCGTTTTTGAATGTAATTGGACAAAAAGTAGTTATGGCTGAAATACGTCATCAGAGTCATGAAAGCGCCATCCATTGTTTATTTTATAAAACATAAATGGCATTTCTTTCAAAACTTTATTGTTAGCTTTTCTAATGGAGAATGTTTCATCTCAGATAATCCGCAGTGGCGTATAATACGCACAAGGAAATTTGAAACTTTTTTAGCACATAATCCACGGATTATATACAGGAAAATACGGTAGTTTACTTGTAGTATATTGTAATTTGCTGGTGGCCATTATTTTATCTAAATTTTCACCCAAATCGCAAGGTCCTGCAGTATGAACTTCACAATACTTAAGAATTACTTTTCTCCACATTATTCTCAATATAGTCAATTAAATTATCTTTAAATTGACTGCATATCAAAAGTTCGCAGATGCACAGTGATTCCAGTAAGATTTTGTATACACATATTGTAAGGAAATTCATGCTTTTAACATGGAAGGTGGATGAATCTCAGACTAGTAGACCTCTTTGTAAATAAATGGCATGGTGCTTATGTACAACATTGGGACACAAATACATAAGCAGGTTCTAAATCCTATTTCTTGATAATTAAAGGAAGAGTTTTCTTACTATCAAGATGTCACAATGCATAGCACATGATGGTACTTGATTATTATACCATTGAGCAATTCTGTTTAATCAAATGTCACAAAATGTTATTATTGCCTTCAAAAATATGCAGGAACAGTTCCGGCAGTGGCTACATATTGTGACATTTGGCAACAACTTTTGATCTGATGAAATTGGGGGGTCAAAGGTACAATACGTAAGGATACACATAATATATGCACTTTTGTAACCAGAGGGGGACATGAGTGGGACATCTGCAGTGCAGTTCCATATCCAACAGTGTCCACTTAATGATATGTTCCAAAACACTTGCACCTGTACTGTATTGGAATGTCAGCTGAGCCACTGTCTGGCAACAATTTTTCTTTAACCAAGCCGGACAATTTCCGATGTCCAATTTCTTTAATGACAACAGTTATGCGTCTACTTCTGGCTTCATTATTTATCCCTTTTGCATAAATACTAAAAACCAGTACAACAACCTACAATCGAACAACCTACCAGTAATGCTATTTTGGAGGTACTTGTACTGAAGGCAATTACAATATACCCTCTTTTAAATTTGCTTAGACAAAATGCTTTTCACCTTATTTGCAAAAATGTAAGAATGATAGCTTATCTTTTCCCAGCAACAATTAAATACCGCTAACTGCATGAACTTTCTAGAATTAAAGAATTTTCTCTTCCCTTCTCTCAATATCAGCACTTATAGGGGAGAGAGTACATGTAATTTCTATATTAATTTTCCATTAAAATATTCGTTTTTGAAATTTCTTCAACTTTTTCCCCTCGTCATACAGGTTTCTTTCCTATCCGTTTAGCCTGGCCTTGGATGGGCTTTTACCAAGTGTATAACTTAATCCCCATGGGAATTTCCTCTTTCCCTCATGACGGTGTGTGTGTGTATGCATGCAATGTGAGTGACTTCTATAATTAAGACATTAAAATCCTTTTTTCAAAATTTGTTCCACTTCTTTTCCTTTCCCTTCATTTAGCTCGGGGTTGTATGAACATTTTCGAATGCATAACGTATTGCCATGGAAATTCCCAATCCCTTCTGTCAGCACTACCTGGTGTGTTAGTGATTTAATATTACTGTCATTACAAATCCTTTTTTGAAAGTTCTTGCGCTTCTTTTCATTTTGAGACAAGTTTCTTTTCTCCCTCTTTAGTTCGTCTTGGCAAAGGCTTGTGACTGATCTATTCGCGTACCTTTCTCTAATCCTCTTGGGAAATCTTTGGGCTATCAATTCACGTTTATTCACAACCCTTTTGAAGAAGAAAAACCTTGATATGTAAATTAAGTCTACTATATATAGTCAAGGTTTTCTAGCTACTTACGGAGAAAGAGTGAAAGAAAGTTATAAGTCAGGTGAGATTGTTATTGATCAGGTATCACTACAAAATTATTGTGTAATTCAAATATTTAATAGAGGAATGATTTAAAGTGATGATTGTTCACTATAGTTGAATTAATATTAAACTAAGTGGGATAATAAATGTGATCCTATAAAGAGAGTATCAATTTTGATAGTCTCCTAATAATTCATGTATTTCGCTGTTGTTGTTAGCTTTAGGACATTCTCTTCTTGTTGATATTAATTGAATCATTTCTGCTATTTTGTGAGATCAATAAATAGATTAATTGGATTATGGCAAGTGTTTCTTCCCTTCCTCCCACACATCTAGGTGCCAAAGAGAGAGATCCAAGTCTATATAACAGACTTTAAGTGTCAAACTAATTTTTCCCCAGAGATAAGATTTTTCTTCAAATTTCGATCAATGGTTTATAAATAAAACAATACTGCTTTAGTAAAAAAATTATTAATTTAAAGCAATAAAAAGAAAATGCTTATATGATGCCAAGAACATTTCAAAAAACTTGAAGAAATTTTTAACAATAGCTACTTTCTAAGAATCTAAAATAATATTAAAGATTTCAAAAATTTTCATTTATCAATCAATCATTACATAACAGTTAGCTTTAAAATGTCTAAAAACTCATGTAGTTTTATCCAGAATAGTGGATGTACTATTTTATTAAACAATTTAGTAATGAAATAGAAAACATTCCTTTGAATTTTTAAAATATATTAATATAAATCTCCATTATGGTTAAATAATGAATAAAGAAAATTCCTACCGTTAGCTCTTGAAACAATTGCTTATTTTTCGAAGTTTGAATGTTATATTAAAAATATGTAAGTATAAATAAATAAGCCTAGAAACATGTTTACATTCATTGAAAAAAACATTCAAAAAGAAAATACTATCTAATAAAAACATTTTATTATATTTGTATATAGTTCTTCAGTAAATCATTTTTTAACCCTTGCTGGAACATCAATTTTTTTGCCGGTCTTAAAAACATCCGTCTGACAGACAGGTATGTAAATTTTTTTTGAATTTTATTACTTTAAGAACTGTTTTAAATGTCCTTATTGCTCATGAAATTAAGTAGAATTTTTAACTGCTGCAGGCATATATATATGCCTCCCTCAGCTATTACATTAATTGCCCTTGAAGAATACATACGCCTTACCAAATTATTAACATTTGAATAACGCTGCTATCTGTAAAACTATTCCGAAGGCTTTTGGTAAGTGTTTGTGAAAGAATTATTTATTAATGCCTTTTATATTTTCTCTCAATACACCCCCCATAACCGAACAAGCCTGTCCAAAAAATAGTAGCATTAAGGAGCGAATTGTACAACTTTTCCCTCAGCGATTAAGAGGTTAATCTAATTGATATACATTTTCAAAATTTATTATAATGTGTGTAAGCATTTGCACAATCTAATTGTTATAACCAACAAAAACTACAATTTAGTTTTTCAGCATATATTTGATCTTTAAGAGTAATTTATTCATATGTAATATATTGAAATATTAAATTTTAATAATCAAATATTCCTTTTAAATATAAAACATCTAGTTAATTTAAAATTTAAATTTTTGTAAAAAATAGAATTTTGCAAATTTTAAAAGCTTAGTTGTAATTTATTATAATTTCTCAAAATTATAATAAATTATTTAAAATTATTACTTCTTTAAAATTTACTTTCTGCAATGAATCTAATTTTTAAATACATTACAATAAAAAATTAGTATTTGCTTTATACAACCTCAGAAAAAATGTTTTGTATAATTATGCAACTCTAGCAGAGGGGGAGCATAACAAAATTTCATAAAATGGTAACTGAACAACAATGGGAGTTTAGATACTCCATAAAAAATTCCAGAGTATTTAACATCTGAACTCTGTTAAAATGATTATAAATCTTATAGATATGACAAACCCAATTTATCCACTTATAAAAAAAAAAAAAATTTTTTTTTTTTTGTCATATATCCATTGTACTTCTAGTATTTGCTCACATTACTTTGAAAAACTGACAATTTGCAGTTTTAAGTTAAATGTTTAGTTTATTTAAACAATGGATAGCTGTTGTGAGGATATAATATCATTTAACATAACAGCTTTTCATTATTTTTAAAAAGTTTTATTAAAGACTTGGTGCAGATTATTTCCACGTAAAAAAAATAACTTCATATTTTTAAAAATTATTATAAACTAAAACTTCAGAATTTTTACTAATATTATAAACGCGAAAGTTTGTATGCATGTTTGTTACTCGTTCACGCAAAAACTGAATGGATTTTAATGAAACTTAATAATATAGCTTATACATCAGAATAACACATAGGCTATAATTTATAAAAACATTGTGTGAACAATAATTGTCAAGTAAGTAGGAAAAAATTCTGCCATCTGCAAAAAAGCTTGCAACCAAATGTATCTATCTTTTATGTGTGAAGCAAAACTTTCCCTTTTTGTTTTGTCTATGCCAGGCACTAGCTTCTAATTTATTGCTTTGATAAGTGTAATCACTATTTTTTTTATTTTAGAATAAAACTAGATTTTGAAGGGAGAGGTTGTGTTAAGTCTCTTTATTTCAATAGGTACTATTGATTTTTTTCATGTGTAAGCTATTATTGCCAAAATAGTGAATCATAAATACAATCAAAATTGATAATTTAATTCTATGCATGTTTTTTTATGCACATTTGGTATTAACAAATTGATCCTTATATCAAAATAAATACTTTCATCACTTCTGGTATTTAAAATAAACTTTGTTTTTCACACTACATCATATGGACAAAATTGCAGAATTTGTTTGTGGTAAGGAGTTAATTACAACACTAATTTTAATTGAATAGGCAGGTATTGCATTTTTTTTAAGTATAAAAATAATAATAACTACTGTAACTGTATTTTTTGGAAGCGTAGAAAGAGTACCTACTAAGAATTATGCCGTGAAAGGGTAAGTCTAATCTTTCCCAAAGCTCTAATAAAGTTTGAGCTATGAAAGTAGCTAGACAGTTGCCAACTTGACTATCGCCAACATTTTGCTATGTTTCCATTGAATCGCCATTCTAATTTAAGGAACGCTGTTGATTGCGAATATTATTATTTTAACATAAAATAAGTACAACAGAAAGTAATATTAACATATTACACTTCCAGATATAAAATTTTACACTATTTTAAGCATTCATTACACAAAATTTGTCATAGAAAAATTTGTCATCATTTGCTGAACAGAGATCAGTTTAGGGAGGTGTTTTCAAAAATTGACCCACAAGAGAGTTACAGGGAGTTATAAATAAAAAAAATCATTTTTATCAGCTATTAGAACTACAGACTTAAATTTTAACAAACATGTTTTTTTTGTTGTTGAACTGAGAAATGCAAAAAGCTTTTTTCTGTTTAATTTGCAATTCACATAAGATTAACTCATTAAAAACTTCTTTATTATGCTTCAATCTATATTGTTTAATTCACCCATGCAAAGAACGGATATACCACCTAGTATATAATATTTATATTTAGAAAATATTACATTTACACAATGAAAAACTGAATTTCACTCACAAGTACTCATGTATAATTTATTTGCATTTTTCACAAACTGATTTATTATTAAACAAATTTTTTTATATAAACATATGAACAGATAAAACCTGGAAGCACTTAAAATGTTAACATTCTTTTGAAACTGAAAGGAAAAAAAACTCACCAGAACTGGGTCTATCTATAGTACAATCAACCAAAGAAACTGTAGAAGTAGTGAAATTAAATTCTTCAAATGTAAAAGACGGAAGAATTCTTTGATGAATATTTTTATTGAACACATATTTACATTCAATTTCACTTCCAGTTGCATCTTTTGCAAAAATAGGAGAATGAATAATTTGAAGTTTTGGGATAATAGGTAACGAACATTCTGCAATAAAACATTTTAAAGAAATCAGTATAAGATAATTAAGATTTTCAAAAAAGAAAATATATATTTCATAACATTCAACAAATAAGATAGATAAAAAGTAAAAATATTAAATTTACACACTTAATTCTTATTTTAGCGTTTAATTTGTTGATGTATTTTTAAAATTCATCCCTTTAATTTTTTCTCAATATAAATTATCAAGCACATTATTTTCATCTATCATGTAAATGTAATGATTTTTTATCCAATAGGTAAAAATTAATTTAATAAAATAACACTGAAAAAAAATTTTAATCAATTATATTTTGACAATTATTAAAGATCATGAAAGAATTAATAAAATTTTAAACAAAAATACAGAATAAGCCATAATTAGCATTTTTAATTCTTTTTAATATCTCAGAAAATGAACAGAAGATTTAACAGCATATCTGATTTGAGCATGCCAAGAAAAACATTCACACAGAAATTTAACAATACATTTTTATACTTTCAATTAGCACTAATTTTGAAATTTTTACAGCAGTTAAATATTCTGTAAATAGAACATCAAATGTACAATGTATAGAACTGTGAAATATATAACTTTATTTGCATTGTTCTATAAAAATTGTTTAAAAAGTATAAATTGATTTTTTACCACATTAAAATAATTTTGCTAAAATAAAAAATGTGTGTGTGTGACTTTGTGGAAAAAATTACAAGCTGTTTTTAAAAAAGCTTTGTTGAATAAAATTTAAAAATCCCCCCCACACACACACAAATAAAAAATTTTTAAAAATTCTCATTATCTAATGAGAATTATTAATAAAATCGTTTTATATATAGATTAAAATAAAAATAATTTTTTTTTACTATCAGGTAAAAAATTTAAATGTTCCAGAAAGGGAACATTTGTGTGTAAAGGTTTATTTTTTGTTTTTAATCCTTCAGAAACAGACTAAGTCATAAGATCTGCAAGATCATAGGCTCCACAAAACTACAATTTTTTTTATAATGAAACTAGTTTTGATTATTTGAATACAGAACATAAAAGAATGGAGAACATTTTCTGAATGTTAGAATTCCTAGTATGACTGTTTATTTATTCAATTTCCTATATATATAACCCTCCCTTCACTCTACCACTGTCACACATTCTCTGACAGATCTTCAAAATGGCCAAGAGGAAATTTCAATAGCTAAATTGATAGACAAGTGTGTACTTGTTGTTGAAAATTCAAAGCTATAATAATTTAGTGCCCAATTTTAATCAACAAGCTTCAAACTAAATTTGAGTGATTTTAGTGAGCATACACATAAAAAAAACTATTTTTCAGCAAAGTTTTATAAAAAATGTATGGTGAGAGAACAGAAGAAATAATTTTGTTAGGCAGACTTCTTGAATTATATCAACCTTTATTTAGAAGCAAAATCATTGAAATCTGTTTAGCAATTGCTAAATATGGCTGCTATTACTGGGTGAATTTTATGTTCCTATTTAAAGAAATATGATTAAAAATATCAATTTCCATAGAGAAATAACTTAATATGCTTTGTATGAATATCTATTTTGTCCCTCAAGCAAAGAATTCTTAAATCTTAAGACAATTAAATGCACATTATCTTCTGTCAGCAACACAAGGACGGTATACCACATGTCAGAAGAACATTAAATAATATTACAAGTATGAGAAAAAAATTACTCAACTGTTTATTACTGTCACACTATAAAACAATACGAAGATTGGCCTAAGAAATGATGACTGCATAATGCTGAACCACAGTCAAGTAATAAGGACAACATGAAAGATGGCACTCCAATCTCCAAACTTCTATGTCATACCAATATGAAGGCTTGTATACATGTGTTTATTTTCATATTTTAATATAGTGAAGTTTCTTTTTGTTATTTTTGTTATGCGATATTCAAAAGGTTAAAACGCAAAGAAAAAAACAAAAGTTAAGGGAGGTTGTGTAAAATATATCATGAATCAAAATTTATAGTAGTATAATTTAAGCTTAAGCATTCACATTCTATGTGAGGTTATCTTCTCACGAACTGCAGCACGCAGAAATGAGTCAAAGGTACCAAAAGATGGATACCTTGGATGGAAAGTTATCCAAGGTATACATTCTGACAATTTGAATTCCTAAATTATAATTAGTTAAAAAGATATTATTAAAAATGTTTAAATGAATGATTGCTCTCCCAACTTATGCCATATATTATGCAAAGATTCCCAAAGACAGCAACTTTCCAAAATTTTTAAAACTGACAACTTTCCTTTCATACCAAAATCGGACAAAAAATCATTCTAAATTGAACTAACAGTTTATTTTTACTAAGACACAGCAAAAAAATTTTCACAAAATTAAGTTGTCTAGTATCTCTCTTCCAATATTTTCTTAAATGAGTCCATTTTAGCATGTAACAGACAGAATGTTCCAATCCCTCTACATCTCTTTCTCATCATTGTAATCAATCTAGCATACATCCTACAAAAGTATATGCTTAACCTTGTTTTCAGACTCAGTACATTTAAAAAAAAAAATCAGATCCCCAAAACTTTACGATTTTGAAAACTACTAGAAATTTGACTCAAACAATTAATAAGTTGAAAATTCTTGAAAAAATTCTACAAAACTTTTCCCATTTTTCAGACTTTACTATCCATACTTTAAATGAAAGTTGAAAAATTTACATGAAACTGAGGATCAAAAAAAAAATTTTTTTATCTAATAATTATCTTACGAGGCTTTATTTATACAACTTCTTTCTTACATTTTTTGTTAAAAAAAATATCATTTGTTATCAATTTGTGTGAGAGAGAGAGAGAAATTTGGAAACTTTAACTTAAAAATTCAGCCCTCAAAAAATATTCTGACATTCGCGAATTATCGATTCATTTTCCTTTGAAGTGCCACCAAGATTCTGCTTCTGTTCTAAAAAATAAAATGGAAGGGAAAGAAACCTGTCTGATTGGGAGTGAAAATTTCTTTGAAGAAAAAACAGGTAAAAGTTAGATTTGAAAAAGCTCATGCAATGCCAGGCTATACAGCAAATATATCTTTAAAAAAATTCATCTGTTTTGAGACTTAAAAAACAAACTAACTAGAAATAAAAATATAATGTATGGATATATAATTTCTTTTACAAAACTTATTTTAATACATGTATATGAAAATTAGTTAATTTTCAACATAAGGTGAACATATGTAGCCAGCAGGTAAAAAAAAAAAAAATTTTTAATTTTGATTGGACTATTTTTGGAATTTTTAATATTAATATATTGACTATTTTTAGAACTTTGAGATATACATAAACTATGCAAATGAAACCTTTTGCCATATCTACTTTATAGATTTAATTATAAATTAAATGGTTTAAGATATGAGTTAAGATTTGAAAATAACAAATAGTGCATATATCATTCAAATTACTTTTGTCTCTTAATGTATGCTTTCAAGTGTTTAAAATACAATGGGAAAACTTTTAATAAATCAACCATATTCATAGTACTTAAGATAGGATGGAGGTAAAATAGTATTTAAGTGTAAACAATGAATTTTTTTATTTCAAAATACGCACACAATTTTTAAAAAGTTAAAATTATAACTTTTTCTCACACAAAATTTTAAGGTAAACACTAAGTTAGATTTCCCATAAATGACTTTTTTCACCTGTGCTGGAATCGTAATGTCCTGAAAATTTTCTTATATAATTCGTATCACTTCCAGACAGCTTAATGCAGATAGATTTCTCCACTGTAAAAACTGTGACAGAACCTAAAAAATATTCAAAATTCTATTACTGATACAATTTTTCTTAAAGCACAAAAACAATTTTTATATTTATATTCCCAATAATTGACTTAAAATAAACACCGTTTTAAAATAAAGCTTATTGCAGGACAAGAGAGCACTTGAATATATCTTATAAATTGCATAATATACCATTTAAAATTCTGATCAAATATGATATTGATAACTCAATTTCCTAGCTTCCACACAAAATTACAAGACATTTGTAGTTCAGCTGAATTTAACAAACTTTCATTACATGAAACAATTTTAAACAAAAATGAAAAGCAAATACATGCCTTATTTTAAGCATATTATAAGTGGCCACATTCCTAATAGCTTTTTAACAGATGAACTATTTTTAGATCTAAGATTGAAATATGTTATTTGAATGCATCAGCCATACAAGAAACAATTATCAGACATAAAATTATCTGCTTTAAGTTTTCTATATATATATATACATGAATATTTTTGTTCTTAACAAAGATAAGGAGAAAGCATATACTTTCAGTTTAAAAAAATCTCAGCTGTGAATAAAGTAGAACAAACATTTAGCTAAAAAGAAAATGATGGAAATTGATTATCAAGTTATCAATTGTCAACTCTTTGGATTCCATGAGTAAAAATCATAAAAATCACAAAATAATCAGGAATCTATTTCTAACTTTAGCATGTTAAAGTTCAAACACGAAATTACCATATTGTTTATCAAAAGCATAGAAGGGAATACAAACATTGTTTTCCCAAGAACTTAGGAATTAATAAAACAATTTCTCCAATAATTGTGATCATTTTTAGACAAAGTAATGTAACAAGTCAACTATAGAGGGTGCTATGAAAGCGCGGCTATATAAAGAATTTGAGTGAGTCTACAATAGAATCTTACTTCTGATCTATTGTAGACTCACTCTAAAACAGAACTCACGCATAGTGATTTCGTGTTTTGAACAGGATGGAATAACTTAAATTATTGAATTCCACACTTCTTACAAATATAAACAAGGCTTTATTAAACACACAGTAATATGATAACTAGCAACAGGTCGCACGCCTTCTACTCTCTCTAGTATCTGTGGGCGTACTACTACACTTTTATATAGCCACTTTCACAGCACCCTCTATAGTTGGACTCTTAACAGTAATAAAATATGTTGATAAGAAACTGTACACTAAAAAAATTATCCATTACAGTATTTTTCTCTAGTATCACACAACGGATCTTAAAACAATATTATTTTCTTTCATTTATTAGTTTTTTAACAGGTGAAGCCCAGTAGATGAGTGGTTAGTGCATCAAGCTTCTACACCACAGGTCCGAGGTTCAAAACGCGGGCTGGACAAGGTAGACTCAGCCTTTCATCCCTTCAATGGGTCGATAAAATGAGTACCAAGCTTGCTTGGGAACTTAACACTGGGGGGTTTTGCGTCAGACTGACCACCTGATTGGAACATCTCCTTATGCACCTCAGGGCCCAAGGTCATTTATACTGAGTTGGGCACAGCAGGCTTTGTCCCTCATGGGATGCTGCACCATTGAAAGTTTAAATAATTACAGGCAAATAGCAAAAATAAAATATTTATAAGAAATATCCCATACAAATTTAAGAAAAAAATATATGCTAATACATCAATAAGGAAGCTTATTGAAACTCTGGCAATATTTCACAATGAAAGTAAAGTATTTTTTTCTTTAATGAGTTTTTAAAAATTTAATTTACTGTTAGAAAAATCCCTTTTAATTTTTATTTGAATTATGTATGAAAGATAGTGACTAAAGAAAATATTTAATTTTGTAGGTATAATAATGATTCATAATGTGCAATAAATTTTTAGTTTCTAAGACTACCTGAATCTTGGAAATTATCCAAAAGTCACAATTTTATTTATTGATAAACCCTAAAACATTTACAGATTATTTATATTTATTTATATATACACAAACACAATAGGATTTTAATTTATAAAGCAACAAATGAGTCATTAAGCCTACACATTACCCTAAAAATTTCATTTTTACCGATTTTTTTTTTCTTTTCATGTTTTGGTGGCCCATATCATTGAGATGCTTGCCACGAAATTTCAGATCTGTTAGAAAATTAGTTTTTAAGATATTTGAAGTTTTATGAGCTATGGCTTTGGTTTCCTTTTAAAGCAGTTTTTCACACTTAAGTTGAATTAATTAAAAACATTTTTGAGCTTTTAATTTGAAATGGTTATTAATTCCAATTTTCATTACTAAAATCATTTCTGCTTGATTATGTTTTGAGTTTTTTGAGTTCTCATAATTAATAAAGATTTCATGGCCAATTTTTACTTTAAAAATGGTTTATATAACTTAAAAGCTTTATCATTAATTTTTCCTGTAGAGAAAATGCCATGGTAAATGCGTTCTGGGTTTCTGTGAGAAACAATATTTTGAAGAGATGGAATATTACTGAAAATGATGTATCTAAAAATTAGTCCTCAGCTGATTCTGCAATTAGACTTCCGAATACAAGTATTTTGAATTCAAATGCTGCAGACATAACTGAATATTTCCTTGCTGTACCAAACTACATTATACTAAACATATTGTAGTACTAAATTTTAGTATTTTAAAGTTGTACGACAAGAGCTAAAACTTCCTAAACTGCCTCAATTTAAAACTGAAAAAAATTAAATTTTACGAGCAAACCTGACTATTTTTAGCTTAAGTTAGTATCATTATTATTTTGTACATAAATGCTTTGTGTTTCAAAACTTTTGTGAAATATTAGGTTAAGATAAAGCTGAATATAAACTGACGTCTTAACAAATGCTATCAATATTATGCAAAAATATATTTTGAATTAAAAATATAATTTTCAGTCATATTTAATAAAAATGTTTTAATGTAGAACATACAAATTAGAAAATTAGAGTTTTACAGGCATTATAAGTTTTTGTTTTATGACTTTACAAACTTTAAATGCGTTTTTCTCAGACTTTTAATTTTGAAGGTATAAGTATTTTCTAATCCCTAAGGCTTTTTTCCTGTTCAAGATAGAGCCTTGAATTTTTTGTATATACTCCCAAATGTATGTACTATAAAAGTTAGTATGGATTTAGGGCTGAGAACTCTAGTTATTTTTCTAAAAAATGCTTAAGTTGATATTTTAAAAATTTGTGTTTTTTCCAGGTTTTTCTAGAAAAATAATTATTAAAAATCAACAAGGGAATAGATTTTCAAATCTATACTAAATATTGTTTGTAATAATCTAAGAATCATAAATAACTTAAAATTACTAAAAAATTTTAAAAAATTGAGTATTTTATAAAAGTTTGAAAAAAGTTAAAAAATTCCTAATTTTTTAAAATTGTAAAATAATGGCTGGTCAAACTGACTTTTTGCTTACAGAATCAGCTTAATAATATAATCTAAATATAAAACATCAATTATTTTTACTGTAACTGTCTCCAAAAAATTTTTTTGAAAAAAGGGTGTCGTGTAGCCTTAAATGGCAGGCAGCTTTGCCATGTATAAGTGCACAGGTTCAAAAAGAATACCTCCTCAGATATTCATAAAAATCAAAAATAGATCTAATTAACTATTGATAATGAACAAGTTATTCATATCATTAAGCTTTAAAAAAATTAATGAAAGAAACTTTCATCTTGCATACTAAATTAATGCCACTACTATTAATTTAAAGGTATATCAAATTAATCACACAATAAACTCAGTTAAACTGGAAATTTTGTTTGAAAGTAACTCATGTGTAAAAAATATTTTTACAAAAAGAGAGAGAGAGAGAGAGGAAACAATTCAGAATTTCCCCTTAAAAATGCAGAAAAATGTTAAAAATATTCATGAAAAAATTGGGCACTTCCATATTAACCATCCACAAATTTTGTCAAATCCAAATTGATGCTAAATGTGAGGATATGTAACCAATAATGAAAATACATTCCCACACATGTAAACATACAGCAATACAGTTTGTGAATGCTCAAAAATAGTTTTTCATAGATGGTATTGTTCCAACTTATGTTCAAACACAATATTCTAGACTGTGCATGCTCAAAAGTAATATTTATATTATTCTTATTTTGTGAAAAACAATTAAAATTTAGGATCTATAAGAAAGAATGCAAAAATATTCTCTTTTGCTTTAAAGAGTTAACTTATTTTCTAAACAAAATTTTTCCTGTCTCCTTCAAAGTATCCTCTCATTAAAATCAGTGCACTTGTACAGTTTCATTTCCTACAGTTTGAAGCACCTCTGGCATCTGCATCATCAAAAATGATCCCTTTTAGATCCTTTTTTCATTCTTCATAATAGAAAAAAGTCACACTGAAATAGATTTGATAAAATACAAAGGATGGGAAATGATGGTATACTCCTGGGAAATAGTAATTTAGATAATTTGGGCTCTTTGGGAGTAGACTACCATTATTTCTTGCAATTACTTATTCATTTTATTTTTCAATTCCTACTATTAGCTTACACTCTATATATTTATTTATCTTCGTGGAATTTTCAATCGTTAATAAATAAACACATTTTAAAGCACTCAATTGAGCTGAAATTTTGTATACATAGTTATTTTGGATGACAATACAGTAATTTAATCATAATTAATAAAAATTAATTGATTAAAACTAATTATTTAAAGAATTACAAATACAGCCACATTGGCAACTAACTTAGTGACCATTTTGGCGACTTGTGTCAAAACTTGGAAAGGTTTTTTTTCTCACATTTTAAAGCGCTCATTTGAGCAAACATTTTCTATACACTATTGTTTTGGGTAAAAATATAATTTAACAGTAATTAAAATTAATTTTGACTTAAACTAATTATTTAAAGAATTACAGATACAGCCACATTGGTTTCATTTGTAGCGATTCGTGTCAAAACTTGAAAAGATTTTTTTCTCACGTTTTAAAGCATTCCGTTGAACTGAAATTTTATATACATGATTGTTTTGGATGAAATACGATACTTTAATGATTAATAATAAAAATTAATTATGACTTAATTTTGTGATTCTGTCATATGTATATAGATATTCATATTAATTGTAACTATTTAATAAAAAGTAGCTAAAATAAAATTTTTCTTTGTTGATCCAAGTAGAAATTGACTTAAATTTTTTTTATTACTTGTTTTTTTAAACTTTTTCATAATTATTTCTTGCTAGGGTTAATCTTAAGTTTGGACTACATCTAATTAGGACTTTATCGTTACATGCTTCTAAAAAAATCATAAAATATTTATTGAAATAAAACATTAGTAGCTTAGCAATAATAATGATACAACTGTTGTTGTTTTAAATTCTAGGTAAAATCCTAGGAGAGCCCACACCCTTGGCGACAAACCGAAAATAGTGCCAAGCCAGAACAAGATGGCGCCAAGCGAAGCGTAATGAAAATATATGTAAACAATACAGAAATTAAACATTTAAGATAAAAAATATAAAAACAGCACTTACTTTCTTACTGCTGATCTTTTCCAAGTGGAGGGTACAGCGTAACAACAGATTTTAAAAAGCTTTAAAGATCTCATCGCTAAGCGAATGATCGTGTGATCGTTCTGCAAGGTAATGGTCAAACATACATTCGGCGTGGCTGGTACAATTTCGAAGAAAGTTTTATTGCCGACCATGTTACATCATGCCGATCATTACATTTAGGACATTCATAACTTGAAGCAATCAATCCTTCCTTCATACACCATTCAATCAATTCTTTCTTACCTTTCGCATTCAACAAAGTAAAAAATTCTAAAGTATATTCCCACACACACGCAGCCAGCCCGGAGCCCAACAACAAAATGAAATTCGAAATGCGCGCCCACAATATACGAAAATGCTAGAAATAGTTAGGGTTGCCACATGCAGTGTTTAAAAAAGTAGGGTTACCAAGATGGCACAATTTTCGCCAACCAAAGTAATTCGCGCCAAGGGTGTGGGCTCTCCTAGGAGTGAACCTAAATTCTATGATAGATTAAGATGACTTACCAGTCTATAACAGGCAGCCCAATACAATTCAGAAACAAATAATTAATGATAATAATTAAATATATAATGATTTTTAATAGTAATAGCTGCTGTTACATCCCTGAATTCAGAATGAGAGATAAAATTGTCTCTGCACATGTCTGTAACATTACATAAAGGGCATGCTGGAAATCTGTCAACACAAATCTATGCTGGTGTTTTGTGAAGTAGTCATGTCCAATTGTAATTCTGAAGTTAGTATCACTGACAGGTCTAGGCAGGTCACAAGGAATGGAACTTTAAGGAACTTCAATTCTTTCCCGTCATAGAGTCCTGATTTTTGTAATAAGTTTTCTCTTATAAATAAGCTTTTTTTCTAGTATTGATGATTCTTTTAGCATTTTGATAACAAACAGGAAGATCAGGTAGGGGAAGGTCAAAGCTGTCCTTATTAAGTGTGACAGCTAACTCATTACCCATGAATCTACAATGACTTGGAATCTGCTGCAGGGTGACATTGCAACCATTATCCCTCAAATTTAATCAAAAGTTGATAGCTAAATACAGGTCTATTGATTGAAAGTATATCTGAAGAAATTACCTTAATAGTGACTTGAGAATCAATGAAGATTACAATGTTCTGATTATCTCTTGGAGATATTGGTCAAAGCCAGTTGGAACAGCCATCACTAGAGCATCAAAGTTAGTACAATTTGCATCAACAGCCCTATTAAAGCTAAAATGCTAAGGATAAATCCCTGCACCAGCATTATGAACAAGACTGATAGTAAAACCATCAGTAAACACATGCTTAATATGCGTCACAGGAAAGCTTTTCTAATAATGGCCAGGGCAGCAATATTCAATTCTGTCTCATCGTACAATTTCTTGCTGGTTGACAGAACAAGATCTAAAATACCAATTTGTCATGTTCAAATGTTGAAAATATATCTAGAAGGGTCCATCTGTTAAATGAGATATCATCAACAGACAGTTCACTTGTCACATGTAAAAAAGGTAGGATCAATAAATACACTAAATGGATGAATATGCGAATATTTAGACAATAAAATTATATTACTCATATGTTTATATTTTAAAATTATAGATGACATGAAATAAAGCGAAATGGGTTTTTTCCAACAATATTTAGATTTGTCCTAATGTGAATTTATATGGCATATTCTACATGAAGATACATTTGCTGCAATTTTGACATTTGAGCAACCTGAATAATGTAGTTATATCTTTTGTTTATTTCAACTGCACGTGTGTGTGTGTTTGCTTACTTCTAAATCTTCGCAAAGTTATTTCTCATCATGTAGATATGGAAATAATACATGCAGAAATTTGTTTTTATGCATTTGCAAAAATGATAATATTTAGCAATGTTTTTGATCAAATGAAATTGGTTGATGAATATAATAATGAAAAAGAATATTTTCAAAACACATTAGTATTTATCAAAAATAATAACTGTGCAAATAAATGAACACTTCCATCAAACATTAAGGATTGTGAATCTTGTACTCATCTCTTAAAAAAATATATTATTAAATTACTATACAAAAAAACAAATGTGCTTGAAATGATTTGCTCCCTACAGATTTAAAAAGAAAATTCAATCAACTTAATTTGCCTACAAGTTTGAACAAAAAAACAAGCCATTAGCAGTCCAATAAAAAAAAGTCATGATAGTAAACATTTTACTTAGTAAGATCAAGTGAACTTACCATTTTGAGCATACAAAGGATCTATTAGTGATAAAGAATCGTTATTGGAACTTTCACAATCTTTGAAAATTGTGACTGAATCATTTTCATGAAGAAAAAGAAAATGAAAGAACAATTTTATTCCAGATGAATTTTTTGGTGGTACTTCTATCGTCCAGTTGCATGTTTTGTCTGGCAGCTGTGGTAGTGCCAAATGAAAGGATGCAGATGATTGATTTAAATACTGCCCACATGTAACTGAAAAAATTATTTTTAATAAAATACATATATAGAGCTCTTATGTAAAAATGTACATAAAAAATTTATTACTATTTAAAAAAATATGCTAGTTCCATTTATATAATTTAAAATTCTTTCCAGCATGAAAAATTAAAAGAAAAAAATTCCTTTTTTTATATTACACATATGTAATTATTCTTGATTTCATGATTTTTAATACAAAAGATAAATTAATACTTTTCATGCTAAAACAGAATTGAATGAAAAATTTTGGAATTTAAACTGACACTGCTAAATTACATTGATTTTCTCAAAGACATCAGTAAATAAGCTGTAAAAGAAAATCAATTTAAACTACAATTACTTATCAGTCATAAGAGCCATAAAGCCAAAAACATGCCAAATTCTACTCCCTCCTTGTATTTGCAATGTCATTGAAGTGTTAATTTTAAAATTATTAAAATGATTTTAATGAAAGTTTAATTTTTTTATAAAAATTTATTTTGATATCAAATTTAAAAACATGAAACATAATTAACATTTTTTAATACCAGCTTGATTTTAGACACTTTTAAAATCTATTTAAAAAAACAGATTTGAGAATTATTTTTACATATTTATTTTCATACATACTCTTTTTCTCTTCAAATATCAAATCATTATCTTCAACAGAATCCTGAAAACTGATACATACAGCATAGTAACAAAATATAGCACCTAAAAATAAAGAGGAGGGGGGGGAGAGAGTAAACTATGTAAATTACATCACAAAAACAAGTAACAGAAATTAATAACATATGTATGCTTCATGATATAATATACTATATTAAAAAAAATAAGAGTAAATAAAAAGATAACCAAGATACCAAGTTAGAAATTTTAAAATTCAAGATGTTTAATTTTATATATATAAATATTAAAATATTTACATTTAAAAAATATCTTTTTTAATACAGGAATCGAAATATTAACATACATTTAAAATTGATATATAATTTATACAATTCAAATAACTTCTCCTTCCCTCACACAGCAAACTAAATATAAAACAATTTAGAATAATATATCAAAATGCCCCAAATCAATAGAACAATAAACAGTCAAAGCATTTGACTACATCTTAATACATAGAGAAAAAAATCTAGAATATATTATAGAAGTAATTTATTGAATTTCAATTCAAGTTAGTACTTTATCAGCTATCAACATGAAGTTTTGCTCAAATATATATATTTAGAAAATACTAAAAAAAAAGCTTATAAAAATAAACTTAAAGAATAAAATTCTAGCAGAAATGAAGTTTACATTTAAAAATGTTTATACATATACTAGCAAAAATACACTGCTGGACAATTGCTAAGGACGGATCACAAATTGCTATGTAGCATAACATTAAGCGAGACATGAGGCCTAGTAGGATAAAATATAGTTGCCAAACTGTTCAGACATTAGAATAAAGAATATTTATTGTTCTGGAAAGTACAAAAGCTGTGAAACATCTGAAAGAAAAAAAAATGTTCATTTGATCTGCGTACGGAGAAATGGAACAATGCATCTGAAAGTTATCAGGCACCTTAAAGAAAGGTATCAGTACGGGATATGTCCACCGTGGAGTGTGATGCAACATTCCACACGTCGTACCATACTTTGAACAACATTATCCAGCAGCTGTTGAGGCAATTTATCCCATTCCTCTGTGAGTGCACGGATGAGGGTGTTCTTGTTTGTCGGAGGATGGTTTCGACCAGCAACTTGCCTCCCCAAAGCATCCCACACATTTTCAATGGGGTTTAGATCTGGAGAACACGCTGGCCATACGAGACGTTGAATACCCTCGCTGTCTAGACAATCCTGAACAGCGAGTGTTCGATGACATGTTGCGTTGTCGTCCATATAAACAAATTTTTCACCGACAGCACCACGGAAAAGACGAACATGAGGAAGTAGAACTTCATCAATGTATCGTTGACCCGTCATAGTCCCATTCGCAACCACATGTAGGTGCGTGCGGTCATTGATCATGATGGCGGCCCACACCATTATACTGCATGTCGGATATCGGTCCTTTTCCTGGATATTTTCTGGACGATAAGCAGTACCACTCTCGCGCCAGATCAGTTGGTGTCTACAATCCGATGACAGACTGAACCTACTCTCATCTGAGAATAGTACGCATGCCCAGTCCAATTGTGATGCTCACGACACCATTGCAAACGGGCAATACGGTGCTGTCTGGTCAATGGAACACACACAACAGGTCTGCGTGCGTATAGTCCTCCTCCCCTCAAACGTCTGGCAGCAGTTCTTCGGGAGATCTGCTTTCCTGAGGCAGCAAGAAACTGATTTGCCACCTGCTGAGTTGTGGTGCGCCTGTTCCTTTTTGCTGATAGGACGATATATCTGTCTTCTGCAGGCGTCGTACTTCTAACACGACCTTCCCCGTGCCGTCTACTACACATTCCAGTAGTTTTAAATGACTTCCACAGCCGTGAAACAACGCTGTGAGCGATGTCGAACTCCTGGCAGCATCTGTTATTTTTCGCCCTTCTTCGACCTTTCCAATAATTCGGCCACGCATAAAATCATCTATGTGATGTCGGGAAGACATGCCAAAAATTTTAAGTTCGTCTATTAAATCATTCCTGTAAAACTTTGACTTGAAACAACAACTGTCCACATGCATCAAAACCTTTAAAGCTCTTATGAACGCTATCACGTGATGAACAGACATGTAAAAAAAATTTGCATACTCATACTTCTTCTTACTAATATCCCGCACTTATTCTAATTTTCCACATTTTGTTTCCTTTCTTTTTGTGGTTGCTATGGATGATAGTGTTATCCGTCCTTAGCAATTGTCCAGCAGTGTATAACTTCAGTATCTTAAATGTATAAATTATGAGAAGGGAGACAGCAATAGAATTTTTTAAAACCAACACTTATACTGATACAATGGCTTTTAAAATTGTAAAGATAAGTGAGTGAGTGAATGTTGGGTTTTATGCTGCAAGAGCCAATTTTGGCTATGCTGTGCCAAACATTTGTTAAAAAATTAAAATATAGGATAAAATATCTAAAAATACTGACAAGAATATATTTTCAGTATAATGTAAAATAAAATACATAAAAATCTAATTGAAAAAATAAGAGTAATAATTTTTGGTGGGGTTTTCCCTCCCAGCAAGTCAAATAAGACCTTAGAATAACAGATATCTTAAAAAACTGATAAATGACAAAAAGCGAGTTAAAATCACAATCTAGGTTTTATAAAAAAATTACTTCCCATCGTTTCTATAACGGACAGTGTTAATTTGTGGGAATATTTCCAATGATCTTCTACCAAGGCACATCGAGACTGATCGTATTGAATAATACATCCAGATGGATCCTACTGAATCATTTCCTTATCTGATGAATCCTCTTGAGGTGTACTTTATGTGGTTTGAGTGGTGCCATTTTTTATTTCTATTTCTTCTTCATTTATTTGTTGAGTAATTTTTTTCCTTGCAAGAGTTTTTGAATTTTGTTTTGAATCCTGTATGGTAGTAGATGCAGGAGGGGGTTGAATACAGAAGTTGGATGGGTAAGCAGATATGATTGAGGAAGATAATTCAATGTGACCATATTGTTAGTGGTGGAAAGTATGGCATTAGATATAAGAATAAGTGGCTGAAATTCTGACACAGTAGCTGCTATTGAAGAGGTGGATGGCAAGAGGTGTGCTTGGATTTAAGATGAGGAAACAGAGGGAGTGGATATTGATACATTTGGTTTCGGGAGGGATGAAAGTGGTTGAAGTAAATTTAAAGTTGGGCATTATATTTTGTGATAAAGGCAAGTCGGAATATATCGAATCAATTATGATCAAATATGATTATCTTGATGTCCTACACAAAAGTTTAACGGAAAGTGCCACCAAGCATACCGCTGAGATTGTGAAGCTTTGGCTATTGTATAATATCTCAAATCAACTGCACACGCTCCTACACAGTCACCTGATCTGAATCCTGTAGAACACCTATGGAATTTGCTGGAGCGTAAGATTCGTCAACACAATATATCTAGCAAGGATAGGCTGAAGAGTGTTCTTAAAGACGAATGGGAGAAGATAAGCACTGAAGAAACAACTAAACTTGTTCATTCAATGCCAAAACGACTTCAGGAGGTTCACGAAAGACGGGATTATCCAACCAGCTATTAAATAGCTCATTATCCTTTTAAAATTTTTTATAGCTTCTACTAAAACATTAACACAGACTTTTCTACCTGATTTTTGTAGGTATCGCTACAAATCTGTATTTTAAAATCTATGAAGGCAAACCCAATTTACTTTTGTTATTCTCAATACTTAAAATGAACTAAATAAAATATAATTAAAATTTGTTTTTTAAATTCCAGTTATTAAATTTTTTTTTCATTGTTCATGTAAGCAATAGTACGTGACTTTTTCTAGCTAGTGTAGGTAAATCAACAGGTAACAATAGTTAAATAGATAAAAAATTACAAGATTAAAGTAAAATACTTACAAAATGCTATTTTCCACATATTGAAATTTCGATTGAATTGCACGAGTAGCTGAAATCAAAGAATACATTTCTATAAGCGAACAGCGAGACAATTTATATATATCGTACACAGTATCTAACATAACCGGCATACAAAAACTGTTCTACGCCATAAACGTTTACTGGAAATTTTTTTAAAGCTAAATGTCAGTTAAAAACTAAAAAAGTCAGAAGACAGCGAACACAGAAAAAAGAAAATGAAAAAAATTAACAAACTATTTCATTTCCTAAAAGATAGCTTGTACTTGACTTACTTCGGAAAGATTAACAAAGGTAATTCCCCGAACAAGTTCTGTATCTAAACTTTCCGAAACTGAAGCGAAACTTACCACACAGTTATCATACAGTTATCAAAAATGCGAACCGTAACCGAAAAATACAAAACTGATGCATAAATTCGAACCTAAACTTTTTGAAAAGTGGATTGTATGCATGTCTATTTAACTTTCATAAAAATACTCATATTTAAAAGTTCATCAAAATGCTAATACAGATATAAATAATAAACTATTGTAGGCCTATTTTTGCATTAACTGTTTGTTTTCATCGTTCAATTTAAAATCTCTACGTATAAATATCTTTCAAATTTATTGGAAAGTTTGGTGTTGCTATTCATTTCGGCTCTCTTCCCATACATTAATGATTTGGGGGAGAGACAGGGCCGTTTTTAACCTCCCTGGCACCCTAGGCACTTCAAATTGTCACGCCCCTAACTATTTTTTCAGCGCACCCCTCTCCTCCTTCAGCTTTTACCGTGTCATTTTGGTTCGCGAGGAATTTTCCCTCAATTCTCTTATTCTTTTCCCTTTCTTTGTTTTTGCTGTTTGGAGAGTTTCCTTTAACCACCATCTATATGGACTCACTATGTCCTGCACTGGCAACTGCAAGGAAAGAATAGAGGCATGGTTTGGTAACTCAAGTCTGGCCTCCTTATGAAATTACGGACCACTCACCCAACCTTCTGAAAAAATTAGTACAGTAACTTAATGAAATCGTTTGTAATTACAGTATAGAGTATGCATTATTATATTAACTGATTTCAACTTGTTAATTATCATCACTTTCATCTCTTATCGCTTTACTATCTTCTACTTTTAGACATTCTTATTCTTTGTTGAGTCACTGCCATTGTACTAGTACAATAAAGGTTTTCTTCGAGTTTTGGTCAATGCAAAATCATTAATAATATCAGTGTAATAAATTTCCGTCGAAATGTCATTTTGAGTGCATAGCGACATCAAACTGCTACAACTCTTTTACAATAGATCTCATTTCAGTCTTTACTCTCTTAAGAGCAGAAATGCTTATTTCATGACTAACTAGGCGGGGATACATTCGCTTTGATTAAATTATGTTCTCTTTTTTCGCCCTAGGCATTTCTCTAGTGTGCCTAAGTGGAAAAGTGACCTTGGGGGGGTGGGGGTGAAACGGATTTAAAATGAAAGTAAATGCTAGTTTGTGTGTGTGTGTGAGATTGGCTTATTTAATAGGAAAACATAAGAAAACATTTATTGGCGAAGTTAATTATTACGTTGTGACGGGCTGACGCGTCTTTTCTTTAACATGTTCTTTGGGTTCTTTAGGGACAGAATTAATGGCAACTCTTTTCCAACCAAATCTAAGAAGTGAAGCGTGAAGGAAAGATGCAAATTAGGAAGCTTTTAACCCTCCAAGCGTTTCACACGTATAATCCCGTCATTATACAGATGTTTCGAAAATGAACCACACGTATAAATTTGCCTTCAAGTAACATTCTCAAAAGCGGTTGAGCCGTACTTTTCTGAAATCCTTTCCCCCTTTTAAAAGTTTAACATCTTGAAAGTTGAAAGATAATTAGGGACGGTGGAAGCCACACAGCAGGACACTGATAGGAAGTTTTATGGCTCGTAGGGAACCCCGTGTTTTGACCCTGGAGCAATCGTAAAAAATCGGGGAAGAATTTCTTTAGACCCCAGGAAGTGTTTGTTTGTTAGCTTGTATTTTAAAAGTTTTGAAAAGTCCCAATGCATAAGTAAAATATGTTATAATTCCCTTTCGGTTTCATATTAATTTTAAACTGTAACAAGTTGGAGTGTGCCAGGGCAATCTGCTATTTTATATAATTAGACAAATTACTTTTTTAAGTATATTCTTTCGCTTCATTTTTCTTATCTTAATCAATGCTTTCAGTTTTTGAAACATGATTATTTCATTATAAGATGTCAAAAAAAAATATTAATAAAACATCAAACACTTTAAAATTTGAAACCTTTTAAACTTTCCAACCACTAAAAATGAGTAAATTTAAACGTCATCAAATAATTTGAAACATTTTCTTACCCTTTGATAAAAATAATAACGAGGGGGAAAAACTAATTCAGATCTATTAGTTTTTTGTTTTTTGTTTAGATTTCAAAGCCAGGTGTTCTGGGAAGTTTACGTACAGTACCTAGTTATATATTGTTAAAATACACCGAATTATATTTGAATTTTAAGTGCTTGAACTTCAGTTTACATCAAAGAGAACACGAATGAAGATTTTAGAACATTTTTTTTTATAACTTGAATGTTTGAATAAATGGTAATCAAAAATATACGGAAACATTTACAGTAGACATTTATGCATATAAATAAACATAAAGATGAATTTTAAATTCGAGTTATTCAAAAACGTTCGAATTTTTATCAAAAAATATCTATTTATGCTAAATACCTCAACATTTATCTTTTTTTAAAGGCTGACTGAATAATTAATTAAAATCTGGATATTTTTTGAAATCTCGACCTTATAAAGCTAGAAATTTTATGTTAAAAATTTCATTTGAAATTTCGAAAAAAAAATGTCTTGTGCAGTTAAAAATTATTTACCATAAGTTCTAGCAATTCTTTGAGTATAATATAAATTTCAAATTTTATTATATAGCTTCTTCTTATATTTTATTATTATCTTCTTCTTCTAACCCCTCTCAGTATAGAGGGCGCTGCTTGTAAAAACATGCGTTGTTGACACCTGAGATCTTGTGTACGTGACCGAGTGCAGACGCACTCCATATTCCATTAAACGTATTATTTAATCTTACACTTGTCTTCGATGATTTATTGAATTTAATTGAGTCTAATTATTGTGATGATTTGAGCGTTGATTGATATAAAAGCATTCTACCACTGATTAACTGAACCACCGATGATAGTAACATTGGTGCAACGGCCTGTGAATCGGAAATTGATGATCGAAACATTGGTGCATCGACCAAAAAGTTGTTATATCATCGTCGACAGTGAATTCAGGTAAGCCGAATTTTTATTGAAATTGAATTATACCTGAATAGAAGATTAAAATGTCAGAAGATCTCTCAAAATTTAAAAAGAAGCGTACTGCGGTACGTTCTTCGTTGACAAAATTGATAAATAAAATTGAAGGAAAGATCAACAATGAAAATGAACCTGTTGATCAATTTGAAGCTTTTATAGAGCAATTAAATGATAAAGAAAGTAACTTAAGTTTATTAAATACACTAATTGAAGATCGTTTGTCTGTTGACACTATTACTGAAGATATGGAAGCTTCGGAAGAAATTAAAGAGAAGATTATATTTTGGAAAACGAAGCTTTCTTCTAAAATTAGGAGAATAAATTCTGACTCTATCCAGGTTGATACAGTTTCTCGAAATATCCAAGTTATTGATTCCAATAGTTTTGAATGTATGAACATAAATTTACCTAAATTGCATATAAATAAGTATTCTGAAATTATTCTGAATGGTTAGATTTTTATAATTTATTTGAAAGCTCTATTCATAATAACAATAGACTAAGCAAAGTTGATAAATTTAATTATTTAAAATCATATTTGTGTGGTAATGCGCTTGCTTGCATTAATGGATTTCCAATTTCTGATGATAATTATGATAGAGCTCTTGATTTATTAAAAGATAGATTTGGAAATAAAAACATGTTAATTAACGCTCATTTGAGCAATTTATTAAATTTAACACCTGTTATAAACCCTACTGATATTGTGGGCTTAAGAAATTTGTACGATAGAGCAGAAACGCAAATAAGGAGTCTTGAAAGTTTAGGAGTTAAAGGAGAATCCTACTCAAACTTATTAACACCCATCCTGTTGAAACAGATACCCTCGGAACTCGTTTTGGAATTCAATCGTTCTCAAAAGGACGAAGGGTTTGACCTGAGCGCTCTTTTGCGGTTCCTACACTGGGAAATCCGTAGTAGGGAACGAGCTTCTCAAATAAACAGTCATAAACTATGTCATTATTACCCTCCACCGCAAGACAGAACAAAGAAATAAAGGCTCCTATTTCCCCGGACAACGCATGAAGCCACCCCCGAATAGAGTACATTTCCGAGCACATTCATTTCCCACCCCCTGGGAGAGAGTAGAACTTAGAAACCGAAAATGTTTATACTGCAACAAAGGTCATGAACTCGACGCTTGCCGTTCCTTTAGTGCTCACGAAAAGCGAGAAATTTTAAGGAAAAGGGGCTGTTGTTTTTTATGTTTGTCGCCCGGTCATAGAGCAATGGAATGTGTAAAAAAGGAGTCGTGTCCTATTTGTAATGGGTCCCACCATTTCTCAATATGTTTTCGAAATCGACATGATGACGATTTGTCTCCGAAAAGGGACACTGATAATATAGTTTCAGCAGTAATCGAAACAGATTCTGAGGACATTTTAACAATGAGTGTTATTGTTAATGAATCCATAATTTCTAAACAGCTTAGTGAATTTTGGAATTTAGAGAACTTAGGAATAGAAGCAGAGGTGTCCGATGAGGAAAATATTGATAATGATACAATGTCTGAATTTGAAGCGGGAATTTCATACCAAAATAAGCGGTATAAAGTTAAATTCCCTTGGAAACCTAACATGAAAACATTGTTAGAAAATAATGAAGAAATTGCTAGGGAAAGATTTCTAAAGTTAAGATTACGTTTTAAAAATGACAGTTCCTTATTTGAGGATTACAAATTAGTTGTAAATAATTATCTTTCTGAGAAAATCATAGAACGCGTTCCATTTGAAGAAGAAAATCTAAAGCATAATATTTTTTATCTACCACATAGAGCAGTAATACGTACTGATAAAACTACAAGCAAATTGCGAATCGTATTTGATGCGTCATCACATGCGAAATCACAGCTATCTTTGAACGATTGTTTACACACAGGGCTAAATTTTACACCTAACCTATTTTTTCTATTAATCAAATTTAGAGTGAATCCAATTGCCTTTGTAGCTGACATAAAAATGGCATTTTTGATGATTGAGATAGACGAAAGTGAAAGGGATTTTACAAATTTTTCTGAGATGAAAATCCAGGAATTGATTTAGAAAACAAACGGCTTGATATTTTCCGAATGAAGAGGGTTTTATTTGGAGTAAAATCAAGTCCATTTCTTCTTGCAGCTACGATAAAGCATCATCTTAAAAAATATGTGGATATTTTTTCTGATACTTTTAACCATCTTAACCAGTCATTGTATGTTGATGATTTTCTGTGTGGAAATGTCAGTGTCCAAGAAGCCTTGACGACCTGCATAGAAAGTAAACAAATTTTGGAAGATGCAAGTATGGATCTTCGGAAATGGAGAACCAACTCTTCCGAGCTAAATCAAAGGTTAAAAAATTTAAATTTTGAAGTAGATGAACATAAAGAGTCATTGAACACGTTGATAGCTTCAAAGGTCTTAGGAGTTGGTCGGAATGAAAATCTGATACATTCTATTTTGATTCCAGCGATTTAGAACATTTCTTTCTAAAAGAATTAATACAAAAGGATATTTGTTACAAGCCGCAGGTCGATTATTTGACCCAGGAGGTAGATTGAAACATTCGACCCTATCTGAATTCCAAAAACATCAAATGATGTTGCCAAAGGCTCATCATTTAACTGATTTAATAATTGAACACTATCACAAGAAATCATTACATTCTGGCTTGTAAACCACATTATATTTAATAAGACAGTTTTATTGGATCCCATCGGGTCAGAACCGTGTAAGAAGAATATTAAATAAATGTATTACGTGTTTTCGCACGAAAATCCAGACAATAAACCAGATGATGGGAGATTTACCACGAGACAGAATTGTGCCTTCTAGACCCTTCGAAAAAGTTGGATTGGATTACGCTGGTCCTATAATCACGAAACCAAATTTAAAAAGATCAAGAGTGACTTTAAAATCGTATATTGCCATTTTCATCTGTTTCAGTACAAAAGCCACTCATTTAGAAGTTGTTTCCGACTTGACCATATAAGCCTTCCTAGCATGTCTCCGACGATTTATAGCAAGGAGATCCAAGCCATCCGTCATTTGGAGTGACAATGCAACGAAATTCAAGGGAGCAAGAAACATTCTTAGTGAATGGAACGAAATTTGCAAGTCCAACAGAATTCAGCTATTCAGCGCGGAAGAGGGAATCGAATGGAACTTCATTCCACCCGCTTCTCCCCACTTCGGTGGATTGTGGGAAGCAAACATTAAGTCCATGAAACGCATTTTATTGAAGGTAGCGAAATCAGCTATCATGAACTTCGAAGAGTTAACTACGTTGATGGCACAAATCGAAGCAGTTCTGAATTCACGTCCCTTGTCTCCACTTTCTTCGGACCCCAATGATCTTAACCCTTTGACCCCGGGGCATTTCTTGACGAACTGTGCAATTTCATCCTTTCTTGAACCATATACTGCTTCGGATTCTTTGTCCTGTCATTCCAGGTGGAAACTTGTTCAATCTCTGAGAGACAAATTTTGGAACCGTTGGAGCACCGAATATCTGATCCATCTGCAGACCCGTGCTAAGTGAACAGAATCCTAACCTGATGGAGAATCAGCTCGTTCTTTTAAAGGATCCCAACACCAAGCCCCTGGACTGGCCTATGGGGCGTATTCTTGAAGTATTTCCCGGTAGGGATGGTCTTGTAAGAGTAGTTAATGTGAAAACCTCAACAGGTATTTTAAAACGAGCCATCACAAAGGTAGTGCCTTTACCTATTCCAGTTGATCCTGCATCTGTAGGAAAGAACATTGAACATTTTTTAATTTCTTGAACTTTAACCTTTATATTATTCTATTTACATAATTGCTAATTTGATTTTTCCGTATTATTGATAATGCATCTGATTTAAGAATTGCTAATTTTATTTCAGAATTATTGATGATGCATATGATTTGAGAATTGAATTCATAGGATTTTATTTTTATTATTTCACATTGCATGAATTTTATTTGTATTATTTCACATTGCATGAATTTTATTTCTATTATTTCATTTTGCATGAATTTTACTTGAATTACCTTAGAATTTGAATTATCTTAATGTAAACTCCGCAGGAGTTTAAGTGGGGAGTAATGGTAGAACCCCTCTCAGTATAGAGGGCGCTGCTTGTAAAAACATGCGTTGTTGACACCTGAGATCTTGTGTACGTGACCGAGTGCAGACGCACTCCATATTCCATTAAACTTATTATTTAATCTTACACTTGTCTTCGATGATTTATTGAATTTAATTGAGTCTAATTATTGTGATGATTTGAGCGTTGATTGATATAAAAGCATTCTACCACTGATTAACTGAACCACCGATGATAGTAACATTGGTGCAACGGCCTGTGAATCGGAAATTGATGATGGAAACAGCTTCTTTAGTATTTTTAAATATATTTCGAAAATTTCATACAATTCGGTTGAAAACTGCATGTTAAGAGCCAAAAATTTACTAAAAAAATTGATGAATATAAAATAAATTTTTACATAGAAGCAAAACTGAGAAGCTAAACCGTAGGAATTAAAAATTATGAGAATATCTGAAGTAGTTTTCAAAATATTTATTTTAAAGTTCAGAAATTTTGTGTGCGTAGTGTTATACTTAATATTAATTAAATGGTTAAAATAATGTGTTAATAATAGTCATGTAATCGTTTGATGACGCATTCATATACTAATAAAAATTATAATGGTCATTGATGCGAATGTCAAGAATTTTATGTAATTTTAAATTCAGACATTAATATATTGATGTAGAAAATATAAAGCGACCATATCTAAAATACATGAAAAATGCAGTCTGCTATAAAATGATCTTGACAAACAAAATACGGCATTTTCACTTCCTATGACAGAGCCGGCTTAGGCAGGGGCGATCTGGGAAAACAGAGTGACCCGCGGTTTTGATGGATGCCGCTCTAGCTTTTAAAGTTCTCAGGGAAAAAATATAAAAATTACAAATGCAAAAATAAATCTTGTAATTGACCATGCAATTTTATAACAACGAATTGTGGAATTGGCTTCCAATACATTGTTGTGTTTGACAATATCTAAGTTAATTAACCCTACCTTAGATAGATTTGTACTACTTTTTCGTAACCGTATTCCTTTTAAAATTAATTCGTGCAGCCAAAATACACCTTTTGCACTCTTTAAAATTTATGTAAACTATAACGGTTAATTTTAATTTATGCAACTTGTGAAATGTCCATAATTAATCATTTCCGTCTAAACAGTTTGCATGAAAAAAAAATTTTGGACTAGCTCATTCATTAGGAAATTATATAAGATTCCAACATTAAGTTTTATTTTTCATCGAATAGGGTCGAGTGGTAGTGAATCGTGCTTCCTTACCACAGGTCTGGGTTCTATTAACGGGCTGGGAAACGTCGACTCTGCCTTTCATCCCCACTGCATTGGGTCAATAAATGAGTACCAAGCATGCTTGGGGTCTTAAACACTGAAGGTCTCTCTTCAGACAGACCACCAAATCGGGACATTTGTTCATGCACCTTATGACGAATCTGTACGAAACCTTTCCACTAATCTTCTTGGGCGTCTTTTTGGGGAATATAAATTCGCGTATATTTCCAATCAACTCCAAAAAGATGAACAGGATATTCAAAGTAGATAAGGTATTTAAGTAGAGCGTTGTAAGCTAGCAAAAATGATGTGGAAGGCTATTGAGCCAGCAACAGTAACCTCAAATTTAGAGGATTCCAGGATATTAAGATAGTGAAGACGTAGTGCTGCTATTCTACTGAAGAGGGAGAAAGCAAATATAACCAGCGGTAACTATAATTTATGTACGCTTAAATTAAGCGTTAGTTTATTCAAATTAGTCAAAGTTAATGAAAGTTAATAATTCGAGTACGTGTATTTTTCGGACCTCCTATTTCGGTAGACCATACTTGATCTTGAGCGTAATTATTAATTAGTTGTATAATTCGTAATTTAATTTAATATAAAAGGTAAATCCCTTTATTTGACGTAACATAGAAATATTATAATTTATTAGAGTTTTTTTGAGACTTGAAATATTAAATAATTATTATTATTATACAAAATGGCTCTTGGTGGTTCTTTGCTTCAAATTAATCTTGGTGTCCAAGGTGAGACCCAGAGGGGTCTCCACAGTGGAGCCCAACGAGTAAATCCCGAGTTTAGAGTCGGATCTAATTTTCGAATCATCCCTGAGCAGTATTTTTCGGGGGTGGAGAACGTGGCAGAGTTCTTGGAAAATATTGATAAGAACTTAACATATTACGAGATACCCACACAACTAGCTTGTGCATATTCAAAGGGTCATCTCATCGAACGAGCACTAGATTGGTTTGAGGTTCTAGGTTATAGGGTTGTAGAAGACAAGTCGACGGATTACGCGCACTTAAAGCAAGCTTTGGCAGAACAATTCCCCGTGGTTAGGAATAGGTCGGAACTAGAAACTCGTTTTTTTCTCATCATCTCAAAAGCATAATCAAAAACCATCTGATTTTGTGTATGACTTGTTAAAGATCCACAAAATTTTAAAACTCGAAATGACGGAAGAAAAATTGATATATCATGTTATTAGTTGGTTAGAACCTAAGCTTTTAGATTATGTAGAGGTTAGGCATCTGCAAACCACATCTAACCTTCTACAAATAATTGATAAGTACGAGGAAAGGTTTCTAAATAGAAAGATCAGAGATTCGAGTTGGGAATTCCGAGATACAAACCCAAGCGAGAACAATCGTTTCCCTAACAGGAATCGGCAGGAAAATTGGAGGGAGACGAGAGGTAACAACAGATACTCGGACAATAACAGATTGAGGAGAGAGTTCAATAGATTTGAGGGTCAAGGTGTTGCGGATAATCGGAGATTCGATGGTCGGCGCCGAGGTGGTCAATCTGATCATAGATGCCACAATCAAGACGGTCGACAAGGTGGTTCGAGGAATAGTACTTTCAGGGGTCAGAATGATCAAAACAAATATTTAAGCTTTTAAGCGATCGATGCGAGTATGTGGGTGATCGATCAAGATGTACAGAAAATCCTCCAGATATGGAACACCGAACTATTAGGATATCCTCATTACGAATGACTCCAGTAGATTTACCTTATACCCCCATTCTTTTAAATGAAACATTCATTACAGCCCTTTGGGACACGGGAGCGGAGAAATCTTTCATATCAGAAGAGGTCTATCGCAAATATTTTTCGAATCGACCGCGTCAAAAGACGAAAGATAGAGTAGTGACGGCCCAGGGAGCCCCGTGTTGTCACTTAGGTCGGGTCGAATTACAGATTCGGATCCAAGAATTCCAGAAAAACTGGGAATTTCACATTCTTAACAATATGCAATACCAATGCATTTTAGGCATTGATTTTATGAAAGAGTCCAAATTGACTTTAGATTTCGATCAGAAATATCTGATCATTCCAGATGACCAAATTAAGCAGTTGCCAATAGTGGAAAAACCGGTCGAGATTGATCTATCAGATACAAAGCTCGGTGAAGGGCAAAAGCAAAAATTAAAGGATTTATTTAATGGTTTTAAAGGGCTATTTTCAGACCATTCGGTGTTAACTCATGTTTTATACCATGAAATCGATACTGGGGACAAGGGACCGGTAGTGTCAAGACCCTACCAATATGACAGGGTCAAACAAGGAATAATTGATTATCATATTGAGAAAATGTTACAAGAGGGTAAAATCCGTCATATTCAATCCCCATACGCGTCACCGGTGGTTTTAACGCGCAAAAATAATGGCCTTCCTCCAGATTCTCCAGAGGCGTATCGATTCGCGATTGACTATCGCAAACTCTACGCCATCCCTAAATACCCGCGATATCCATTACCGGTGATTGATGATCTGATCACAAATATTCCGCATACCGGTATAATGACGACATTGAATTTAAAATCGGGTTATTTTCAATTGGTTATTAATCCGAAAGATATCGAGAAAGCCGCGTTTATAACTTGCAATGGCACATTTGCATTCCTCAGAATGCCGTTTGGCCTTTTAGGGGAGACGCCAAATTTCCAGAAGGCCATAGACATTATATTAAAACCTGTTATTGGGCGTTTCGCGATGGCTTATATGGACGATGTTATTATAACATCTCCATCGTTTAATGAACACATACATCATTTGAATCAGGTATTTACATTGTTGCGAGACGCAGGGCTAACTCTTAACAAAGAAAAATGTCACTTCGCACGTGACAAATTGAAGTATTTGGGTCTCATAATTAGTAAGGAAGGGATTGAAACCGAATATAGTAAAGTTAAGGCAATCGCAGAAATGAAACCTCCCAAAAATAATAAGGAAGTGTCGAAGTTTTTAGGGATGGCGGGGTGGTATCAGAAGTTTGTACCACACTATGCAGATATATGTGAACCATTGTATCGGTTAAAGAAAAAGGGGGCTAAATTTAATTGGTTGACAAAAGCACAGGATGCTTTTAATAAAGTGAAACGAGCAATAACAGAGGCAACAGTTTTGCCATTGCCGAATTTTAAAGAACAGTTTAATTTATTTACGGATGCTAGTGGGGTCGGAATTGGTGCTGTGCTTAATAAAAATCACAGACCTATTGCATTCGCGTCTAGAACCCTGAACAAGGCCGAAAGAAACTATACAGTTGCAGAACGCGAATATTTGGCGGTGATATGGGTATTAAATAAGTTTAAAACTTAATTTGGATCACTACCGGTGAAGGTAATCACGAGGCATTAACAAAGCTAACAAATGGGAAAAACTTATCGAGTCGGATGATTAGATGGGCACTCAAGTTATCCGAATTCAACGTTGAATGGGAACATCAAACTAGTGTCCAAAACGTTGTCGCGGACATATTGTCTAGGAATCCAGTAGGCAATAAGGATGGATCACAAATTTCGTGCGCAGCTCTTCGAGCCTTAGCCTTAAACTCCAGAGAACAACTCATTCGAGAGCAAAGAGAAGATCCTGAGTTAGGGCACATTTATCGTTATTCAGAAAAACCAGACGACGGTTCCGTTAATGTAACTGTATGCGAGAATTGGTCAAAGGATTTTAAATTAATTGATGGTCTACTCTTTTACGCGAGAAATATTCTACAACTCTTGGAGAACTAAGAGTGTACATTCCTAGATCTCTTCGAGAAGCAATAATGCAGGAATTTCATGATCTGCCATTAGCAGGCCATTTAGGAAAGAGGAAGACCTATTTGAAATTGCGTGACACATGTTATTTTCCATATATGAGGAAATATATATTTGAATATGTATCAACATGTGACCGGTGTCAAAAATTTAATTACAAAAACGCGCTACCTGCTGGTCGATTAATTCCGATAATATCGAATTACCCCAATGAAATCGTAACGTTAGACCTATTACGCCTCTACATCGCATCCCGACCCGAAAGATATAGTTTTCTATTGGTAATAACTGACCACTTCACTAAGCGGAGTGAGCTTATTCCTTTACGAAAAGCTTCGGCCCAGGCCATAGCTAACGCCCTTTTTGAAAATTATATTTCACGTTACGGAGCTCCAATTTCTTTGATTAGTGATAATGGCCCCCAATTTATATCCGAGGTATTTGAACATCTAAGTCTGTGGTGACCCCCCTGGGTCACACCTTGAACACCAAGATTAATTTGAGGCAAAGAACCACTAAGAGCCATTTGGAATAATAATAATATTTATTTATTATTATAATTTTCTCAAAAAAATCTCTGATAACATATAATAATATAATTGGTAGAACCCCCCTCAGTATAGAGGGCGCTGCTTGTAAAAACATTCTTTGTTTACACCAGAGATCTTCTGTATGTGACCGAGTGCAGACGCACTCCATATTCCATTAAACTTATTATTTAATCTTACAATTGTCTTCGATGATTTATTGAATTTAATTGAGTCTAATGATTGTGATGATATGAGCGTTGCTTGATATAAAAGCATTCTACCACTGATTAACTGAACCACTGATGATTGTAACAATAATGTTACGTCATTTAAAGGGATTTGCCTTTATATTAAATTAAATTACTAAGAATGCAATTAATTAATACTAAAGCTCAAGCTCAAGTAAGGTTTACCGAAATAGGAGATCCGAGAAATACACGTATTCGAATTCTTAACTTTCATTAACTTTAACTAAGTCGCTTAAACTGACACTTATTTTAAGCGTACGTAAATTATATTTACCGCTGGCTTATATCAGCTTTCTGGTACGTCTCGCAGCACAACGTCTTCATGAATCTAATCTCCTTGAATCTTCTAGTAATGCGTTTAAAGTTACTGGCTCAATAGCCTTCCATCATCTGTCTTGCTATCTCGCAACGCTCGACTTAAATACCTTCTCTAATTTAAATATCCCGTACATCATTTTGGAGTTGATTGGAAATAAACGCGAATTTAAATTCCCCAAAAAGACGCCTAAGAAGATTAGTGGAAAGGTTCCGTAAAGATTCGTCACAATCCCTCCAAAAAGAAAACGGGATTTATTCGAAGCTCACAAACGGCCTGAAAATAAATTACGTAATCAATTCCTAGGCTTGATTTATAGTCCCGACGACTTTAATATATATATATCTACTAATCGGATAAAATAAAAATTCTCCTTCCTTAAGGGAAAGAAAAAAAATTACGACCTAAAACTACACTTTAAAGGACGTAACATTTACAGAATTAGATTTCCCTACACCACGCCCATTTGGCTTTGAGCCGGGGGAAAAACCACCGAAGAGGTGAAAAACCTGTCTGCGTGGTTTACTTAACTACTTAAAAATCTACTTAAATATTATAGAAACATATTCGGACTTGCATCTTGCTTCTGTTTCACTATACAATGCTCACGGTCAGCTACCCTGAAATGAGAATTTCTTTGTGTGAAAAAACAAACATCTATAGTATATGCAGATTCCTTCATTTTTTACATAACATTTTCATATACATCAATTGAAGCATCTGGTTCCTTAACATTCCCATTCCATACATGCTGCGCTTGTTAGTATTAAATGTTAGCTCTACCTAATTACACCACGTCCCAAATCACCAGATGTGAGATAAAATATATACATATATATACATACAATTTCAAACATTTTTCAAAAAACAATAAAACAAACAACCAAAGGAATTGTCCCATCTTAGCGAAGTCATACATAGAAGTAAACAAATGCATTCTTACAAATGTTTTCTCCATATTTATACAAAAAAATTAATACAAAAGCTGATTTTTCTCATCAAGAAAAAACAAACTCATTGTAGTGTCCACCTTTGCTTGGCTTCTTAAATTAAAAATCCGCCCGTGACTTGCTTCATTGCAATAATTCTTCCGACCACTTGTTCGAAAGGAGAAGAAAAGAAACGGTACAACCTGATATTTTTCTTTGTCCTTTATTCGCTCCTATCCACTGGATCTCCGTCTAAGGCTTCCATACTGAGGCTCCTTCTCCTGATGTTGTTCTGTGGGATACTTTCGCTTCCGATGTTCCTCCGCTCCTCTGGAAATCCTTCAGGTTGTCTTACTCGGCTGCGTAGGTAGTACGGACAAGGTCTCACTGCTGTCGCCTGTTTAGACCGGACAGGTCTCCTCTCAGCTGCCCTGTTGGTTCCGTTTTTAGTTGTCCTTATATCCCGGGCCTTGTCACATTGTCCACTCGTTCCTTGCTTGCTCCCCGCTGTAGGTGGCTTGCCCGGCCTGGTATCTATTTGATGTGAGGGACCTGCAATGGACTGTGATCCCTGGGAAGGGTTATTAGGTCTTCTATATTTATATTTTCGAGGTGATACCGAGGACGGAATAGTTCTCTTTATCCCCTGTTTTGGTTCAGGGGTTGGTCTTTTCTGGTCCCTATGTTCGGATCCCTGCAGAAATCTTTTTCTGCACATTTTGGACCTCTTTAAATCCTTCCTGTCCCCTAATCCATTTGACTCTACTTTACGTTTCAATCTCGAATCCTCCCATCCGGCATTACCCTTACTTGATTTACGACCGTTACTCTCCTCACTCGAGGTTTTCCTAGATCCTTTGAATTTTCCTGATTGCGATCTACTTGACCTATTACTCGACCTCTGCCCTTCATATAGTGTCTCAAGATGACTGTCCGAACTAATTGTGTCGGATTGTCGTGGACGGTACACTCGCACCTGATTGCTATTAACTGTTACCCTTTTACCCTTCTTCAAAATAATTAAATTGTTATTCCGAACCTCCAACACTCTATATGGCCCTTCAAACTTAGGCATAAACTTTCCAACCACTCTCCTACCCGCAGCACTTATAAAATGAGTTTGTACCAGCACCAAATCATTTACTTTGATGCTAACTTTCCTCCTTTTCCGATTATAATATTTTTCCCAATTTTTGTGTTGTTTCCGCATATTCTGCCTTGCTTCATCGAATAATTTCTCAATGTTTCTTCCTACATATTCAGCACCCTCTGTGACATTTATTAATTTGCTAAAAGGTGTTATAATTTTTCTACCTAAGAATAACTCAGCTGGAGTTTTATTTGTTGTCTCGTTCACTGAAGTGCGCAGCGCAAAAGCGAACTCATGAAGAAATCGGTCCCAGTTTTCGTGATTTTCTTCTACAAAACAGGCTATCATTTGGACTAAATTGCGATTAACTCTATCCGTTAAATTCGCCTGTGGCCTGTATGTTACCGTTTTTATATGTTTTATGTCCAACCTATGACTTAAGTGTTCAAATACTTCTGATATAAATTGGAGGCCGTTATCACTAATTAAAGAAATCGGAGCTCCATAACGTGAAATATAATTCTCAAAAAGGGCGTTAGCTATGGCCTGGGCCGAATCTTTTCGTAAAGGAATAAGCTCACTCCACTTAGTGAAGTGATCAGTTATTACAAATAAAAAATCTATATCTTTCGGGTCGGGATGCGGGGTAGGGGCCCTAATAGGTCTAACGTTACAATTTCATCGGGGTAATTCGATTCTATCGGAATTAAACGACCAGCTGGTAGCGCGTTTTTATAATTAAATTTTTGACACCGGTCACAGGTTGATACATATTCAAATATATATTTCTTCATATATGGAAAATAACATGTGTCGCGTAATTTTAAATAGGTCTTCCTCTTTCCTAGATGGCCTGCTAATGGCAGATCATGAAATTCTTTCATTGTTGCTTCACGAAGTGATCTAGGGATATACACTCTTAGTTCTACAAGAGTTGTAGAATATTTCGCGTAAAAGAGTAGACCGTTGATTAATTTAAAATCATGGCACCAACCCTCGCATACAGTCGCATTAACGGTTCCGTCTTCTGGGTTTTCTAAATAACGATAGATGTGTCCTAACTCAGGATCTTCCTTTTGCTCTCGAATGAGTTGTTCTCGGGAGTTTAAGGCTAGGGCTCAAAGAGCTGCGAACGAAATTTGTGATCCATCCATATTGCCTACTGGATTCCTAGACAAAACGTTCGCGACAACGTTTTGGACACCCGATCGATGCTCCCATTCTATGTTGAACTCTGATAACTTGAGTGCCCAACTAATCATTCGACTAGATAAGTTTTTCCCATTCGTTAGCTTTGTTATTGCCGCGTGGTCTGTGATTACCTTCTCCGGCAGGGATCCGAAATAAGTTTTAAACTTATTTAATGCCCATATCACCGCCAAACTTTCGCGTTCAGTAACAGTATAGTTTCGTTCCGCTTTATTGAGGATTCTAGACACGAATGCAATAGGTCTGTGATTTTTATCAAGCGCAGCACCAATTCCGACCCCACTAGCATCCGTAAATAAGTTAAACTGTTCTTTAAAATTTGGCAATGGCAAAACTGGTGCCTCTGTTAATGCTCGTTTTACTTTATTAAAAGCATCCTGTGCTTTTGTCAACCAATTAAATTTAGCCCCCTTTTTCTTTAACCGATGCAATGGTTCACATATATTTGCATACTTGGGTATAAATTTCTGATACCACCCCGCTATCCCTAAAAATTTCGACACTTCCTTGCTATTTTTAGGAGGTTTCATTTCTGTGATTGTTTTCACTTTACTATTGTCTGTTTCGATCCCTTCTTTACTAATTACGAGACCTAAATACTTCTATTTGTCACGTGCGAAGCGGCAGTTTTCCTTATTTAATGTTACAATGAGAAATTATTCGATGAAGCAAGGCAGAATATGCGGAAACAACACAAAAATTGGGAAAAATATTATAATCGGAAAAGGAGGGAAGTTAGCATCAAAGTAAATGATTTGGTGTTGGTACAAACTCATTTTATAAGTGCTGCGGGTAGGAGAGTGGTTGGAAAGTTTATGCCTAAGTTTGAAGGGCCATATAGAGTGTTGGAGGTTCGGAATAACAATTTAATTATTTTGAAGAAGGATAAAAGGGTAACAGTTAATAGCAATCAGGTGCGAGTGTACCGTCCACGACAATCCGACACGATTAGTTCGGACAGTCATCTTGAGACACTATATGAAGGGCAGAGGTCGAGTAATAGGTCAAGTAGATCGCAATCAGGAAAATTCAAAGGATCTAGGAAAACCTCGAGTGAGGAGAGTAACGGTCGTAAATCAAGTAAGGGTAATGCCGGATGGGAGGATCCGAGATTGAAACGTAAAGTAGAGTCAAATGGATTAGGGGACAGGAAGGATTTAAAGAGGCCCAAAATATGCAGAAAAGATTTCTGCAGGGATCCGAACATAGGGACCAGAAAAGACCAACCCCTGAACCAACACAGGGGATAAAGAGAACTATTCCGTTCTCGGTATCATCTCGAAAATATAAATATAGAAGACCTAATAACCCTTCCCAGGGATCACAGTCCATTGCAGGTCCCTCACATCAAATAGATACCAGGCCGGGCAAGCCACCTACAGCGGGGAGCAAGCAAGGAACGAGTGGACAATATGACAAAGCCCGGGAGACAAGGACAACTAAAAACGGAACCAACAGGGCAGCTGAGAGGAGACCTGTCCGGTCTAAACAGGCGACAGCAGTGAGACCTTGTCCGTACTACCTACGCAGCCGAGTAAGACAACCTGAAGGATTTCCAGAGGAGCGGAGGAACATCGGAAGCGAAAGTATCCCACAGAACAACATCAGGAGAAGGAGCCTCAGTATGGAAGCCTTAAACTGAGATCCGGTGGGTAGGAGCGAATAGAGGACAAAGAAAAAATCAGGTTGTATCGTTTCTTTTTTTCTCCTTTCGAACAAATGGTCGGAAGAATTATTGCAATGAAGCAAGTCACGGGCGGATTTTTAATTTAAGAAGCCAAGCAAAGGTGGACACTACAATGAGTTTGTTTTTACTTGATGAGAAAAATCAGCTTTTGTCTTAAATTTTTTTTTTTTTTTTTTTGTATAAATATGGAAAAAAACATTTGTAAGAATGCATTTGTTTACTTCTATGTATGACTTCGCTAAGATGGGACAATTCCTTTGGTTGTTTGTTTTATTGGTTTATTGAAAAATGTTTGAAATTGTATGTATATGTTGTGTATATTTTTTTTTGGGTCGCGGCTTAGTTAGGTAGGGTTAATATTTAATACAAAAAAGCGCAGCACGCATGGAATGGGAATGTTAAGTAGCCAGATGCTTTAATTGATGTATATGAAAATGTTACGTAAAATATGAATGAATTTGTATATACTATAGATGTTTGTTTCTTCACAAGACTTAAGGAGGTTTTTATTTCAGGGTAGCTGACCCTGAGCATTTTATAGCGAACGACGAATCAAGTGTAAGCCAGAATATGTATAGATTTTCCATAAGTAAATAAGTAAACCACATAGGCAGGTTTTTTACCACTTCGGTGGTTTTTCCCTCGCCTCTTAGCCAAATGGATGTGGTGAAGGGAAATTTAATCCTGTAAATGTTATGTCAAATATAGGGAAGTTTTTGGTCGTAATTGTTTTTCTTTCCCTTAAGGAAGGAGAATTTGTAAAGTATCCGATTGTTAGATATATACATTAAAGTCGTCGGGACTATAAATCAAGTTTAGGAATTGGTTACGTAATTTATTTTCAGGACGTTTGTAACCTTCGAATAAATCCCGTTTTCTTTTTGGAGGGATTGTGACGAATCTGTACGGAACCTTTCCACTAATCTTCTTAGGCGTCTTTTGGGGAATATAAATTCGCGTATATTTCCAATCAACTCCAAAAAGATGAACGGCATATGCAAAGTAGATAAGGTATTTTTAAATCGAGCGTTGTAAGCTAGATAAAATGCCGAGGAAGGCAATTGAGCCAGCAACAGTAACCTCAAATTTAGAGGATTCCAGGATATTAAGATAATGAAGACGTAGTGCTGCTATTCTACTGAAGAGCGAGAAAGCCGATATAACCAGCGGTAACGGTAATTGGGGAGAACTTTTTCTCACAATAGAATTTGTAATGAATGAATTGCGTGAAAATGTAGTTATCGATGTGTGACAATTTTCCTTGTAATAAAAGAAATAGAAAGATAAAAAATTAAACTTGAGTAGAAAATCGTTAGAAATACTGTCACGCGCATTTGAAGAAGTATATCCCCCATTAAAATTAAGAATTATTGACTGAATATGTGTTATGTTCATCACAAATGCCATTGTAGAAAAGATATTTTTATTTAATACAAAAAGTTCGAAAAGGAGAACACTAGGAATGAAAATTTAGATTTTTTCCGAAAAATATTCAGTTAACATAAAAATATCATTTATATGATTTAAATTAAATAAATTAAAAGTATTGAAATCCTTTTTATGTTATTTTGAATTAAAAAGATAATTGAATAGAGAAAGATCGGTTTTATTTCCTAAATATAATCATCGTATGTATATCACCGTATGCATCATTTATTGTCTTATTGTTTAAAAAAAGAGATAGGACCTTTACTCTTTACCTCATTACTTTTTTAAAAACTGGAAAGTGAGCGTGTTTTTTTACTCTCATATTCAAAAATGAATACAGGATGCTTTTTTCTAGTTCAAATCGCAATACCAAAAACAGAAATTTTTTAAAAAATAACAGAAAATAAATTTTGTTTGAAGAAAATATAACTATTTTTCAACTTCTAACACGCCATTTACTTCATGTTTTTTTTTTACCCTTCATTTTGTTTTAATTTTACTGAGACTGAACCTATCAGGAAAACGACCATGTGGAACTACATCTTCCACACAAGATTGCCCAAGGCAACTTAACAGCTAGCTGTAAACGATTGCTATCCTGGTTCTCACAGAACAAAGAGGCCGAACTAAATCATAAAATTGTCCCCGTTCGACCTCTCAAGTTTAAAAAGGGGGAAAGGAATGAAGTCTGTTGCATTTTTGAAGGGAATAGCAAAATAAGAGTAAAACGCTTTCGGAATAACTTTTCATGAGGAACCAAACCACCTGGAGGGTTAAATATCAGAACTCAGAGTAAGCTGGGTGGCAATTTGAGGAATGTAAAGATAATCCGTGGTTAAGCGTGAAGAGGTTTTAGAAACTTTAAGTGACAGCAATCAGAAGTTATACGTGATAGAGAGCCTTTAAGTCAAGGTGCATACCATTGCACTCGAGTAAACAGCAACTTCATCTAGGATCATAGTGACCGTTACTTCAGTCTATGTTAAAGGCAGGAGTGACTGTTTGATATTCGGATCTGTGATGATAGTTTAGGAATAAAGCTTAGGCGAGTTAGTATTGATAGTGCTCCGGGTTACGTTAGTTCGGTATTATTATATATTGTGTGTTTAGCCACCGTAGATTCTCTCACTTATATTATTATTATCTAATTTGTTAAACGTTTAAGTTGAATATCTTAATAAAGTCATATTAAGATAATGTTTGATTCTAGTTCTTCCGTTAATCCTACACCTCTAGCTCACGTTAATAATCAAGGAGAAGGGCACCTGAGGGGGGTGCCCTCACAACGTCACTATTTAGATGTTACTTTGTATTCGTAGGATACACAAAAATAACGAAGTACATGAAGAGCTTCTTGGCATTCGTAGGATCCCACAAACCGACTTTTGGAGGATGTGTTTTTAAAGTAGTTGAAAAGGCTTTTCCGAAAAGGAGGATTTCGTTCATTGCGTCATTTATTAAGTCTTTTTGTAGACAACGCTTGTATATATGTGTGTTAAAGCCAGTCATGCCATATGTAAATTACATCAAATAACAGGCATTCAATTCTGGTCATTACAATTTTTATACAGATTTAACTAATCATAAATTATTTTAATTTAAAATATTACATGGAGTAAAGGAACTTTTTCCCGATTTATATCTTTTGTCTATAAAGTCAATGAAACAAAGCATTGCTTTGCTTCAATCCCAATTTAATAAAAATGCTGTACACATTTTAGATGCTTTAAAATTAATTTTTAATCGCCTTTTTTCAGGTTTTAATGCAATTACAAACATTATTAAGAATTCCGAAATACTTTTAAAGCAGACATAGAAACCCTTGTCTCATAACATCCAACTGAAAGCATTGCTTTGCATTGCGATATCTGAAACAAGTATTTGAAGTCAAAATTGCTGGAATTAATAAAATCTTCCTCTCACACACAGTTTGATCAATTGAATAAATTTGCTCCTGGTCTCAATTTCTCCCTCTTATTTTCAGAACTGCTTCTAAGTTAAAAGTACATTCTCCAAAATGAATGAACTATTCAGTATATGTCATTGGGCTACTTCAAAGTTTTGTATGACATATTAACATTGTACAATAAATTTTACAATGTACTCAAAATAAACTGTGGAGGGTTGTAATGGTGATGCCTGTGGGCCATAGTTTGGAAACCTGTGATCCAAAACAAAAATTAAGAAAGAAATTTAGATTAATACCCTCATGGACAAAACAATTAGCGTACCAAGAAGTCGTCAAAATGAAACGAAATTTTACATACGTAATGACTACTTTGATATTAGTAAATGATTAGAAAATCAAAGAAAAAGGATCATTTATTTCAGAGAAAGAGGCAAAAGAACGGAGGATTTAATATCTTGTTGAGCCCCCTCTAGCTCGAATGTACGATGCGATACGATCGGGCATTGAGGCATACAGGTTCTGTATATTTTGAGACATTTCGTTCCATATTTGCTGTAACCTTTCCTCTAGTCTAGTGTTTCTCAAACTGTGGGGCGCGCGCCCCTTGAGGGACGGGACAACTCTAAGAGGGGGGGGGGCGAGCATATTGAAAAGTTGAAAACAAAAGATTATTTAAAAAAATTATTAACTTACTGAAAGTAAATAAACAAAATTCATTCTGACATAATAAAAATTAAAATACGAATTTGCGCTGATATACGAGTATTATACGTATAAATGTATCAGTGCTACACAATGTTTTTATAATTACTTTAACAATACTAAGTTAAGAACAAATTTAATAATTACCATTGACCCCATGGGACTCTGTTAAATATAAAATCACATACAAAAATCAACACTTATCGGTTAACACGTTGTAAAGTTTATAATAAAAAAAAATCCCTTGACTGCCGATTAAAAGTAACCTTTAGCTACATGGAGGTGTTTCGCGGATCATTGGGACGTGATTCGCGTCCCAATGTCAACCGTTTTCAACGTAGGAACGCGTATGTAATGTAATGAGCGTGAGTGTGTGTGTGTGGGGGGGGGAGGAATAAAGAAGAGCAAATAACCTGAAATAATAGAAAATCCTTCGCAAACTTTTACAAGGTCCTTTTATTGCATTCCAAAGCCTTCGGAATAATTTTATGGACAGCAGTGCACATAAAAGGTCTTACTTTAGAAAGACGGATATATACGTCCCGGGAAATTGACGCTTCGGCTGACAGAAGCGTTTATATACTCCGGTGGGACTTAAGAGGTTAAAGTCGTATCGTAGTTTTATCATCAAAGTATATTATTGAATTTAATACATTGTTATTTTTTGAGGGGGACGCGACTAAAATTATGATTGAATATTGGGTCGCGAATATTGAAACTTTGAGAAGCACTGCTCTAATCCGTTCAAACTCGTGGGATGCCCAACGCGCCGTCCCAAAGGATCTTAGATATGCTCGATTGAAGACAAATCAGGGAATTGGGCAAGCCAAGGAAGGGTAGTAACAATGTGGAGACAGTTTTGTGCCACCCTTGCCGTGTGAGGCCGAACATTGTCTTATTGAAAAATGGCTCCTGGGAGCCATTGCATGAGTGGCAACACATGTGGTTGTAGGATGTCATGGACATACCTCAGGGCTGTCATGGTGCCACGGATCAATATTAGGGGTGACCATGTATTGTAAACAATGACACCGCATACCATCACACCAGCTGGGGGAGCGGTGTGTCGCTGTAAAGCAAAGGCAGGATTGAGACGTTCACCACGGGGTCTCCACTCACGAACACGATTGTCATCACTGGTGAGATTGAATCTGGATTCAATCCACTGCAGTTCAGTTTCCTCGTGCGTGGCACCACTCCAAACGGAGGCGTCGATGGGTGGACGTCAAGAGCAGCACACGTAATGGGAGCGGCGATCACAAATGTCCTTCAGCCAGGCGCCTTCGTATGGTTCGAGAAGACACAGGGGCCCCTAATGAAGGTGCTACCTGTGCCTGGATGGCGGCCGATGAAGCAGTTGGCTGTACGCGTGCATTTCTTTCGATGTGGTGGTCTTCTCGATGGCTGGTCTGTCGAGGGCGTCCTGAGCCTGGTCTTTGTGTAAATGACATCTCTCGGATCCACTGGTTCCAACACCTCCTCGCAACACAATCAGAGCGACCTAATTTACGTGCTACTCGCCTAGCTGACCACCCAGCTTCCATCCTCCCAATTATTCCCTTCTCTCAAACTGCGACAGCTGCTCATATTGTCTTCGAAAACGTCGTAATGTAATGTCTACTTCAGCTCTTCCTTTGTAAACGATTCAGCATACTCAAACAAGCTTTGGTTACCTGTTTTACATTCCACAGAGAACGACGTTAAAAACACCCTCTACCGGCTATACGTAATGCACAATCACGCTACATTTCTGATCATTTGCAATATCGCCCCAACATGTACCTTCATGCCAAGTTTCGTTAGGATCCCACAATTATTTCTTGGTGCGCTAATTGTTTTGTCCATAAGTGTATTTCAGAGTACAGATTTAGAGAAAATCCATTTAAACTAGTATCTATAAATATAATTGTGTATTTAGAGTCCTCAATTTTACGATTTAATAATATTATCATGTTTTTAGCTCCTAAAAATCCTTTTATAGAAATTGTTTATTTCCTTAAGTTTGATTTGTTAAACAATTAAAAGCTTGACATCTTTGGAAAATGTAATGCGAAACGTTCCTCCATTCCATATCGAAATGTGTTAGGGCCTTTTAAACAATTAAATTAGAGTTTTGTATTTATATTAATGCTCCTTTGAATACCCTCTTAAAAGGAACTCAAGATAATAAGTGTTGTAGCCGTAAGAAATGAGAAGTGTGTGCACCAATATTATTGGTACATTACTTACTGCAATGATTTATATCCATTCTTCAGTAGTCAGCCTTAAATCATTTTCTATTCTTCCCTATTGAAGACCATGTGCGCATTACGTCAATTAAGATTTATGAGTAATAACTGTTGCCAATACAAGTTTTTTCAAGCTGTTGAAGTCTAACATTCAGATGCTTTCGTTGTCTAGTTAAATTCCAGAGAAAAGCTGAGTCAGCTCGAATTATATTGCTATTTATCACAAACTGAAGTCATCTTTGGGAACTTCTAATCTAGTTATCGTGCTTTGTAGTAAACCGGATTCAGTTTGAATGGTTTTGATTTACGTAGGACTGCAGAAATATGAGGGCTGTTGGCTACAGACCTCGTAATTTTGAGCCACAGTCAAGTGATGAGGACAACACTCGAGATAGCACTCCAAACTTAGACACTACGCCAACGGGAGAGGACTTTGAACCTCAACAACTTTCAAAGTCTATCATCCGCTCTACTTTTGTGGAAACACTTGAGTCGACAACAACGGCCACGAGCTTGTGACCATGACCCCTCGGCTACTGTGGTCACAAACAGGTTGAAGTACTTATTGGTTATAGGGACTATGGGTTGGTGTGAGTGCTCTTCTAAGTTGTTGCCTACACTAACATTGATAATAGTATTGGATAAGATACATTCACACATAAGAAAGGATGGAACAGAATTTGGCGTGTTTTCTACGCGTTTGGCTTTGTGGTTTCTTCAACTGATGAGTACCTTGGTTGCCCTTTGTTAGGATAAAATGCTTAACATTTCACTCTTTGAATTACAACCAAATTAAGTTCTGTAATATCTAGATAATCTCGAAGCAAATCTGAAGATTTCATAATTTTGCTTTTAAGTAGTGATACAAGAAAATTTGCATACTGAACTTAAAACATTAAATTTAGTTATCCTTTCCCCGGCAGATTTTTCAGATTTCTTTCATTAATGTAAAATAAAATTTACAGTTATCAAGAGCACAATTTTTTATCTTTATGACACTACATAGCACATTTTTGAATTAGGTACATAGTCCTAAATCAAGGGCGAAGTCATATTAGTTTTTCTTTATAGAGGCAAATTTTTGTTAAATGAGGCTTCCTCATAATATTGTAGAGTTGTATATTTATCTTAAATCTCCCCCAGAAAAAAAAACAAAAGACAAAAACCATGTTTTCACTGTTCTTATTGTGCAGTTAAGCCATTTCTTAAAAGATTCTTATTTTAATTTTTTGAAAAATTATACATCAAAAGATGTCTCTTTGTTTTTAATTTTCTTTAATCGTTCTATAAATGTTTTAAATCATTAAATGTACAATCCATGCCATTTTTACTAATAATGAACTTATATTTAGTACAGATGTGATTTTTATTTGTTTTCGAGAAATACAAATTCAAATGTTTTTTTTAATTTAATGATTATATGTTTAATTTTTTCTCAAAATTACTTAATTAAATTCCCTCAAAAAATTATATTTTAGATTTTAATAGTTAGCGATAATGTTTGTTAATCAAAAGTATCATAAATTCATCGTCTTTTTTATAATACAGCTACTAATAAAAATATCTGAAAAGTTAATGATTTCTGAAAGAGGTTACTTTAATTTAAACTTTATTAAATATTAACTATTAAGCTGACTGAAAATATTAGTTATTTAACAGTGGCGTAACAGAGAATATTAGGGCCACACAGTTAGGTTTTAAACCCCAAGCCGGATCTAACAAAGTACTGCAAAGCCATAAGATAGCATAGGTCTTGGGTCCTCTAGAATCATGAGCCCCGCGATGCGGGAGCTGTAGAGGTGTACGATACGCCACTGTCATTTAAGGTGACATTCGTAACTGGAATTTTAAAAAATCAAATAAATGAACAATTTTTTGATACTTGTGGCGTCCCTTGAATTAGAATATACTTACAAAATTGTTTTACGAATATTATTACAATAAAAAATCCTTGAAGCGTAATGTCTTGACAAAACGCGAAGAAAAAACGGCATATTTTCAAAACATTCTCTTGCTGTGGAAAAATGGTTGTCTTTTGCGTGTGTTTCGCTTCAACTCCTGTACAAAGCCTGAACTAGGATTTTTGAAATACCGTAAAGTTTTGCGTATAACGCGCACCTATACTTTCAAGCTGCAACATTTAATTTTTAGATATATTCACCGTGTGACATCGTCGATTGTCGTGAATCCCCATCTTTCGATAAGTGTTATGGTTTCCCCAGCTGGTCAAGGACAAGTATGACGTCATCGATTGTGCCTGCATTTTTATGATCCACCAGCTGTGGAATGACCAGTGCACGTGGCCATGGGGCCATTGTTTATTGTCTGAACTCAGGGAGTGAAGAGAGACAGACGGGTCGCCATAATAGTAAAGTAGAGCCAGCGCCCCATTGACAATAGGCGAAGCCTATCTTAAAATAATCATGTCGTCTTTTCTAGTGTTGTGTGAAGGGGAGACTAGGAACAGGTTGCGTGATGGACAAGTGTGTCCAGATGTGGACAAGGAACTATGGCGCCTTGGGCCAGACGTCTCGGGTGTGTTTTGGCTTGTTATGCGCCAATAGGACGAGAGAGGTCAAGAGAGACTTTTGTGACCTGCCAATAAGAAGGGACGAGGGGCGTGTTGTGAGCACACCCCTGGTGTTTAAAAGGGTTCTTTTTCAGGAGAGAGAAAAAGGAAGGAAAAGGAAGGAGACCGGAGAGAGAGAGAACGGACGGAGGGAAAAGTCGGGAGAGAACGGAAGAGAGAGGAGACGGAAGAGAGTCGGGGAAAGAGAGAGAGAGGAGCCCGCCTTGTATAGAAAAAAGGGCTGAGTCCTGGATTGGAGAGGAAAAAGACGAGGAACGCCGGTGGCGTTGAGAATGGGAATATGAACTGACTACACCGGCTTGGCAATATTACTTCATTAAGAATTGTTTATCAAATAAACAATATTTTTTTTATTTCTATGTGAAGCTGTAACCTTATTTATTGATGGATAGCTACACACGACGTTACAACCGCATAACACGCACCCCTCCTTTTTTTTTACGAAGAAACCTGAAATGCACGTGCACAGTGCTCTAATGTTTTGAAGTCATTTGTTCGAGGTACTATTCGAAGCTTTAGAAAAAAATAGTATACTTATAGAGAACTACAACCTTTTAAGTTCATAAGGGATGTCATTTCTTTTAAATAAACTGTGTTTTGATGTGTATGTAGAAGCCTCCTTTTTTTCTCTCTCTCTACGATTTTTCTTTTTCTTCTTTTTAAAGCTCTCATTTTTACACCCGGCGTATAACGCACACCCATAGATTCCAATCTTATTTTTTGTGTTAAAAGTGTGTGTTTACGGTGTATAATTTAGGAGTGGTTTGATATTCCTGTTTTATTATATCCGAGGTAGATACATTTTAACAAAAAACACCCGTTATTATTTCAATTGATCGTAATTGAGAAAATATGTGAATTTTTGATAAAGCCTATTTCAGACTCTGTAGAAAAATCCTAGCAATACATAGGACAAATATTATTAGTGTAGAAACATTTTTCCATAAAAAAAAATAATGTTTTAAAACGTTATTTTTTCTCAATTTTTTTTCCCAAGCAATTACATTTAAATAATTTTTCTTGTAACAATAATCTTAAAAAATAAGATGTGTATTTCTAATTCAACTGACACTAAATATGAAAAAAAATATTCATTTATACGCTTTTTCAAAATTATGGTTCCGAACGTAGGCAGTCAGTCACCTTAAAAAGAAAAAATTTATAGGATTAAATTCTAGCCTACTAATTTCGAGATTCAAATGACTGAAGTTTGATATTCGTTTCTGTTTTGGTTCGAGTATCCAAACCAAAAGAGCATTTGGCGTGATATTTCGTTTTCATTTGAAAAGTTGGGGGAGAATACAGATAAAAAAAAAAGGTCCAGAACACGTTTTTTGAGAGAGCAATTCGAGCATGAACTCTACATCCGCGCACGAGGTGACTGCTCTCTCGGCAGCACGTCACGGCTTTCCAAAACCTATCGAAAACGTAATTTTTTGGAAAAGAGTCTCATTTTAAACTAGTTGTCAAACCGAAAGCTTACTCCATTCTTCATTTGAAGAAAAGGTAAGGTCTACTTTTACATAGTATACTATTTCTGTTGATTCATTGTGTCAAATTTAGTCAATGAGTCAGAGATATCGATGTGACGCGTTCTTCTACAAGTAGAGTACGTTGTGGGAAAATAGTAGTGAAGCCTTATCATTAACGATCTCGGGAAAAAAAGAGGTCAGGCCAGTCGTTCAACCGTCCGAAGAAAACACTTATCTCTTTGTTTACTTTAAGTATCAAGGTCAAGTTTATTAATTATATAAGACGAGGCAAATTCTAGAATGTGTGAGTGCAATATCACTAATTAAACTTTTTAGATGCTATTATTTCAAATTTACATTTCGAACACATAACTATGAGATTTAACTTGCAAACATGTAATTATGTAACTCAAAAGTTCTGTAATAAAAAAAGCCGGTTTTAATTCTGTTTAACAGAAGTCTTTTGCGGTTTATTCCGTTCATGGAAGTAAAACTTGTATGAATACTGAACTTGAGTTATATATGTGTGAATGTGTTAAATTGTGTCGAAAAAATGGGTAGAAATGAAAGATTTCTTGTTTGAATGTTCTCAAAAAAAATTTCAAATACTTGAATTTATAAATATTTATGCATAATAAATGCAAATGACGGTTTTAAGCATGCAAATAGAATGTTATTTTATGAATTATTAATTGCAATTAGAAACTATTTCAAAAATGCTTGTTTATTTTTACTACTTACTGTAAAATCCAGCGTATAACGCACACCTATATTTTGAAGCTGAAATTTTTAATTTTAAGGTATATTCGCCATATAACTCGAAACCACTTTTTACGAAGAAACTTGAAATTACGTACGCAATGTTCTTATGTTAAGCTTATCTATTCGAGGTATTATTGCAAGCTTTGAAAAAAAATAAAACAACCCTTTTTAAGTTCATAAGGGTTTCTTTTAAATAAACAATATTTTGATCTATGTAGAAGTCTAATTTTTTTCCTATGCTCTCATCTTTTTTTTATTTTTAAAGCTCTCATTTTTAGACCCGGCGTATAACACGCACCCGTAAATTTTGATCTTATTTTTTTGTGTTAAAAGTGCACGTTATACATCGGATTTTACACTAAATTTATGTATGATATGGTATGCATACCTAATTTATTTTAAACATAGTACGTGGATAAAATTCTCATACAATAAATATTTTTAACTCAGTTTCTTAAAAGTACCAGAGTGATATTATTTTATATAAGTAGTTGTTCTTCGAATGTTGTTCATAGCTTCAAGACATAAAATAATAAGGGATGTTTTCTTATTATTAATAGTTGTTAAAAAAGACAAATCCTGTAAGAAATATTGTTTAATTTATAATCATACATACTAACAATGCAAAAAAGTTTGCAGGAATTTTACTATTATAATTCGGTTAAAAAAGTAATTGTAAATCTTGAATTATCTAATATCCACACATTAATACATTGTTTGAGTATGTTAATCTCTTTGACAAGTTTCGTTTACTATTTTGAACACATTTGAGTTGTGTTTTTCTACCTTTACGTGTACTAAGCTTACCTATGAGGAGCGAGGATCACCCTTTATTTATTTTTATTTTGTTACAATTAATTTTTAGTCTTTTCCCACCTTTGCATTTTTTTAATACTATAAATACTTAATATATATAACAATTGATAATATTATCTGAATTATTACAAACTTTATTCAAAAATTATGTTTCTAATGACTAGATAGTATAATTTGTTACACACTTTGTTTAATAAAAACATTATTATTAATTTTTTTAATTCTGTTTAAAGAGAGAGAAAAATTACATGAGAAATATCTGAGAGAAAAACTTGCTCAAACTAAATCTCTTGTTAAAATGACATATAAAGCCTTGAATAAGGGGCTTAAAGATGTGATGTTCCTCCCCTTGGGAGAACATCCCTCGAAGTATCAGCGTGAGCTAGAGGCGTAGGATTAACGAAAGAACTAGAATCAAACATTATCTTAATATGACTTTATTAAGATATTCAACTTAAACCTTTAATAAATTAAATTATAATAATTAATATGATAGAATCTACGATGGTAAAATACGCAACACACAATATATATATATTTACTTAAAAAGGCTTAATCCAATTCAGACCACTATCAATAACTGAACCGCCTAATCACTGATTCTAATATTAAATAGTAAATCCTACCTTATTACAGCTTGGAGAATCGCTCTGTATTGACTTATGCTCAATCTTGACTTTACTTGTATGCATTGCTGTGCAACTTGAATTAAATATATTCGATCACTTATAACTTCTAATCACAGTCACGTAAGGCTCATTTAGACTTGAACCACGATTCCTCTATTGGACATCAACTACCTGCCATTTTCGATCCACTAACACAAATTGCCATACATTGCCATCTCGTTTTCTCTAAGTTCCGATATTTAAAAGCTTGTTCATTTGCATCTTTCATTCACACTTCACTTCTTGGATTTGGTTGGAAAAGAGTTGCTATTAATTCTGGCCCAAAAAACCCAAAGGACATGTTAAAGAAAAGACGCGTGAGCCCGTCACAAAAATACCTAAAAATAATATCATATGTATCGTCTGATAGTGGATTCTATAACTCAGCGTTTCTCAAACTGCGGGGCGCCCCTCCCCCGAGGGAGCGTGATAATCCTACCAGGGGGCGCAAGCATATCGAAAAGTCGAAAATAAAATATTTAAAAAAATTATTAATTTACTGAAAAGAGAATCAAACAAAATACATTCTGAGATAATAAAAAATACACATTTACAATAATATAATATACTTATAAATGTATCAGTACTGCACAATGTATTATATTATTAATTCATCAATACTAAGTTTAATTATTACTAGTGACCCCATCGGCTTGTCATATACAAAATTATATGCAAAATTTAATACTTATTTTGATAATTTGAACAGTTTATAATTAAAGTCGTTTTCTTGTTTTAGCTTCAAAGTACATTATTATTGAATTCAATACTTTGTTATTGTATGGAGGGGGAGCGCTATGAAAATTATGAATGAAAATTGGGTCGTAAACAATGAATGTTTGAGGAGCACTGCTACTAAAAACCAATGAATCCAAAGGTGAAAGAAAAAGTTGGCAGAGAAAGATGAATAATGAGAGATGAGAGAGAGAGAGAGAGATAAAATTGAACTTTGAGGAATTATATCTTTTTGCTGAGAATTATCCAATGAAAAAGTAGCTTTTTCGCGATTGTATCATTAAAAAAAAGAATTTTTGAAAAAATTAACAGGTTTTTTTTTAAAGGGGGCATTCTTATCATTAAAATGACTAACAACAAAGCAAACATATTTAATGAACATATAAAGTTAATTTTTTCGAAGTTTTATTTCACTCCTTTTGTGATTTTTTTTTGAAAAATCACACGTTTACATTGATTAATTTAAACATAAAAATATACAACAGATCTAAATATTCAAACAAAATTTATTGAATGCTAACGATAGGTGAAGCGAAAATTAAATTGTTTATTATTCTAAACTTTATGGATTCGGATATTTGTTTTCAAAAATCTTACAAAATGAAAAATTAACAAAAATAATTCACAGAAACCCGACAAAATTATTAAAACATGTTCTCAATATTAAAAGCAACTAACTAACATTTTTAAAATAATTTATAAAATAATGGGAAAATACATAATTAGGGCTTAGTCTTAGGTTTGTAAGAATCGTTTACAAGATAATGTCATAAAAAAAAAAACCAAAAAAGATTTGGTATATATTAAACTTGCTTACCTGAAAGTAGTTTTTTATACGAAGAAAGAAGTTCCTTATCTTGAAGTAACAGAGAAATATTGACTTCTGCAAATCGAATGATGAATTTCCATTTTGATCTTGCATGAATGACTACATTCTTGGCAGATGACATTTCTAAAAATTATTACTCCACTATTTGACAAATTTTACATTCCACGAAGAAATACTCTTTCTATAGAAGTTGTTCTTTTCTGTAGAGAAGTAGGTCCAAGTTTCTCTCAAAAATATTCAAAATAAATATCTATTTTCATTGCTGATGTTATCCAGACATGCACACTTGTCGAATTCTTTCAACTTTAATAAACCTCCTAGGACTTTCCCAAGAAAATTGAGTGTTGTAGTTGTCATTACATTCTGGTGTTTTCTGAAAATATAAAACAAACAAATAAACAAAAGAATAAACATATTAATAAAACTATTAGTGAGTTACTGAATTATAAAATGTTTTTCAAAAAGGACTTCTTAGAATTCTCCCACATTCGACTTTTCTCGCATTTATCAAAAATTAGAGAGATTCCTCAGACCTCAAAATTATAGACCTTGAAAATTAATGCAAACATTTTTAAAACCCGCTGGAACTACTATTTTAATTCGATAAACGGAATGATTTCTTCTTTTTAAAAATTTTTGATTCATACAAAACTCGAAAATATCCGCGTGTGAAATAGATTTGAGTACTGAATTATTTTTAAATTTCTTTAACCTTCATTTTCTTATCTCTTTTTTTTATATTGAAATCATCTTTATTTGCCCCATAAAGTTGCCTAGTGAAAAATCTTAGCAGCTGTATGGAAATATATAAAGTTATTTGGAGTCAGTTGCGTAACGGAGAATGTTAGAACCCCCCTGCAAAGTCAGGTTTTGGAACCCAAGCCGGATTTTACGAAGGATTGTAAAACCATAACATGACATAGGCTTTGGACCTCCTAGAAACCTTCCCCCCCCACAATACGAGGGTGTACGTTACATCACTGCAGGGAGTAATGACATATAAATCATTATCAGATATTTTGTTCTACTTGACATTGAAATCGCAACACCAACAAAGAGTGAGAAAAAAATGTGCAAATTTCAATGTATTAATGCAAATTATGTGAAATACGCAGCTCTCCGGCACACATTTAATAGGATATGAAGAAAAGAACCTGCAGAATGGGCAACGTCCACGCCATCATTTCTGCAAGGGAAATCCCTAAGGAATATTTTTTGTTTCTCTGTGTAATAACAGAGAATGATAGATAATCCATCATCAATGGAAGCAGTTACAACCGACAGACGATTTTACAGGGGGGTGATTGGATTGCGAAGGAATGGTTTGTCCATATATCATATCACGGTTGACATTCATTCAAATGAGCCAGTGCACCGGCTGTGGTATTGGAAACCGGCTGTACTAATGGCAGACCGAAAAAATATGGTGCATTTGAAGGATGCCTTTACTGCCAGAGCGACGTCATCACACGTAAATCGCGTGTCGCCATCCACTACAAACGGTGGCGTATACCTGCAAGCCACTTACTTCTACCACAATTTTGCAGCATGTGCAGGACACCGTTAATACTCCCATATCAACCAGAGCCATTATCTATTAGACTGTTAGTGGCATGCGCTCATGACCTCCCTTAAAAACCTGTTATTTATCCCACTTCACAAACAACTCCAATTGCATTGGTGTTGGACCAGCGGTGTAACGTACAGGATTCTATGATGGCCAGAGCCTGATGTTATGGCTTTGCAATCCTTTGTAACATACGGGTGGGGGCCCAAAACCTGACTTTTCAGGGGGCCCTAATATTCTCCGTTACACCACTGTGTTGGACTAGAGCAATGTGGGCAATGAAGTAACTCGGGGTCGTGTTTTCAAATGAGTTACGTTTCTGTTTGTCCGATGGTAGTCTCCTTGTACGAGTGTGGTGCCGTCGGGGCAACAAATCTATTCTGAATGTATCCATGGAAAGCCTCACTACGCGACAACACGGCATCATGGTTTGTGGTACAAAAGAGATCACCTCTAATTCGTTTCAGGGCACTAAGATCGCTTAACGATACGTGTGCTATGCCTGTTGACATTACCCTTCCTTTGAGGGTGTCCAATGTTATTTAAAAGGATAACTTTAGTGAGTGAGTGATTGTGGGGTTTATTGGCACAAGAGAGAGCCTAGTTTGGCTATACTGCGCCAAACATTCGTTGAGGCATTAAAAGTATAAAATCATTAAAAAATTAAATTTCAGTTTAAAAAGGTAAAATTGCAAATTTTATAAAATTCAATCATAAATTTAAAAACAAATATTGGTGGGGTATTTCCCCACCAAATCCGATAGGTATTATTGAGAAAAAGTTATTTTCTAAGTTTGGTTGGTGTTAAAAGTAATGAGCCTTTCCAATATTTTTTACCGTCTTTTTGTACAAGATCAGGATGCTGTTCAAGTTCATCTTCCTAAACGTCATATGTGATCATGTCTTCCTCATCCGTCGTGTAGTGTGTTGAAGCTGGTTTTTTACGTCTATACGGTGCCATCTTTATTTCTATTTTTTTCTTCATTTAATTTTTTTAGTAATTCTTTTTTTCGTTTTCTTATACGCGTTTTTGAATTTTGTTTGGAATCCCGTACAGTACTGGATGTAGAAGGGGGTTGAATATCGATGGATAAGGAAGTGGATACGTTTGAGGAAGATTCAATTGGGGTGAACATATTATTGAAAAGTATGTCATTTGACATTGGAATAGGTGGTCCAGGCTGTAAAACTGCAGCTGCTTTTGAAGATGTGGAAGGAAGTAGTTCTGCTTGGGTTGATGAGGATGATGTGGAAATAGCAGGAGTGGATATTAATTTATTTGGTTTAGGGAGGGATGAAAGTGGTTGGAGTAAATTTAATGGCTGGAATTTTATTTTTGTGATGTTTTCATCTGTTTGGGTGGAATTGTTTACTATTGAAGGTTTTGCAGCCTTGGCATAGGTTTGGACTAACCCCGTGGCACTATTAGTTTTCGGGCTTCTACATATGTTACATTTTTATTAGTTTTGATTTCTTGAATTTGCTTTTCGTTTTTAAACTTCGGGCAAAGTTTTGAATCAGCAGTATGCGGTTGAGAACAGTTAATACATTTAGGCTCTAGACTGCAATCTGTGGAAGCATGTCCAACAGATGCACATCTAGAGCAAGTAAGTTGTCCACGGCAGGATGTTTGCGAATGTCCGCACCTCTGGCAATTGAAACATCGCAGAGGATTCGGAATGTATGGGAAAATTTTGCAGTTAAGGTAGCCGGCTTTTATTGTGGGCGGAAGTTTCGGGATATTAAATGTTAAAATTAAATGTTTTGTAGGAATGACAGTAGCATCTTTTTTAATTGTAATTCTCCTGACTTGAATCACATCCTGATTAGAAAATCCTTCAAGTATTTCTGATTCAGGAGTGCTCAACAAGTCAGATTCAGATATGACACCGCGAGAAGTATTCAGTGATTTGTGAAGACTTATTGTAACGGGAGAATCTAGAAAAGTGTTCGCGAGGAGAAAAGACTTCGTTTGTAAAGCGGACAGAGTTTCTATTAGCATATCCCCGGATCTAACACGTTTGTGACAGATTTCGGTTTTCCACCTATTCCAATCAGCGCGTTATGAATGGCAAATGGTGATTTTTTAGACATTTCAACGTTTTGCAATGGTATCAATAAAAGTCTTACATTCGTAGTAATTTGATCGATGTTAAGTTGGTTGGGTAAAGTAAGGTCTTTACCCGGACACAGCAGCATTGGATCCATAAATACGCATATATAACTTCGTCCTGGCGTGCCTCCACCCACCACAGAGTCCAACAAGGGAGGCAGTGTGCCGGTCATCTGGCAAAAACCAAGCACAGCGCTTACCTGGAGTACACCCAGAATATAGTGATACAGCATCAGGGTGAGGATCCATCGGGTAAACCCGACACCCCTTATCTGCAGCACTATCCCTACAGCAGTGTCTCTTCGAGGACACCGAAGAGAGGTACCACCAGCCGATTGACAGCAGCGGGCTCACTTCTGCCTCCCGTCTACAGCGAAGCGTGGGCCAAAGGTATTCCCAGGACACCATTTTCCTCCTTACGGGACGCCGCACACGGCAAACATGCGGGTCGGAAAATCAACGTTGTTAGTTAAAAATAAAGTAAAATAATCAAAACATTTAAAGAAATCCAAGAAGTAATAATACAAATACCAAAATAAATAATCGAAAAAATCACGAAAGGATTAAACTAAATTAACGCAATGCAAAATGAATACAAAAATATTAATGAGAAATTTAATTAAAACGAATTAATTAATTAAACGCATATGTATTTCGAAATAATTGTCTGTGGTCTCGACGTGAAATGAAGAAAAGGGAAATATGAATGGCAAGAAAGAGGGCCGAAAGTAGAGAAAGATCACTAGGGCACCCCAGGTTCGTGAAGCCCGTGTTTACCAAAGATAGTAAACCCCTTTGTAAAAGGAAAAGATCGCTAGTGCACCTCGGGATTGTGACACCCGTATTCACCAAAAGAAGGTGAGCCCCTCTGAGGGGAGGATAACTTTAAACTACACAATACATATGCATTAGGCAACGTACTCTTCAAGATGTACAGATGCTTCCCTGTGAATCATTCTCTCCTGATCTCTCACTAATCAAACTCATCTGATATGTAATTGGACGCCACTTGCATGTCCTGCCATCTCCGCTTTCAGAAGAGGAATTGTGGCAAATCGTTGACAAAGAAAGGAAAGCCTTCCTTCTGGACACCATCCGTATTCTCATTGACTTTGTACCTAAATGCGTTGCTTCGCATATCATCATTTGTGATAATCCTACACTTTACTCAGATGACATTGTTCTGGTTCTGTGTTGCGGGTATTTCAAAATAAGCATCACTTATTGCTTGTTGCTGTCTCTCTCTGTTTTTCGAGTTTCTTTACTTTATGGTAATTGCTTCTCTCTTGGGGTCGCATTTCCTATGTCATGCAGCGTGTTATAAAATATGCCATTTTTTATATAATCGAGATGTCTCTAATTTTTTTCATATTATTGCATTTAGTTTCTATTTTCAAATATTTATCTTCGCAGGCCCTATGCTTTTGATTTCCTGTTTTCTTAAAGAGTGTACGATTTGGAAAATGAACTGATGACTTCTTCCTCGTGGCAGGAATGGACGGTGAGTGGGTTTATAAGGTATACTTTATATTTAATTTTCTGAAAAAGAATATCACTATAATTTAATAACACTTTAAATATTATTTTAAAACTTAAGAAAATTCATATAATTAACTATTGAGTTTATCCTTTGACTTATTTATTCAATACAGAACTGAATAGTTTGAAATAGTTTGCTGAAGTGGTATTGAAGGAGTCGTAGAAAAACAGTGTACCTAGTATGTGTTTCTTTATTGATGAACAAACATTTTTCTGGAAATAGATTTGTTAAATTCCAATTTTATACCGAGACAGGGATTTTAGATACGTTCATGAAGTTTATCTTTTTTTAACACAATTTTACTTATTCTTTCTTGAGATTTGAGCATAAGGCACCTTCAAACATAGCTTTTTGAGCATAACACAACTTAAAGCATGTACTTTATCTTTAAAATTTTAATATTAAATTGTGTAGTTTACTGGAATTTTTTGTGTACTGTACTGGAATTTCAATATTTGTAAGATTAATTCAATTATGGATTAAAAATTCAAAATCTTTTTAAGTGTAAGCTCATTTTTAAGTTTAAAGTTAGAAAAAGTTTCTACTGCAGGCATATCAAATTCAAAACTTGAAACTTGAAGTGGGATACTCCCACACTCACAAATACAAAGATACTTAAACACATGTTCAGATATAATTTTATTTAACGTAATTCATTTACTTCTAAAACATTGGAATGAAAAAAATAAAACCATTAAGGAATGAGAAATTAACATATTTCCTTCCCGGTCTTCCTTGTTATTTCGCTATATCTTCTTGAATCGAGTCTCATTTTGTTTCGCACGTTCGAAAGTAATGCGAGGGCTATTGGTGACGGGCCTCGTGATTCTGATCCACCGTCAAGTGATGAGGTTGCGGTGGTCTCCAGCAAAGAATCGATTTCTTGTCAATGAACTAATGATTTTCCAATGGTCACGTAGATTCGGGAGGGAAAGCACTCAAAACAGGACAATACAAACGGTTAAGTTCGAGAGCACGTCAACCTTTGACTTCCCTTTGGTCACGCAATTTAGTAGTAAGGTGATGTGTATGCAAACGTCAGGAACAAAACATTACAGACGACAGTGTACAGAAAACACGTGAGTTTGGCGTGTGCAGCTCAAGACTACAATAAAAGGAAGAACGGGAGGCGCAGTTAAAGATATTCACTGCAAGTGCAAACGAGTTCTTTCGTGAAATATGGCTGGAAGTAATCACCTGGACAACTTCACACGTGAAGAATGATCGGAAAGCTGGAGGAGGGTCATAGTATGACCAGTGTAGCTGAAGAGTTTGGAATCAACAAAAATCTCGTTTCGCGCTCTTGGGAAGCCTTCTAAGCCAGTGATCCACAATCCCCGGTCCACGGATCAAATGGTGCCGGGCCGCCTAAGGAACATTGAACTATTGCCATTTTATTTAAAGTGGTGCATTTCTCTCGCATTTGCGCAACTTTCCATGGAAATCACTTTATATTCAACGTTAAATCACTTTTATTCATTTTTGGTGTAACTATATTCTATTCTGAAGGCATATTTAAATGTAACTAAATTAAAATTGTTCAACCAAAACAATCTAAAATATAAACAATCAACGTGTCCCACCCTCGCCGCGGTAAAATTATCAAACGTTGACCGGTCTGCACCGATAAAAAGGTTGCGAGGCACTGTTCGAAGCCATAGGTCCAGTTGTAAGAAAAGTTGTCGGGCGCCACTCGGGGATAAAAACTGCAAAGGATGAACGATATAACGTCCAGCAAGCAAAAAAAATTCCAATACCAGTCAACAAGCGTCATTGTTCAGCAACTGCGTTCAATAACGTGGCGACAAGTGTCGTTGTTTACTGTGGCCAGACGTCTTCACAAAAGTGGTCTATTCATCCGCAGTTCTAAATGCTGCATCCCTTTGAAAGTTATCCATCGGCGGCACCGTTAAGAATAGTGTAAGAAGCACTATATAAAACTGGACATCTCATCAATGGAGTCGTGTCCTCTTGACGGATGAGAGTCGTTTCAATGCCACAAGCGATTCTCAAAACCAATTGATTTGGAGAGAGGCCGAGACACAATTTCATCCCTGTAACATCACGGAAAGAGACCATTACGGTGGTCCTGGAGTTGTCGTTTGAGAAGGCATTATGCTGAATGGGTGGACTGAGATCCCCGTTTCTGACAGAGGTTCTGTAATCGGAGATCGCTGTTGTAAGTAGGTGATCCTTCCATATGGGCATCTGTTCTCAGGTGCTATTGGACCAGACTTCGTTTTTATGAATGACAATGCACGGCTACACAGGACTGCTGATGTTCAGCAGTTACTGGAAAGAGAAGATATCACCCGAATGGATTGGTCAGCGTTCTCCACTGATTTAAATCTCATAAAACATGTGTGGGATGCTTTGAGGAGTTCCTTACGGCACGATCACATCCTCCGGGGAATATCCAACAATTGAAAGGGTTGCTGATTGAGGAATGGGCTCTTTTATCTTGTAACGTCGTGAGAAGGTAGCGTGAAAATAATACATCACAGCAAAGTTGTGGGAGTAAAACAAATACTTTTAATTTTTTCCTCCAATAAGGATAATCGATTTAAGTTAGTTTATGAAGTTATAGAACTCAGATTACATGCCAAGCCAGTGTAGTCAGTCTATTCTATTCTCAACGCCACCGGCGTTCATCGTCTTTTCCACTCCAATCTCCGGACTCAGCCCTTTTCTCCATACAAGGCGGGCTCCTCTCTCTCTCCCCGACTCCTTTTCTTCTCCTTTGCCGTCTCCTCTCTCTTCTCCTTCCGTCTCCTCTCCCTTCTCTTTCCGTCTCTCCCCGTCTTCTCCTCTTCTCCTGAAAAAGAACCCCTTTTAAACACCAGGGGTGTGTTCACAACACGCCCCTCGTCCCTTCTTATTGGCAGGTCACAAAAGTCTCTCTTGACCTCTCTCGTCCTATTGGCGCATAACAAGCCAAAACACACCCGAGACGTCTGGCCCAAGGCGCCATAGTTCCTTGTCCACATCTGGACACACTTGTCCATCACGCCACCTGTTCCTAGTCTCCCCTTCACACAACACTAGAAAAGACGACATGATTATTTTAAGATAGGCTTCGCCTATTGTCAATGGGGCGCCGGCTCTACTTTACTATTATGGCGACCCGTCTGTCTCTCTTCACTCCCTGAGTTCAGACAATAAACAATGGCCCCATGGCCACGTGCACTGGTCATTCCACAGCTGGTGGATCGTAAAAATTCAGGGACAATCGATGGGTGTGGTACTTGTCCTTGAACAGCTGGTGAAACCATAGAACCTATCGTGAATCGAAAGATGGGAATTCACAACCATCGACGATGTCACAATCTCAAGAACTGTTGAACAATCTGGAATGGAATGGACAAACAGTGCTAAAACCAACCGTTGAAGTAAAGGTAAGGTATATTCCATGCTAAGGAACATCTGGGTGTTGTTCTTCCTCTGAGACAGACAATCATGTGTAACAATATGAGTTAAACAAAGCCTTTTTTTGTTTGATTTGATACTATATGTGTTGTGTTAATTTTTGCGCAAAGATGCTTTCGCCATAATTTAAGTACAAACTGCTGTCTCTCATTTCTGAATTATGTCATTCATGTCTCTCAGAAAATTTCTGGTGGAGTTATGGCAAAAAAAAAAACTTCTGTTACTTAAGTTTTATACACTAGTGTTAATGTTGTACTCCAGATTGACCACCTGACCGAAACATCTGCTCTTGCACCTCACGGCCCAAGGTCATGTATACTGAGATGGGCACAGTTATCCTTGGCCCTCATGGGCTGTTGTGCTACTGAGTTGTGACGTCTTCCGCGTCTTTTCTTTAACCAGTCCTTTGGGTTCTTTGGGCCAGAATTAATGGCAACTCTTTTCCAACCAAATCCAATAAACGAGAAGTGAAGAGATGCAAATAATATAGGATAAATATAGGATCTTAGAGTAAGCGTAATGGTAATGTAAAGGAATGTTAGACAATTGACGTGTCTTGTGGCAGTGGATGATTATTGAAGTTCGTCGTTCAAAGATTCAAGTTCTACGTGTCGTGGATAAACATATTGGTGATCGATTAGAAGTTAAACGGCAAGCTACATACCATTGTAGATAAAGACAAGTTTATTTCAGAATAATATAAGGATTGATTACTTATTATTATATTTGAAGATTAGGCGGTTCAATTATTGAGATTGGTCTGAATTATATTGTGTGTTGCGTATTGCGTCATCGTAGATTCTCTCATTAATTATTAATATTATATTTGTTCAAATTTTAAGTTGAATATCTTAATAAAGTCATATTAAGATAATGTTTGATTCTAGTTCTTTCGTTGACCCTACACCTCTAGCTCACGCTGATGCTTCGAGGGATGTACTTCCAAGGAGAGGTACATCACAGAGTTAAGTTAATGCTTTTTCACAAATTGTACGTATCAGTAGCGTAACGGAGAATATTAAGGCCTCCCTGCAAAGTCAGGTTTTAGACCCCAATTCGGATCTTACAAAAGTCTGCAAAACCATAACATAACATACGCTTTGGACCCCCTAGAATTCTGCCTCCCTCCCGTGATGTGGGGGGATGCACATTATGCCACTGGTACATATTAAAATGCATAGCATATTTATAAATTTCAGTATCTCTAAAAATGCTATTGCTTTTTATATACATGTACAATACAAATTTTCACAATTTTTCCAAAATTTTCTTAAAATTCTATTTTGTTTTACAACAATTGTTCTGATTTCTGATAGGCTCGTCTTCGTGCCTATGTTGGATGGCTCAATTCACAGTTAAGAAAAGAGGAGGGTGGAGTTCGAAGAGTTAGTGATCTGCGTAATGATCTTCGAGATGGAGTGATTCTATCTCATTTAGTTGCCTCTTTAGGTAAGTAAATTTATGAAAGAATATCCCAAAGCCTTATATTCTTGTTAATCTATCTGGTATTCATTATTCTACAGTAGCTAATAAATTTTTAAAGTTCGGTGATTATTATTAATAAAATGCTTCTGAAATAAAATAATACTGATCTATCAAAAGGAAATATTCTAAATCATATTTGAAACATAGAAAAGAATATTTCAGATCATAAAAGAGTATTGTACTCTTCAGGTTATTCTCAAATTCCTTGTCATTTCAAAATTAAGAAAAAATGTTTTATTATATTGCTATGCTAAAATTTATTATTCGTTATATAACATGAAATGTAAGAAGTTTTAAAAGTATTTACAAAATAATTTCGATTTTTATTCAAAGAAGTGAAGTAATACGACATGTGTCTTATAAATTTTTGGATTAGTAAAAAAAAGTGCCTTTAGTATAACATCGATAATAAAGTGTGTTTATAATACAATTTGAGCAATTTTCGAGAATGAACATTTAGGTATGTCATTGAAAATTGTCAGAAAATACAAAATTTTCGATTTCATAGAATGAAGCACAAAAATGCTATGTCATTTTTTTTAAGAAAAGGGAGCTAAATCCCTCAATTGAGCAAGGTGAGAAGGAGAATCAAATATAACTCTGAAAACCATGAAAAATTAGTGTCACCTAAATTTTTAAAAATATGACATCAGAAAAAGTCAAAAAATTCTATTCTTGAAATCAAAGTTTGATTTTTCCATTGCCATATTTTTAATCGCATATTATTTTACGTAAAAATTGTAGAAAGTGTAAAAATTATGTTGAGAACGGTTATCTATACATCACCAGTCGTTTATTTAAAATATTGTTCAATATTAACTTATCCTTCCTTCCTTAGTGGCTTGACAGCCCAGGGTAGGATTTAGCCTTCTCAAGAAGCCTTTTCCAGGCCAGCCTTCTTCTTGCTAGTGTTCTCCAATTCTTAGTTCTCAGAATTAGGAGATCTTTTTCCAAGCCTTCAATCCATCAGAAATTTGGCCTACCCTTTCTCCGTGTGCCAATTAGTTGAGCATTAAAGACTTTATTAGTGGTGCGGTCTTCGTTCATTCTGATAACGTGGCCTGCCCATTTAATTCGTTGTATTTTGAATAAGTTCGCAATGTCAGATTCTTTTTGGGATTGAAAGAGCTAGAAATTTGATCTTCTTCACCACGTTCCATTTTCCTTAATTTCTCCAAAAATAAAACTTAAAATCTTCCTTTCGTGTTCTCATCTGTTCGATTGATTGATTGATTGATTGAATATTAACGTCGCGCTGTTCAGCTACACGAGGGCTTTTGGCGACGGACCACGTAATTTTGAACCATGGTCAAGTGACGTGGACGACACCTGAGCTGGCACCCCCTCTCCTAACTACCACACCACACCACACCAACGGGAGGACGTTTCAGCTCTCGACAGATTTAACGTGCATCGCTGCCCTACACGGCGGGTCTTTAGTGGTACTGAGCTCGAACCCGTGACAAAGCAAGCCACGGTCCGATACCTATACCACTCGGCTACCGCGGCCTCTCATCTGTTCGAGACATTGACCAAGTTTCGCATGCATAAGTTAATACTGATCTTAAAAAACTTTTATACAATAGAACCTTTTTTTTTTGTTTTTCTTTTGATTAAATTCGATTTCATATATTATCATATTACATTAAAACATCTGTTAGTCATAGTCATTCTCTTTTGGATTTCAGTAGTACACACAATCTAGTGTTAATATCCGAACCTAAATAAGTCAAACTGGCAACAACTTCAAAATGATACTCTTCACTTTTAAAGTGGGAATTGTTAAAACATGATTTTCTGCAAAGGAATGTATTTGGTCTTTGTTGGGTCACAAGTAAAGAACTCAAAAAGTCTCTCTCAGTGGACTGTAGTTTTTATTACACTGTTGCTCAGCTCGCTCGATTTGACTCCTTTCTCGATGGAGTCAGAGGTTACACAAATTCGTTAGACACTCTGAGCGCTAGAGGGCGCTCTACATTTACATACGTACACTGAACAGTCTTATTCTCATTGATTTTCAGTCCCAACCCGAGGGCCTCTTTCTCTAATATTAACTCATACAGGTTATATATTCCATTTAATACATGTATTAAATAAAAAAAATAGAATGAAACTTCATTGTGAATTTGGTTTCACATCGAAAAGTTCTAAATATCAGAAAAAGATATTTCTGCTTTTTACAAAAAAGTTTCCGAGAATATGCTTTTGACCTCAATTATGTGTTTCTTTAGGAACTGAAAGTTTTTCAGTCTCAGAAGGAAAGACGTATTTTTAAGAGAAAGCAGCTGTCAATGCATCATGTATCGAGTTGATAAATAGTGATTAGTCATTGAATATATATAAAACCCGGAAGTGAGATGCTATTTGTTGTGATATCTCACTCATAAGAATTTTGCTATTTTTAGATGCATACTTTCATCCAGTTTGAAATACGCTGCAATGATTTCAGTTTTATTGTCTATTACAAAGTTATTTTCTTAAAGTATATGTAAGTAACTACTGACTTTAATAGTACAATTATTTATTCGTAAGAGTGCACATTTCGACGAGAGACTTACTGTGTAACGGAGTGACGATTTAAAAATGCATTCGTTGATATATCACTGATTTACTTGCTACAATTTCGAATTGTCTTTAAAAATAATTATTAATTTTTTAAAAAATAAGCTGTGAATATTTTAATAAAAGTCAAAATGTGTTGTAATTAAAAATGAGCAGTAAAAGAAAATGTGAAAACAACTTGTAAGTTATTATAGAATTAAAATCAATCAAAATTGCCTCTTACGTCTTACAATAATTTTATCGCAAATTAAATTTTACTTGAAATACATTTTAAAGTAAATTATCACATTAAAAGATAAAAATGAGATGCTAATAACTGATATAAAATCGAAAAGTAAAAAATGTTCTTATTGAAATTTTTTGCAGTCTTTAAAGTAATCCTTCTCAAAACCTTGTAAAGAAAACAAAGTAAAAAAATACTTATGTGTAAAAAAGAAAAATATACAGTAGCTTATAGAATTTGAATTCGGATACGAGAGCTTTTGAATTATATTTGCTGAAAGTTTTTCCATTAAGTATCAAAGGACTGCCTTGTACAGTTTTTCGCACAATTTTATGCCAATCTGTTTCTAAATCTGCTAATCATAGAAAAATAATACAAAATACTTTTTAGAACAAAATTTTTTAATTTTTAGAAATGTTTATAATAACTTTACATAATAAGTCGGTTATTTCAAATTTCATTTCTTTCTCCCTATTGTTCATTTTCTCTAAGTGTTTTAAGGTTCGGAACCGTGATTTAAAAAAAAAGCTCATAAATTGTTAATTTTCATATTTAGTGTCACTTAGATTAGAAGAACATTGACAAAAAAATTTATTTAAATACAATATTTAGGCAAAAAATTAACTTAGAATAACATTTTTTCAAAACGTTCTCCTTTTATGAAAAATGTTTCTATAATAATAATATTTTGCTTATATATATAAAAAGTAAAGACTTCTCTCCAGAGAGTCTGAACTAGGATTTTGAAAACTTCACATTATTTTCAGAGTTACTACCAATTGAAATAATTATAGGCGTTTTGTTCTTAAAATTTCTACCCTCTGTTATAGTAAAATATGGATAAATCCACTTCTAAGTTATATATTTCAAAAATTCTAGTTCAGCCTCTGTACAGAAGTCTGAGGTATTTACAGGCGAAATATTATTATAATAGAAGCATTTTTCATAAAAGGAGAATATTTTGAAAATTGTCCATTCTATGTTCATTTTTTGTCAAAATATTGTACTTAAATAATTTTTTATTGTTATAATATTCTTAAAACAATTTTATATACGTTTTCTAATCTAAGTGACACTAAATATCATAAATGTTACCCATTTATACGCTTTTACAAAATCACTGTTCCGAACGTAGTCGGATGCCTTAAGATTAGAAACGCTTAACCATTCCTTAATTTTAATTTCAGTACTAAATTGCTGAATGAATGATTTTTAATTTCATAACTATATATATATATATAATGATAGAAGCAGAGGATCAACTCAAAAAACTATGTTTAATTTTATCAACTAGACTGTATGAAATTTCATTGCTTTCTTTCAAAAAGAAAATGTCTGGTATTTATTTCTATAAAATTATGAATTGTTAGATTATGTCTTACTTAAGTCTAAAAATAGCTCGCAGCTCGAAAATTCAGTTCTTGCCATTTAGCACAAACTAATTCTGTACTGTAATATGTTTTAATTATATGGATAATTTTATATATTTTTATGCAATAATTGAATTTGCACGTAGTGTAATTTCTTTGAATACTAAAATTTAATGATGGCCCAATAGAAAAGTGTTTGCTCATTTCGTCGTTGTATAGTTATAACAATTTCACAAAGTATTCCAATAAAGCATTTATTTCAATACTTTTTTAATATTAGTTATAATAATAAAAAAGGGCTATTATCCCAGATACTATGACAAATTTTTCCTCCACCTCCCCTGCAAAGAGATTTAAAGACTCACTCAGCAAATCTGGTACCCAATTTGAGGTTGAATTGGATAAATTGATAAATTATATGACAATAAGCGGGATATGCTGTGTATGTGGGCTTCTCCTATTGTGTGAGTGAATCAAATCTACATCCCCCCTTTTTTAACTCCGAACTGCATCGCGCAATGCATTAGTTCATTACTTTTTAAGTAAAAATATCTCAGACGGAACATAATAATTAAATATCTTTGTTATTCATATTTCATACAAGACACTTTTATACCCTTCATTAAATATTATATTTTAAGTAAGCTTGGATAAAAACAAAAAACAGTTTTAATGTTTTTTGTCAAGCATATTTTAATGCTTTCTAGATAGTGATATTTTTATACTATCTTTTGTGAATGGAATCTATAGTTTCATGTACATATTTTATTTTTAAGTATTAACTACATTAAACACAGTAAACTACCTTGTAGAATATCTTACTTTTATATGTATAATGATCGTAAAGGTTACCGCAAATTAAATTATTTAAATTTTTTAAAACTTGTATTTATTATCTCACCACAGTATAAGTTTTGATGCAATTACATACTGGAAGTTAGTTTCATTAATATTAAATTAAATGCAAAAATATATCATCTATATTAATTGTAATTTGTACGAATATAACAAAATAGTACATACTATTTTGACCATGTTATCTAATATTCACTTCATTATGATTAAAATAATTACCGTAAAATCCGGCGTATAACACACATCTATACTTTTAAGTTGTATGTTTTGATTTTTAGGTATGTTCGCCGTTTAACTCGCATACCATATTTAACGCAGAAATCTGAAATGTTATTTTACAATGCTCTTATGTTTTGAAGTCCTTTATTCGAGGTCTAATTCCATGTTCCTTTCTTTTGTTATTTTTAAAGCTATCGTTTTTATACCCGGCATATAACGCGAACTCCTTATATTTCGATCTCAATTTTTGTGTTCAAAGTGCGCGTTATACGCCGGATTTTACGGTAAGTTTTATAAATATTTAAATTTTTCACTTAATTAAAAATTAAATTTACGTTTTGTGTCGATATTTATTAAAGGCTGAATAATTTCAAAAACAACAGCAAACAATGAGAATGTATCAAATATTGTCTTATTTACCGTAAAAAATTTTGGGATACACTAGAAAATAGTGTTTGTTATTCCTTTTTTAAGTAGAAATGCAGATTTTGTTCAAGAATATAAATAATTAATAAACTTATATCAGAAATTATGTAAAATCAAATATTTTTGTTGATAGATTAGGGTTTATATGTTGGCAAATAAAAAAAAATAATAGCTTTGAATTTAAAACATAAGAATTTTCGGCATATTTTTCTATTTGACGAAAATCTTCTCATTTTAGGCAATGATATAGTTCCGGGCATTATTACTAACCCACGGACTGAAGCACAAGCCAAAGAAAACGTAGACAGATTGTTCAGATTCCTCATTCGCAAAGGAGTTCCTATTCATTCTCTAACGCCTAAAGGTAATAAAATTTTAAAAATATTTTATTAGGTGCATTTCAAACATTTGTTGTCGATGAAAGTTAAAAAAATATACTTTTCATATTTTGGTGAAATTTAATAGAACTGACTATATATCTAGAAATATAAAGCTTAAAAGTGAGAGAGAGAGTTTCTTATTCATTCATCACAATATCTCCAAAACTATTAAACCTACAGACTTGAAATCTGATAGGCATGTTTCTTTGATGGAGTAGAGATCCGCTAAGTAGGGATTTTGCGAAAATCGATTCCCAAGAGGGTTTAACAAGGGCATTATTTTTCTAAAAAAACCTCTCTTCTGTGAACTACTAAACCTACAGCTTTGAAAATTGAAAAACATGTTAATTTTTCCGAGCAGAGAGAGATCAGATAAAAATGGTGCTTTCAAAAGTCAACCCATAATGGGGGGCAACCATTAATGGGTGCTTTCAAAAGTAAACCCATAATACATCCCCATTACGGGGATGTGTTATGTAAAAAAAAAATCACTTTTAACACGCTTTTATTACCTGTATGCAACGGAATCTTTAAACTTGGTTTTTATTCACTTTAAAAGGTCAGATTAATTCGAAATTTAGCGCATTTGTTAAGGATCGATGGCAATGCAATAATTTAATAATTTTTTTTCCATTGTTCTGATCAGGATCATCAGGATTAACAATTTCCCTTTTCCAGATTTGGCGACAAATTCCAGATTCCATTTCTAGATTTGGCGACTAAAAGATTAAGTTACAATTTTAAAGCAAAAACGCTCATTGTTAATACAAATACAGCAAACAAAAAAGATTAATTCACCAGTGATAGTTTAAAAAACTAGGAAAACATGCTTTGATATATTTTTTTTAATTGAACTAAAAAGTAAAAAATAATTCTTAATATAAGAACACAATGATTAACGGGAAAATTAAAGTCATGTGGTAAAAGCGTGGGTGCTCGATATTAATAGTTATAATTTTTTACTAGTTCTATTCCGAAATGCAGAGTTAGTGTAAAAATCTAGTACAAAGTACACCCCCAAGCTTTTGTCACAATTACATTAATTTTCTCGTTAATCATTTTATTCTTATATTATTTTTTACTTTTTAGTTTGATTAACTATAAAAGCTTGTGTTTTTTTTAACTATAATTTATTTAAATATTAGACCTACAGACTTAAACTTGAGCAAACATGATTTTTTCGTTGAGCAAAGATAGGCTAAGGTCCTTTTTTATTATTTAATTCAAAATTTATACTTTCAATTAAACACTTTTTGAAATTAAGTGATCAAAATTTTTTTTATTCTTCAATCTCTATTGTTTTATTTTTTAATTCCTTCGTCCGAAGAATGGTATATTCCGGTTGGTATGTACTATGTGGTATATACTATATAATAAAAAGTGAGTCATTACTCTAATTTTCATCTTTTATTATAAATGAGGTAGTTGCAATAGGATTTACCATTTTGATGCAAAAGCTTCCGTGTCATTTTTCGAAATCGGACAGTTTAAATGTTACGTAATTCTTCTGATTTGAAAGCGAAACCACTTTATCATTCTTAAGTACTCGTATTTTATAACTTTTGGTCTAAGGTATAAGTAGGAACTTGCACAACTATCATGCAACTTTAGGATACTCACTCCGATTGGTTGTAAAAATTTCCGCTGTTATTTTTTTCCCCTTTAATATTTGTCACGGGACATTGATTGTGTCTCAGACAACCTTGTTTTTTATTTTTTTGTGTGTCATCTTTCCACGTGTTATCACTCTTAAGAGAGAAAAAAAGGCTTTCTTTGAGAAATTATCTACAGTGAGTGTAAAGTTAGTCAATATATAGGTGTACGTGAGTGTGATATTTAATTTAACTAAGGTGACCAGTTTTGACATTGGGAACGCTATATATAATTTTTAAAATATTTTTTTTACAAATAAATTATTTTACAATGATTGTTATTGTGGTGTAGGTGGTAAGTAGGTCAAAATATATTCATAAATCAAAATAAATATTTTTTGTTTTATTTTTGATAGTGATTTATAATATTGTTTTAAATAACTAAGCAAAAATTTCGTGTACATTGGAGGGTTCGGGAGAGAAATACAGGAATAAGAAAAATAACTCCACTACAATTTTTCTAAGATGGGGAATCCCCCCGCTTACGCAGCAGGTATGGCGCATGTTTGTTATCACTTATGCTTGTAATCTCATCTAACAGCAGGGGCGTAGCTACCGTAGTATCAATGATACGGGGGCCCCAAAATGTCCAAACCAACAATATTAAAATGTTAAGGGGTCCGTAAAGAGGGTCCCCAAGGAATTTAGATACAGGGCCCACTCAAGACTAGCTACGCCATTGGCTTACAGTCTACATTACTGAAGGGAATGGTGGACCATTAAAACAAATTTCTGAAATTGTTAGCTAAATTAGCTAAAAATGTTTTCAGTACAGTAAAAGATTACAAAAAATTTCATTTATATAAAAATTTAAAAATTATTATAAACTGATTTTTTTTAAAAAAATTAAATTTTTTCAACTATTTTTAAAAAATTTTCCTTGCGCATTAGTTTTTAAGATATGTTCATAATTTTTGTTTTATATATTTATTAACTACAGGAAAGTATACCTGTGCATGGATTTTAAATTCAGAATAAAATTTGACGAAAATTTCTATATTATATGAAATATTTCGCCAATTATCACACATTCAGGGTATTCAAAACAGCACAAAATATGATCCGTTAAATTTTTTACAAAACTAATGCACAAATTTGTGAATTTTATCCTCTTTTATAAGTTGTGAAAATTTCAAAGATACATGACGTAATCTGAAACGTAAGAAGCATTTTACGTAACAATGAAAAAGGAAAATTTTGAGCTAAGAAAAGTGCATTTTAAACATTTATTTGATTAAAAGAAAAAAAAATCAGTAGTTATTAATCAAAATGACAAAAGACCTTGTCATAATTATTTTATAAAATGTAAGAAATAGTATTAGTATAAAAAATCAAAATCACAATTTTGACCAAAATCTGACATTGTGAAGATCCCCCCATCCCCTTAAACAAATATATTCATTTAAACTTTTATGTTCCCACACTAGTATTTTTCACAGATAAATGCCATAAATTCAGTATAAAAAAAGTTTTAAAAAATACGGACAGGGGCTGAAAACTCGATACTGTCTCGAAAAATTCGGGACGTATGGTCACAATATGATGCATATTCTAACGTTTGTGCACAACTGCAAAATCAGCTTCTTCATATGGATAGGATAACACCGTTTAAATGCACACGTGCACCCCAAAAGTATTGCGGCTCTTTTCATCTGACATCGCCCTGGCAACCTATGACCGTGAGAAAAATCTCACTCCACCCACAAGCCGAAATCCGCGGTAATTCGAAGATAAGAGGGTGGCTGTCTTAACCTAATGGTATAGAAGGACAGTCAGTTAAAAACACCAAAGAGAACGGTTGTGTTGCCTCTTCCCTCACAAGCAACATTTCTGGACTAATGAAATAAATGAATAACTTCTATGTAAATTGTGACGGGGCTTTACCGTGTTTTTCCAAATCCTCTTGGGGAATCTTTGGGGCCAGCATTGAGTTATTTCACAGCCAATCCTCTCAAGAAGAAACTGTGATTAATATAGAAGTTAGTGGATATATGGTGGAGGTTTTGTAATCACGATGGCGAAGGAGAAAGGAAGCTGAGATGCTGAACGCCGTGAGCTGATGGTAAGGATTTAAACTTACAAGCATAATTATAGAACGGGCTTTAGCGTGTCAAAGAAATTAAGAAAGACTGAGATTCACAGGATAACGTTACTGAAGGTTAAGCGGTTAGGATTCCAGACGCTTATTTATGTAGAATTTAGGGTTACGTTATATCACTCCTGATTTCCTTCCTAATGTAAAACTGTCTTTGAATATTTGAATTAATAATACTAAATTGGTTTTATAATGGCTAGCTTGGGTCCTCAATCATTACCTCCCACAAATCTAGGTCACGTAGATGAAGAGATGGTACCCCCAGGTAGGGGGGTATCACAAATGTAACTGTAATTAATAGCTGTTACATAAATAAATCAATTGATTAATTTCTTAACTCTTACGCTACCATTAATTTTCCCAAACGTCACAGTATATAAGTGTATTTACTGAATTGTTCCAATTATACCACCGAAAAAAATTTAGTTTTTGCAATTAGAGAAAAAAATAATAAAAATAAAAAGAAGTTTCTTTTTTAAAATGCCATAAGTTGAGAGGGAGTGGTTTTCTGTCCATCGTGTACCTGTTCAGTACCGGGGGCCGATGCACTTAAATCTGTCGAGGCTCAATGTTCTCCCTTTAGTGGGGTAGTTAAGAGAGGCGGGTGCCGGCTCAGGTGTCGTCCGAGGCTCAAAATTACGTCACTTATAGTCCTAGGGTTGCTTTATAGTGTAACATTAATCTAACTCTCACTCACTCTCCTGTGGCCGCGGTAGCCGAGTGGTCAAGGTATCGGATCGTGGCTTGCCTTGTCACGAGTTCGAGCCCAGTACCACTAAAGACCCGCCGTGTAGGGCAGCGATGCACGTTAAATCTGTCGAGAGCTGAAACGTCCTCCCGTTGGTGTGGTGGGGTAGTTAGGAGAGGGGGTGCCTGCTCATGTGTCGTCCACGTCACTTGACCATGGTTCAAAATTACGTGGTCCGTCGCCAAAAGCCCTCGTGTAGCTGAACAGTGCGACATTAATATTCAATCAATCAATCAATCTCATTCACTCTCCATCGTGTATATAAGCACGCACACTCCAGATCGCTATTTTGTGACACTTAATATTTTCTTAAAGATTCAGATTTTATAATTTAATGCAGAGAGAGAGAGAGAGTTTATGAGATATAATTTATGTAATATATAAATTCATATATGTACTTAGTATATATTAATACATTTTATGTAATGCAATGTATTACAATTCTGTGATTTATGATTAAAAAAAAAACTCCCTTTTGGAAATTCCCGTATCATCCAGGATAACAAAAATACGATTCGTAGAGAATATTTCACAAGTTATATACATTTTTTACATATTTTTAAAGTTTCGAAGCTCAGAAGAAGAAAATTACAAAATTAATTTTCAATCACTAATAACCACCTGACTGTAACTCTTAAGAATGAATCACAATAACGAATTTCAGAAACCGCTGAGGACGTAACAGTAGCTTGAATGGCAAAACACGAGGCTGAAGCACTTCGTATTTAGGCATGCATTTAAACTCATATAATTCAAATATTAGTAGTTTAGTTACTCAGCAATGTGTTTTAAATTAAATTAATATTGCCAACAAGCTACTTAAAAAAATTTTCCGAAGTGTATGTCTATCTGAAACTTTTTTAAGGCCTCATAAATTCCAGGAATAATGAGAAGTTTAAAAATTTTCTTACAGATGTGTGTAGATAGAAAAATTTTTTATTGGAAGCTAACCTTTGCAAGATTATTTAATACACAGAAGTAAAAAACAACATAATGACGAATTAAGAGATGAAACTGTTCTCCACTCGAAGAATTGATTTAAACTTTAATTTCAATAATATAATTTATGCTTTAATTTTGTACAGGGAACATTTTAGTAAATTTAGTAACTTTATAGTTCCAATTACTCAATTTCTCTTTTCTATTTTATATGCTAGACCTAAAATGATATCTGAGATAATAAATAACACTTCCGAAAGCAGTAGAAAATTAGAAAATACTAACATATATCCGTGAAAATAGGGGCACATTGTTTTTATTGCCTTATTTATTAATAATTATTTTCAATTATTAAAAGATGATATTCCATTATTTAAGTCTACGCCATTTAGTTCAGCATAACTTCGCTCCTAACAATACGTTAGTTTTATCAATTACTACCTGAAACAGTTGGAAGCGGTTGAACTTAAGTTTTCGAACTTGGTCGAAATGCGATTGGAATATTTTCTAATGTTGATTAGATTGTATTTCTTAATTTTTTCAGATTTCGCCAAGCAAACACAAACGTTGGAAAAACCGTTTTAAGATAGCTGTATGTTACTAGTAATCCTAATAACGAATTTTACAAAAATAATACTTTAATTAAGAACCAAAGTTTTTCATCGTTTAATAATGTGACCATTTTTTTACAATGAAAAGGACGACGAAAAGTTTAAGAAAAAATTACAACTTAAATATATTAAACGTTTTATTAATTCAAACAAAAGTGCCCTAATTACGCTTACATTCTTTTTAATTATTATCTTAAACGAGTATTTTTCCATTGAATGAATTTTTTTGTCAACGTATCATTTCCTAATATATCGGAAAGTTCAGACAAAAAATATCCTTCATACTGAATTTTACGGTAAGCACTGTAGCTAAAATATTAACATTCAATATTGATTTCTCATTAGTCACTTCACAAAAATCATTACCAACTGAAAAAAACTCTTTCAACTGCTGCATTAGTTCCAGGGCAGCACAACGTAAATTCAACAAGAATGATTACATTTTCATATGGAATGTGTTAATTTTTGAAATGGGTTTAAGTAATTTCAGCCATCTTTTGCCAATTTCTCAGCATGTTGATTTCCCAATTGTTCTAATTTATTAGAATTTAACTACACATTCAGTCTTCATTCTACTTCAAACAGACAATTGTCATCGATTTTAATATCAGGCATTTCTTTCTATAAAAACTCAACGTAATTTTCTATATCTGCCCTATTTTTTTGCGACAACGTAAAAAAATACCATTAAAAACTGTAATTTCCTATGATATTTGTTTCAGACCATTCTTCGACATTTTGGAAACATGTTTGGTTCATGTCTGAATACAGATATTAACAGATCAGCTTTAAAATATTGAAAAGGAGGACAGAACCTATAAAAGGAGGACTGTCTTCCCTAAAGGGGGACGGTTGGTCACCTTATTAATAATAACAACTTTTGTATAACTTGTAAAGTTTTACAGGAAAGTTCTTTTACTGTAACTTTGTTTAGCATACCAACTCTTATACATTTTTGAATTACCTTACTAAATTATAAATTAACACGCTAGGGGACATCTAGCTTTCTGTAGGTTATCACAATGTTTTATGTTATTTGCTGAACAACTAAGCTGCTTGAATAGTATTTCTTGTAAAAAAGAGTATGGAATACGTCGCTTTGTGTTTTATCTTGTCTCGAACTTGGATAAGGTATCGCATTTTGTGTCCAAATAAGACTGCATGAGCCATTTTGTCCACAAAGTGTAAAAAAAAATACAATTTAAGCATTAATGATTTATAACTTTTTTCTTATCTAAAACACCATTCCATATGCATTATAACTGTACTCAGTACTTATGTGAGGCATCCACCCGTGGGTGCCCCTGTTCTCCATTGTCTACGCGACCTGCTTCTGTAGGGAAGGACGAAGAATCACTCAAATCGTTCATCTCAATATCTGTTTATTAAGATCTTAACTTAATCACAATACACAACAATAATAGTAATCAAAGTAAGCAGACCTGGAATGAGAAGACACAAATCGTATTACCAAATAATCGCGTAATTGACCACTATATCTAACTTTACAGATCAATTCTAGTCTCATTAATACACGCACTTTCTTTATAGCTTAATCAAAGTCACTCACCTCTATATCCAAGGTAAACAGCTACTTTCTTTATCCTAACTGACGTGGCTTTTATCCGGCTCTAATCCTTGTGGTTTCGTATCCACTTTTAGCTTGGATATACAGGTACGGGTAGGTTAATTCTCGGGCTTGATATTCCTCTAAACGCTATCTTAATCACTCCCACACTTAGACATAGACCTCACATAGCCACCTCGCGAACGCTAAACTTCTATTATAAGTATGATTCCTAATTTGCATAATCACGTTCTTCACGAGTTGGTTGAAAAGAACTGCCATTCTGGCCCCAAAGAACCCCAAGAGGACTGTTAAAAGAAAACGCGATGAAAACCCCGTCACACTTACAATGTACGAATTAATACTGGAATTGTATGTTTTTCTAAAAAAATATTATTTATAGTTATGGTAACTGATTTGAATTAAATGATCCTTTCTCTCGAGCTGTTTCTTTATTGAAATATGTCCTTCATTATCCAGAAATCTGTGATGGGGATCTCAAAGCCATTATGAGACTTGTACACGCTGTGGCCTCTCATTACAAACCTGACACCGTACTCAATCCGCCTCGTCCAATGCAAAGGTAAGATCACTTAAATTTTAATTCTAGATTTAAGACAGTAAATTTTTCTGTCACGAGATTTATTTATTTCGTTTTGTATTAGGTTGTTCGGAAAGTAATTTCGTTTTTTCCCGACAGAGGATTTAATTGTATTTTTTTGTACCCAACTTCACATTTAAGCCGTATAATTCTTATATGCTTTGAGAGCTCATATAGCAAGGCTTGTGTGTGAAAAATTCCAATTAATTCTACGCAGTAGTTTTTGGTTGGTGCCCTTTTAAATATGGAGAGCGATAAGCAGCATTTTCGACATATCTTACTGTTTTACTACAGAAAAGGTAAAAATGCTGTTCAAGCCTGAAAGAAATTGACCGATGTGTATGGAGAAGGTGTGTTGACAGTACGCCAGTGCCAGAACTGGTTCGCTAAATTTCGATCCGGCAATTTTGATGTCGAAGATGCACCACGTTCGGGAAGCCCGGTTGAAGCTGATAAAGGCATTAGTTTATGCGAACCGGCGAATAACAACACGTGAGATCGGATTGAGGTTAAATTTATCAAATTCAATAGTTTATGACCACTTGAAAGGCCTGGGATTATCCTCGAAGCTCGATGCATAAGTTCCCCATGTTCTCACAGAGAGAAATCTGTGTCGCCGCATTGACGTCTGCGATTCGCTTCTCAAACGTCACGAAAATGATCCGTTTTTGAAGCGCATCATCACTGGGGACGAAAAAGGTCATGGAGCAAAAAAGATGAACCGGCTCAAACCATTTCCAAAGCCGATATTCGCTAAAAAAAGGTGATGCTGTCTGTTTGGTGGGATTTTAAAGGAATCGTTTTTTTTTTTTATCTTTTACCGGATAACACAACGATTATCGGAAGTCTACTGTCATCAGCTGTACGAACTGAATGATGCACTTCAACAGAAAAGGTCAGCACTAATCAACAGGAAAGGTGTAGTGTTTCACCAAGACAACGCGAGACCTCACACAAGTTTGGTCACTTGCCAAAAGCTTTTACAGCTTGAATGGGATACAATGCCACTCCCACCATATTCTCCAGACCTGGCACCATCAGATTATTTGTTCCGGTCACTTCAAAATTTTTTAGACGGTAAAACCTTCACCTCAAATGAGGAGGTCAAAAACCACCTCGATCAGTTTTTTTCCAGCAAAGACCAAAAATTTTTATGAGCGTGGAATTATGCTACTACCAGAAAGATGGCAAAAGTTGTTCGACCAGAACGGATAATATATAATTTAATAAAGTAATTGTTTATATTATATGAAAACTATCTTTCATTTCCACACAAAAAAAACCGAAATTACTTTCCGAACAACCCAATATTTTTATTGTATTTAAGGATGAGACTTGATGCTCATTTTTCAATATAGAATAGGTTAATTAATCTTAAGCTTAAAATTGTGCTCGAAATATGTATCTTGTGACAGCATGGTAGGATCTTCGACATTTAATGTGTATCATTAGCGCTACAATGTACATCAGTACCATGGTAGCCAAGTGTTTACGAACTTGTGGGTCGCGGGTTTGAATCTGGATGCCACTGAAGACTCACCTTGTAGAGAGGTTGATTCAGTCCTCACATTGGCGTGGTCTGGAAGTTAGAAGAGTTGAGTCCAGACTCAAATGTGTCGTCCTCGTCACTTCACATCTTTTAAAAGTCACGAAGTCCGTTGACAATTGCCCTCATCTAGCCAGACCGGAGATGATTGAACCGAAACAGCATTGAGAAAATATCAATTTGCCTTCGGATAAGACTACTTGGGCTCACCTCTTTAGTTAACAATTCAAATATTTATGAGAAATTAATTTTTTTTTGTTTTTAAATAGCAAAAGATATTTTCGACAACAATCAGTAATTTTTTTCTGTTGCTTTTTTCCTTCTTTCTTTTTTTTTTAAATTTATAAAAAAGGGGCGGGGAATCTAAAATGTGTGAATCATCTTTTTCTTCCGGTTCTCCTTCATTTATTTAAAATTGAAAGAAAAAGCATAAACAGGAAGTGGTGGCGTCATTAAAATAGATGAGTCTGAGTTTTTTTAAAAAATTTTTATTCTGTTTTATTTATTTCTGGTCTTTTGTTTTGCCTTTCTGTGCAGTTTGTCTTAACAAGTTGTTAATACTATTCTGTTATTTAGAATTGTATTTTGTCGCCCATCCGGTATAGTGGTTAGTGAAGCTGACTGCGGTGCCATAGGGCCTGGGTTCGATTCCCGGGGAAGACATGGATGTTTGTAAATCTACAATGCCTTCGCGGCATGGGGGTACTTTAAATAGCCGTTGAGTCGCAAGTCCACTCGTGAGGTTGGTGGAAGGGGAAGAGAGGTAAGAGGCCCCTGACTCTCTCCCAGGGTGTGGCATTAGTAGCAACAACAGAATTGTATTTTTGAACTTATGAAAATACCTGTTAAGTTATGTAAATTTACCTTTCTGCACTGCTGTAAAAAATGTAAATGGTAAGATTTTTGTTTATTAAAGACTGAATGAGGGTGGCTGTTTCCCGGGAGATCGGTTTGTAGCTCTAAATCAGGGGTTGGAGGACTTTTTCAGGGTATGGGCTACTTCTCATGTTTGAAGATGTTGCGGGTTACCCAGTGGTGTAGGTGTGACCATTCTGTGTTAAAGTTGTGTGAATACTCTTCTTAACATTTGTTTTCGACATTGCATCCCTCTTTTAAAATATGACAGATTACTATTTTTGCTACAGGTAACACAAAATTGTGTGTGTCAAGTTGAACACTTAACAACTATGAGTGACTACTAGACCGTAATGCGTGAACGTATTCAATAAATCGTGTAGGGAACATACGTCAACCGATGAATCTAAAACAGTTGTATATTCTTCATTTATTCGGTGCAGAGTTCCACGCCATCGCGGGACATGGTATCAACACGGAAATCCGAACCTGTGGAAGCTCCGGGTGGGTGAAGATGTCTCAATAGCCTATCCCGAGTTATCGCTGGAAAAGCTGATCATCAACATTTGTTCTCACTTTCAGTTGGTGTGTGCGGAAAAGTTCCTTTATGCGACTGACATCACAGTGATCACTTTTTCCCCTTACGGTGGCAACGAATGTGTTAAACATCATCATGCGCTTCTTATGAAGATACATGTATCGTCTACACTAGAGATGTCAAACTTTTGGCCCACAACGAATATTTTTGCAGCCCGGTCAGTATAGCAGCACACAATAATACACAATAAAATATCAAAATTTCTCCCGAAATAGAAAAGATAATAGCAGAAAAGATATGTCAAGTATCATATCTAAGACGTAAAAATTAAATTTTTCATGTTCTTTTATTTATGTTTATTATAATACATTATCTATACAAATAAATAAAATTGAAGTGTCTGTTTGTAATTTAAAATTAACAGCTTTTTACTAAGTGCATTTAAAAGTATATCCGGTATTTATATCAAAAGATCAATTTTAAAATTTTTTGTCTGTCTGTCTCTCTGTTTGTTCCGGCTAATCTCTGAAATGGCTGGACCGATTTTGACGGAACGTTTACTGGCAAATAGCTAAAGTTATAAGGAGCAACTTATGCTACTTTTGTTTTAGAAAAAAAATTGGATTCTGAGAAAACAAAATTAAAACCAATGAAATAGAGTTGCAAAAACGAAGTTTAATGAAAAACGTACGAGGGTTGGGGCATAAGTCATGACAACTATTTTTTTTTCTTGTAGATATGCGAACGGATCACAAACGAAAATGTGTCGTGTGGAAGTTCTGCAGGCATAGTGTGTATGCAGAACATCAGATTACTCTGTGATATCTGGTAATAGCTCAGTGAGGGCTGTGAAATCAGTCAGTTGGTGAGTGCCGTGCAAGATGGAAGTAACCCGTGTTGAGCAGCGCGCTTACATCAAAATAACCGTTCTCCGAAAGAGAAATGCGATAAAATGTCACAATGAATTAGTAGAAGCCCTTGGGAATAATGCCCTACCATACCGTACAGTAACACACGGTGAATATGAAAGTTTCAGCAAGGACGTGTGTTAATCAGTGATGAGCAACGTTCGGGACGACCGGTCAGTGTGCGGACCGACTTGGCACGTGCCGTCATCGAGCAGCTCATGGATTACATTAAGGGTCTTTATGCCCAGGTTTGTCATTTCAACTTTATGTGTACTGTGTTGTCATTCTTTTGCATTGTGAAGGCCATACTGCCCTGTATACTATTGTAATAAATTAGTGTGTTACGATATTTCAGTGCTATCCATTGTCCACACATGTAGTTAACACCTTGAACTTTCATCTGTATATGTCACATTTTCCAACCGGACTGGTATCTTCAAGAAAAAAAATAATTGCCATGACTTTTGCCCGAACCCTCGTATTTTTTAATGTGTATACTAATTAAAATTAAATCCAATTAAATGCTTTCGTCATTCAATTTGCAACGTTCACTGATTTGAATATAAACTTCCTGTATTCGTTAAAGAAATTTAAATGTATAAAACCTTAGACTTATACGGAAGAAAAAAGAAATGAATACACGTTTTTCTTGAAATTATTCTTCAGTTTCCAAGAAAGTGTCTAGGGATCCCAATAACTCACACAAAGAAACTAAGAAAATATTTTTTTCAATAAAATACATGTACAATTCTCAGCTCTTGAGAGGTATTAAAAAGGTAAATCTAGGAAAACTGTGACTTATGATGTAGGACTGGGAAGGTGTGTCAAGATGCAAATTGTCACTGGTTTTTAATTCGTCTAAATTCAAACTTAGAATTAATGTGTCCTACTTTCTTAACTCAGTATCAGAGACTATAAAAGAATTATCAATGTCTCCTAAACGTTTTACACTCAACTTTATTAATCTCACTTTTGGTATCTGCTTTGTATCGAAATCCTCATTAATAAAAGTGAAAGACACAATATTCTGTAATTGGTAATTATTTGCTTGAATTTCGAACAATGAACGCGGATTCTTTGGAAGACGGAAAATCAATAGGAAAGAGTAAAATCACATATGAAGTGCCATAATACAAAGGTGAACTTCGTAATGTGTTCATAATGATTTAAATTTTAAGTATAATATTTGCTTATTCACAAAATGTTTTACATTATTCAAAGGTTTTCTCCTTTCCATTACCTTAATTATAATATATGTTTGGCTCACAGTAAAAAAAAATATTACTTGTTGAACCTTAATAGTTAAAATAACACTTGACTGGCATTAAGTTGTCGTTTTATCTAACGAAAAAAAAAAGAATGATTAGGATATGAATAGAAAAAACAACAGAGAAAAAAAAGAATAAATAGAAAAATAACAGAGAAGAAAAATAATTTATCTCTCTTGGGTTATCTTAGCATATGTCTCGCACAATACTGTTGCATTACATCGAAATATTTGGTTTTTCACCGCTATGAATTCGAAAATGGCCATAGAATATTTCGCTGAAAAATGGTACTTGTTTTTTCAGTTGGGCTGTAATTATTAACTTACAAAATGGAAAAAAAACCCTCAGAAATTACCTCCTGAAATATTTAAATATGAATCTCTGAGTGTAATATATTGTAGAGATTAAGATACAGAATTTCTAAGTTTATCATGAAATAATAATAATAATTTTTTTTGTTTCTAATCTTGTTTTTTTGTTTTGTTTGTCGATATCTACAATGTGTAGATATCCAGGATTTTTTTTCTATTTCTAAGGGGTTGCGGATTGGTGTTTGGCCATTGCAGACCTAGTGCTTTCCCGGAAGCTGGTATCTTTTTTTAGTGCGGCACCATGTAGGCGAATAACAATCGCCGCAGGTAATTTTGATGCCTATTTTCCTCCTTAGAGGGAGACACCTGAACTTTGACGATGCGAACCTGCACTAGGATTTAATTTTGCCAAGACTAAAATAATTATAGAATGGATAAGATATACAAAGGTGGTTTGGGAAATATTTGGTCAAATCATAAGAAATAGCAGAGGAGATGAGTGAGTGAGAGTAAGATAAATACCGCACTATAAAGCAACACAAGGGTTATTGGAGGCGGACTTCACAAGTTTGAACCTCGGTCAAGTGACGAGGACGACACCAGAGCTGACACCCCCTCTCCTAACTACCACACTAAAGCAACGAGAGTACATTGAGCCTCGATAGATTTAACGTGCATCGGCTCCCTCTTTTGGGCGGGTCTTCGATGGTACCAAGAGAAGAATAGTTGAGGAATTTTAAATATAAACATTTTACTGCATATTGTATGTTTAGAGAAATACAACGTTTAAGCACTATTGGGAAGAATGATCTTATTGGAGAAATAAATGTGGACCAAACTGTAAAATAAAACAAATCATTTAATAAATATTTCTGCAGTACATCTTTAATAGAGTAGCCATTATAAACACAAATATCATATAGGTGGCGTATGGATTTTGATATATTTATAAATACATTATTTTACATTCACAAACAATTAATCGTCTGGTCAAATATTTTCCAGACATCATGCATGGAATTCCATCACTTGTTTTTCCAGTTCATTTAAGGTGAAGTGGAAAAAGTGATAAACGAACTGTAAAACTCGAGTCTTCTTTCATTCAGTTCTTGTTCCACATGAACAGAGCGAATAGTAACCGGTAAAAAATAAAGAATTTAAAAACCATCATAAGCAACTTCAGAGCTGAGAAAAGAAAATGGTCATGAAATTGAATGCGCAGAACGGTGCGGTTAGAATTGAAGAATTTAAATGCAAAATGTCGGAATGTGAAATATCGCATTTAATGAGGAAATAATAACAATTGGCAGTACCGCAAAATTTTTACACAATCCTCATCTTGCTCACTTGATCATTACTCATATTCGTTATTCTTTATTTATTGCATGAAATTGAAAAGAAAAACGCTGAAATATATTTTTTAAAAATAACAAGGAAAAATTAGAAAATTTTCAATTTTTAAGATAAAGGTTACTACGTTCGGAAACGTGAGTTTGCCAAAGTGTGCAAGAGAATGAATTTTTTTATATTTAGTTCAAGTTGAATTAGGATACACATTTAAAACTGTTTTAAGAATATTATTTACAATTAAAAATTATTTAAATACAATTTTTTGAGGGGGGAAATGGGGAAAGAATGACGTATTTTCCATAGAAGGTGAATGTTTTGAAATGCATCATTCTTTCCACGTATTTTCAAAACGCCTTTTTTGGAAATTAGTTCTACAATAACAATATTTTCCCTATATATAAGCTAGAACTTCTTTACACACCCTGGACTAGGACTTTTGAAAAATTCATATTTTCTTTTGAGTTAATATCAATGGATATAATTAATAGGTGTTTCTTTTTATAAAAATTTCTCTTCTCTGATGTATTGAAATATCCATAAATCCACTTCTTAATTATGTATTTTAAAAATCCTCTAGTTCTGGCTCTGTACAAAAGACTTAGCTACACATATGCAAATTATTATTAAAGAAGCATTTTCCATAAAAGAAGAATGTTTCGAAAATGTAATTTTTTTCCTTCATTATGTCAAAAAATTCCATTTAATTAATTTTTTTATTGTGATAATATTCTTAAAGTAATTTCATATATGTATTCTAATTCAACACTGATACTAAATATATATATCAAAAATTATCATTATATCAATATCATTTATATGTATCAAAAATTATTCATTTGTATACTTTTTTGCAAAATATCGGTTCCGTATGCAGTCAGTTATCTTAAAAAGGAACTTTGTACTTAATTACAGATAGAGACAATTTTCATAGCCATTTTAAACTTCGCGATTTATTTTTTAAATTTTTATTATACTATAAGTTCCAAAATAGTTAAGCAAGGTAATTTATGACAAACACTCGGAATTCGTAATATTCATGATGCTTAGTTGCCCATTTTGAATTCGATTAATCTTAAATTGAACATACAACGTTCAAATGTACATGTTTCCCTTAATAGTTTGACATAAAAAAAAAACTATTTTTCTTATCTCTCTGATAATATATTTCTTGGATCATTTTTATTTAAACTATTGTAAATACATTTCATTTGATTATTATACGTTTATTTTCCATTTCTACTTATTTCTGAGAGCTAAACAAGATTTTTGCCACTGGTCTTCAAATAATCAACACCGGTGAACTTTTACGTATCTAAAAATATTCATTTTAATCTTAATTAGTTTTTCCTTGAAAATTGAAAAGAATTACCGTAAAATGCGGCGTATAACACAAAAAATAAGATCAAAACTTAAGCGTGCGCGTTATACGCCGGATATAAAAAAGATAGCTTTAAAAATAACAAAAGAGATGAGGGTAAAAAATTTTACTTCTACATGTATCGAAATACTGTTTGTTCAAAAGAATTGACTTGTCTTATGAACTAAAATAGCTGTACTTCTAGAAGAAAACTATTTTGTCAAAAGATTGGGATAATATCTCGAATAAATGACTTCAAAGCATTAGAGCAGGCATGCCCAACCCGCATGCCCATCCATATTATTTTAGACATTTGGACTACATACAGACGGTTGAATCCAAAATATTGTGTTTTGACCCACTCCCACCTCTCCCCATGCAGTTTTTCCGAAATAATTTTTTTCCTTCATTTGACTTCCAAGCAATTGTAATAACAGGTGTCGATGGATGAAGGAAAACAGATGAGCTTGGGTATGTTATTCGGTGACTACGGTGACAATTCTGGGCATATGGCTCGCGAAGCGAGCCTCCATCCCATATCCGAAAAATATATGTGGAACGACTGTGGGTTGTATCCTGCTAGCATGTAGGAAGCAGCTGATTGGTCGAGCCAATTGTTAGAGTTATTTCCTGGGTTGTGCGGATTTCTGAGTTCATGGCGGAGAGCTGAAAGGGAGCTCTCTTATTGGTGCATGGCGGGTGATGAAATCGACTCTCATAGGCTGCTCAAGTCTCTCAAAGAGAAAATTAAGACTAAAGGGGAGGGGCAAGCCCAGATGGTGGGGATACGACAAAAATTAAGAAGTTAAATAAAAATAAATAAAAGAATAAAAATTTTGCAATATTTGTGCAATAAAAAATTGCACAGATTAAAAAATTTATGGTGGATTGTAAGAGTCGAGAAGGATTCTTCTCGGTCTTTTAGTTGAATCATGAGGATTATAGGTATTTAAGTTTAACATATTGCTATTATTAGTAAATTGCAGAGAGTTAAAGAACTTTTTAGCTATTTTCTGGATATAGGATTTAAAACTGTTGATTTTAATAGCTTTCCGAATGTCGTCATTTCTCATGTACCTTGAGACTTTAACGATCATTCGGATTGTTGAATTTTGAAGAGTATCTAAGATATAAATATTAGTTTTAGCGGCGTATCCCCACACTGGGCACCCATAAGATAATATGGGACGCAAAACGGCAGTGAATAAAAGCACTTTATTATTTCTAGATAAATCGGAATTCCGGCCAATTAGGGGAAAAAGTTTAAACATTATTTTCCGGAATTTTTGACGCGTGTTTTGAATGTGTGTTTTCCAAGTGAGACTTTTATCGAACGTAATGCCAAGGTATTTAGTACTTTGAGACCATGGGATTGTTGTGTTGTACATCTTAGGTGGTGGTGGAATTTTACGTTTTTTAGTAAATAAAACGGCGGCTGATTTTTCAACATTAATGCTGATTTTCCACCGGTCGTAGTATTTTTCTAGTAATTTTAGATGTTTGTTTAGAGCAAAGGTGACTGATGTGATTCTCTTGAATGTAGTGTGCACAGCTGTATCGTCTGCATACATATTTAGTTTAGTGAGAGTGTATTCTGGTATGTCATTTATATAAAGATTAAACAGCAGGGGTCCAAGTAGACTGCCCTGTGCTACTCCACAATTAATAAATTTAGTTGTAGACAAAGTATCCTTGACACAAACCTGATATGAACGATTAGAGTTGTAGGAGTGAAGTAGAAAAACGAGAGGTGGGGGAATTTTATAATTAATAAGTTTATAGGTAAGTCCAGTAAGCCACACACGGTCGAAGGCTTTCTGGATATCCAGTAATACTGCGCCGGTGCTCTTTTTACTCTGAAAGCCCTCTGAGATTGCTTCCGTTAGATTCAGTAGTGGGTGAAGGGTAGAGAGTTTATTGGTAAAACCATACTGATTTGGGTTGATAATTTTGTTAGTATAAAGAAAGTCTTTGAGTCTAGTTAGTATAATAGATTCAGTAATTTTACTTAAAGTAGAAAGCAAAGAAATTGGTCTATAACTGGAAGGAATATTTTTGTTTTTACCTGGCTTAAGAATAGAAAATATGATGGCTTCTTTCCAAGCTTTAGGAAAGTAATTAAGAGTTAAAATCTTATTAATTAGAATAGTTAGTATGAGTATAGCTTTGAGGGAGAAATTTTTTGTCATCCGATTACTAATGCCATCTTTGCCTGGCGCTTTTTTAGAGTTAGATTTTTTAATGTAGGAAATAATCTCAGAGGGATATGCAGTTTGTTATTCCTCTTTCAACGAGGACTTCTTTGAGAGTGAGTAGTGTATTTAGTTCTATTTGTCAGAGAAATAATTTATGTCTATATTTTTAAGTTCAGATTAGTAGTCTTTTTCTTGTTTTATTTGGCAATGAAAGAATCCGATGATGGATTTAATGAGTTGCCTCAGAACTAACTGTAAGACCAGCTAGTAGAAATGTAAGATAATTACGGCAGCAGAATAAAAATGTTTAATATTTTAACCTTCTTAAGTTATGTAACTTTTTCATTTTATGATATATTTTAATCATAGTGCAATAATTAATATCATACAATAAGAAACTAAACATTTGGCTATCGGGCAGAAAAAAAAACTTTTTTGTCAAACAGTGTAATAATTGCAATGCTGTTCTTCTTTACTTAACTGCTTTTTTGCATTTGAAATAAAAATTTTGAAAATCTAGATCAATTTTATGCAAATAAACTGTAACACAAGTATAAAATGTGAAAATGTTACGCACATAGTTGTTTACTACGCAGCAAAAATCTACTGTAGATAAGAACCTTGTAGGTTAAGAGATATTCTTCCACTAATTAGTACAATCGGTCGACTTTCGATTTTGTTGTGATTGTGATCCAGTAAAAGGTAAACTTGCTGTTTTTTGATCATATCAATAATTATTGAATAAATTTCTATATATTCTATATTTATTCATCACGGCTGAAAGAAAAATTGAAAAGAAGAAAAAGAAACTTGAAGATGAGAAAATAGACAGTTTCAAAGTGAATGGAAAAATTTGTACTTTTTTATTCATGTAAAAGACAATGCTGTGTGTTTGATTTGTCGTCATTTAATTTCAATTTTAAAATCATACAACCTTAAAAGACACTATGAATAAAAACATGGAGAAATTGATAAACTTACTGTTGGCGAACGGAAAGCTAAGTTACAGTCTTTGAAGAACAATTTGATATCTCAACAATACATATTTCATTAGCAAACTTCCCAATCAAATGGTATTGTCAGTGCTAGCTTTCGAGTATCCCACATCATTGCGAAAAGTATGAAGCCTTTTACAGACGGTAACTATATCAAAGAGTGTCTAATTGCCGTGGTTGAAGAAATCTGTTCAGAAAAACTGGATATCTTTACTCAAATTAGTCTGTCACGTCAAACTGTAGAAAGAAAAGTAGAAAACATTTCACGTGAGATTTGTGCATCGCTAAACACAATTACAACTAGCTTCGTATATTTTTCACTGGCTTTGGATGAAACGTCAGTTATAAATGATACTGATCAACTTGCTATTTTTATTAGAGGTGTCGATAGTCAAATGAATATTACTGAAGAACTACTTGAACTTGTGAGTTTGAAAGGTACTACCACCGGAAGAGATATTAAGAATTGCACGCAAAATCGTCAGATAGATTTGAAAAATCTAGTAGGTATTGCAACAGATGGAGCCCCTTCAATGGTTGGAAAAAATGTTAGTGCTGTTTCCTTAATTTTCGATCACACAAAAGCTTTAGGAAACAGTTCGAATGATTTTGAAATGTTAATTTGTCATTGTTTTTTGCACCTCGAGAATCTATGTGCACTAGTGTTAAATATGTCACATATGATGAAAGAGTTGTTGTCAATGTAATTAATTCAACTGAAAACAATCCATTGAAGCATCATCAATTTCAAAAATATCTTAGGGAACTGGAATCTGAAAACGGTGATATATAATTTATTGCACTAAAATTCGGTGGTTAAGTCGCGGAAACTGCTTATTGCGATTTTGGAAATTAAGGGAAGAAATTAAAACTTTCATGAACAATAATGGTCATAATATAAGTGAATTTTCGGATGACCAATGGCTTCTAGGTTTATGTTTTCTAACAGATATAACAATGAAACTGAATGAGCTAAACCAGAAGTTACAAGATGAAAATAAGTTGATTACCGATTTTTATCAAGATATAAAAGCCTTTGTAGCAAAGCTGCAGCTTTATAAAAATCAATTGCAGTCAAACAATTTGATTAATTTCCCATTGTTAAATGACTATAAAAGTGACCATAAAAACTCATCAAATATTCTACGGAAATCGGAAAATTATTTGAAGAATTCCAACACCAGATTCTCCTACATACAAAAGTTTGAGGAAATGTTTGCAATATTTTTAGCTCCATTTAGTGTAGAGGTGGAATCAGCGCCTCCAAATTTACAAATGTAGCTAATAGAATTACAATCAAGCATCGAGCTAAAAAGCCTGTGCGAAAGGAATGAGATTGAATATTATCAAAAATATATCCTCGCAGATAAATTTCCAAATTTAAAACGATTGGCTATGCGCATTATATCAGCATTTGGAACTACTTATCGCTGTGAGTCATTTTTTTCCAAATTAAACCTGGTAAAAACAAAGTATCGCAGCAGGTTGCTCGATGAAAACATGACCAATCAACTACGATGCGCGTTAACTAAATTATCAGTTGGTTTTAAAAAAAATCTCAAATAAAATACAAAAATAAGTGTCACATTAATTGTAAGGTTATAAAATATTTTGAATGTAGTACGATAGTAAAATATTTTGAATAATTTGTTTTATTTTGATGTTTGCGGCCCACCAACCGATTTGGGTTGGGCACCCCTGCATTAGAGCAATGTATACTAATAAAGGGTGTTTTTTAGAGGTATAGAACTTTAAGTTGCAATAAAACAACGATGTATTATTCGATTGACATGAATTTTTTTTATTCGAAAGATAATCTTGTGGCATTACATTTTAAATATGATCAAGCAAGGCGTAGATTCGTCGAATGGGCCCAAAACGAGATTGCCGTTGTTCCCGATTTTCATAAGCGAATTTTGTTTAGCGATGAAGCGCACTTCTGGTGGAATGGCTACGTCAACAAACAAAACAGCCGCATTTGGAGTGAAGCTAATCCACAAGTGTATGTCGAAACACCGTTAAATCCAGAAAAACTGACTGTTTGGTGCGCTTTATGGGCTGGTGGAATCCTTCTTCAAAAACGATGAAGGCCACAACGTTACAGTCAATGGTGATCGGTATAGAGCCATGATTACTAACTTTTCATTCCTGAATTGAACAATCATGATGTCCAGGAGCTGTGGTTCCAACAAGACGGCGCAACATGTCACACAGCTCGTGCCACAATCGATTTATTGAAAGACACGTTTGGTGCCCGCCTAATTTCACGTTTTGGACCTGTGAATTGGCCTCCAAGATCTTGTGATTTAACACCGCTAGACTATTTTCTGTGGGGCTATGTAAAGTCATTGGTCTATGCGGATAAGCCACAAACGCTTGACCATTTGGAAGACAACATTCGCCGTGTTATTGCCGATATACGGCCACAAATGTTGGAAAAAGTCATCGGAAAATGGACGTCCAGATTGGACTACATCCGAGCCAGCCGTGGCAGTCCTATGTCAGAAATCATATTTAAAATGTAATGCCACAAGATTATCTTTCGAATAAAAAAAATGCATGTCAATCGAATAATACATCGTTGTTTTATTGCAATTTAAAGTTCTATACCTCTAAAAAAACACCCTTTACTTCAGATTTCTTCTTAAAAAAGGGGGTGCGCGTTATACGGCGAATGTACCTAAAAAATAAAAAATTTAGCTTGAAAGTATAGGTGCGCGTGTTATACGCCGGATTTTACGGTACTTCATTTTCACTGGAATAATGTTTTAAAAACAAAAACGAAACGTTAACATTAGAAATCCTTAAATACATTTTAAATCGGGGCGGAAAATATAAAAAAAAATTATGCATAACCAACGGTGTGTAATAGTAATTAATTATACATAGATGTGTTACTATTTACACAATTAGTAACACATCTATGTATAATTAAATCTGATAAAATGCTTGTTCATAAGATATGAAAGATTGTTTTTCGAAAAAAAAAATTATTTCGCTGCATTTCTCTCAATTTTATTCTAAACTATGAAATTCCAAATCTCATTAAAAAAAAAAAGATGATTATTTTACATTTTTTATTCTCACATCCCTTAAGCGAAATTTATGAAATAAAATATATTTCTGTATTATTTATTCTGTGCGTGAACTGGTCAAACCACAAACCAGTTCATGCACAGCATCATGCGCTTAAGAATTTGGTTGTACTGACTTGTGTAATTAAATCACTAAATTATGTAAAATTATTGTGTTGCCACAAGATAATTTATTCTTAACAATCTAAATCTTATATTTTTTCTGGGATTTATTATAAGTTTTTCTTCAATAAAAAATTCATTTAAAATTACAAATTGCTTCAAAAAGATTGAAAAAATAGTATATTTGTTATGCTATGTGTTGATGATAAAATTATTTTTTTAATTATAGATTTATTTAGAGGTATTATAAAATAAGCTGTTTTCATCGTATACATTTAAAATTGCTATACAGCTTAAAGATATAATATTTAGAGTTAGTTATATTTCAATATCTAAGTGGGCCTTGTAATTTGTTTTAAATAAGGAATATGAATATAATGTGTCTAAATTTTTTTAAATATTTGATCTTATTACGAGAATCACAATTTATTTCTTAATTATTTTAGTTTTCTAAGAGCTGTATGGTTCTGTGAAATTATTAGTATGGTATATTTTAAGGGAGCTTGAAACAATGAATATGAATATACATTGAAAATGGTACTCATAAAATTAGTTTTGATTAATATTTCGTAAAAAACACGTCTCAAGGACTTTAAAAGACACAAACGGTCGTAAAATTACATTTGTTTTAAATATAAAATAAGCAGAATATCTTTTTACGTACTGAATCTTGAAAAGCAACAAATTCCTACAATTACAGTAAGTTTTAAAATTTTTATATGTGTATAATTAAAGAGAACTACTAAGAAAAAATTGCTTTCACATTTTAATCATGTCGATTTTAAATAAATAAATACTCATAATAAATTTTTATTCACCAATAAGAAAAAAATAATATCTCATGAAATACAGAATCGATTATACCTGGCAAATAAGGCTTTTTATTGATTAAGGAGGTTTTTAAAATCTAAATTTCTTTCAAGAAACATAAAATTTTTAATTTACAAAATTCTTATTTTACCACTTCGAACATATGTATCAGAGAATTGGACAATAACAAAACTGGAAGAAAATCAAATAGCATCTTTTTTGAGAAAAAAATACTTCGAAGTATACTTGGAGGTGTAAACAGGAACAATAACTGGAGAATTATTGAATTATTAAGAATTATTTAAGAATTTTGAATTATATGGAGTTTATACGTAACCTGGCATCCTTAAATACATAACAATAAATAGCAGGAATTAAATGGCCCATATAATTCGAAGATGAGATTATGTTGTCAAAAAGGTACTGCAGTTCAAAGTATTCGGAAACGTGGAAGACCAAGGCTGAGATGGGCAGACTCAGTGGAATCAGACTTTGGGATTATAAACCAAAAAACTTGGAGAACAAAAGAAAACAATGGGTCACTATGGAGGAACCTTCAAAGGAAGGCACTGACCCACGAGGGGCTGTCTTTCCAGATATAATGATGACGAGTAAAAAAAAGTATTATTTAATTCATTTGTCTTACACAAATATAACAAATAAATACATTTGTACAAAATTTTTTTTACAAACCCTTAACATTAAAAAAATAAAACTGCGACCGAACAATGACATCCATTCAATACGATAATCTTTTTATTAAAATGCAATAAATGGCAGAAAATTCTATAAAATATAATGAATTTCTAAATAATATTATATGTCATGACCTTATTGTTTGTCTCTTTTTATTCCAGAAAAGAAGGAACGAAACAAGTGAAAAAATCATGTAAGGTATCCCCGCTACAAATTTCTTCCAATTTAACACCTCAGAGACTTAATTCAAAAAGTGAACCATCATCTCTCAGTGGGTATTTCTTTTTATTAGTCTACTTTAATACCAAATTAGTAATTTTTTCTTATGTGGTTATTTTATGGAAGATTTTTTATTCATTAAATCTAATTCAGCTCATACAAAAAAAAAATACAGAGGTACAATGGCAGTAACTCTCGTGTTGCTTTAGAACGCAACATTAATAAAATGTCAAATCAAATAAAACACAAGTAATATAAAAAAAATTAAGTCAATTCCTAATTAGATCAACAAAGAAAATTTTTATTTTAGCTATTTTTTATTAAATAATTACAATTAATATAAATATGTATATACATATGACAGAATCACAATATTAAGTGGTAATTAATTTTTATTATGATTAAAATATCGTATTGTCATCCATAACAATCGTGTGTATAAAATTTCAGTTCAAGTGAATGCTTTAAAACGTCAGAAAAAAAACCTTTTATAGTTTTGACACAAGTCGCCAAAAATGATGCCAACGTGGCTGTATTTGTAATTCTTTAAATAATTAGTTTAAATCAATTAATTTTTATTAGTTATAATTAAATTATTGTATTGTCATCCAAAATAATCATGTACATAAAATTTCAGCTCAATTAAGCGTTTTAAAATATATTTTATTACCGATTGAAAATTCCACCAAGGTAAATAAATAAATATATAGAGAGTGTGAGCTAATAGTAGGAATTGAACAAAATTAAAAATATCTGTGGATTATACAGGGAGAGCACAAATGATGGATTAGATTTTAAAAAATCATATTTTCGAAACTGCTGCTTGTATTACAATAAGTACCTGAATTTAAAGTGTACGTCAAGTTCTTTTCTCCACCAATGATCAACAGCACATTTAAGATCATTGTGAATGAAATCTAAACATGGTGACAATGACAGTGATAAGCGTTTGCGTATTAGAGTAGGCACATGTTTTTTTCAGTTATTTCGGTACAACGTACATTTAGGAATCGCTTTTGAAAAGAAGCACCAACTAATAAGAGCACTCTGTGATGGTATCATCAGTTAAAAAAAAACAGGTTGCTTGTATAAAAAAAAGCAACAGCGGCTGGCCGAGAGCCTCCGAAGTAGCAGTGGAGAGGGTAAGGAAGGGTTTTGTACGAAGTCTTCGAAAGTGAACTGGAAACTTGGAATGCTCCAGAAAATGGCGTGGAAAATTTTGCGAAAAAAATCAAATTTCAAACCTTATTATTTGCATTTGAAACAACAAATTACTTAGCACGACGAGTAAGCATTTGTGCTACAGGGTGATGCTACAAAATGTATGGGATCAACTGGATTACAGATAAGACGTGTGCAGTGTAACAAGAGATTAACACATCGAACAGAATTTGTAGCAGAAAAAAAAAACTTGGTATATTACTCTTTACATCCATGTATAGCTTATTGTAACACGTGCAGTAGTTTCGATAATACGATTTTTTAAAATCGAGTTCATCATTTGTACTCACCACTGGCGTAGCTAGTTTTGAGTGGGCCCTGTATCCAAATCCATTTGGGGCCCTTTCTCGGGGGCCCTTAACATTTACGATTTTTCTTGCGCATTCTGGGGTCCCTAAAACTTGGGGGGCCCGTGGCATTGATACGGTCCTAGCTACGCCCCTAGTGCTCACCCTGTATTCGATTATTTACTGTGCCTGCGGCATTTGAGTGGTCAAGCTTACGAACTCGCAGCTGGCGTTGTGGGCTGGAGTACTAATAAATGATGAATCATATCCTGCCAATGGGAGGACTTTGAGCCCCGACAAAGGTTTAACGCGCCTCAGTTCCTCTACTCGGCTGGTCTTTATTTACATTAAGTTTGAACTCGCGATTTGACAACCCCTGTCCCCTCACGACCATAATCACTCGGCTACTAAAGCCATTCTTCGTTCGGACAACAAATTGGGACTAAAATGATAGTAAAAATTTGACTAATTGAGCTTAAATATTTTAAAACTTTTTTACTGTACGAAATGAATACAGATATACAGTAAGATTGTGACGGGGCTTTATCGCGCCTTCTATTAATCCTCTTGGGGAATCTTTGGGGCCAGAATGGCATTTCATTCCAACCTTCTCAGGAAGAAAACGCGATATGCAGATTAGGAATGATTATATATATATATTGGAGTTTTTGCGTTCGCAAAGAAGTCGGCTGGAGGCCGGAGAATATTATAGGAGCCATATAGAAGTCGGTTAGAAGCCAGAAATTGAATAGAAGCTGGGTCAAGTCAGATAAGAATAATATATAGAAGATAAAAGCTTGGTTGCTGATCGCCGTGTGATATCGGTAAGCGATAGATTATTAAAGTTTAATTATAGAGCGGATTCTAGCTAGCTAAGGAATCGGCTATAGATAAAGATTCGGAGGTTAATTTATCAGAAAGATAGTTAGTAGGATTTAATGCGCTATTTGCTAAGAATTGTTAATTGCGTCATATCACTCGTGATCGTTTTCCTCTAAGTAAGACTTGTGTTGCATTGCTTAATATATAATGAGATAAAATAAACTAGATTTATTATGGAAGGTTCGAGTGGTCAATATTTTATTCCTACAAATCTAGATCACGTGGATGAAGAGATGATACTCCAGGGGCGCGGGGTATCACAAGATCTCTATTTAACGAAGTCGCTAAATCCCGCAAAAAGTTCGTTATGTTGAAAATTCGTTAAATACAGATTCATATTTTAATATACTTGAAGAGACCATATGAAACAAATTTCAAATTCATGAACACTATATATTATTTTTTTAAAAAAATTATTCATACTTTTTTTGAAAATTAATTCTCTATTCATTTTATATATTTTACCCAACTAAAAGAATTCTGCAAGAACAAGAAAGAAAAAAAAACACCTTATCGGGAAATACACTATGTATCTTCAATTTAAAAAAATAGTTTTATATATATAAGAATATATATATATATATATATATATTTAATGACATTTTCTAATTTTAAGCCTACAAGTAGTTTTAAACATACATTATTTACTTTATAACCAGTAATTTTAAGCATACACTACCACGGGCGTCCTTAAATTTAATTATTGATAAAATCTGTTGATTTTACTCGAGTTTTTTGTTTGAAAAATTACGTCAATTTCATTGCTCTAGGTGAGTTAGGCACCTGGTAAAATGAGTTTAAGATCATTGATCTCCAGAAAATGAGTTAAAAGAGAGAATAATTTGAAAAATATCCTGAAATATTTTTAAAAAGGGAGAAAAAAATCGAATCACAAGAGAAAAAGTTCGTCAAATAGAAAATTCACTTCGCTATTTGGAGGTTAAATTACGAAGAAAATAGTAAAATGTTTTTAGTTCCAGGAAAAATCTCACAAAATAGAAAAATTTGCTAAATAGTGGTTCGTAAAATGGAGGTCCGACTTTATTCTGCATTCACAAGCAACAGCATTCGGCCGATATTTTTCAGATTTGATGTCCAAAAAAAAGTACTCTTTAACTCTGTTTTCGAATCATGCCGTTTAAAAAAAATATTTATCAATTTTTTTCGAGTTAAACAATTTAAAATATTAAAAAACCAATATGATTATCATTCTGAAATGGCACCTTCCTCTTTCAAACACCTTTGTGTGCGTACTATCTCCATAACAACACGGAGAAATTTTGAATTTTGGAATATTTTTCTGCAAATTGATTCAAAAATTTTAATTAAGAGATGATTTTTCCTATATAAAGTCCCCTAATCAATTCTTCATAAATGGTTTTCTTCGAGCACTTATGAAGATAAGCGTACCAAACGATAATTTCAATACCGCCACAAATCGTTATTATTCTGTTTGCCCTTGATTTTTTAAAATTATTTTTCTGTTCACGAAATCTTAGCGTTGTATTCAAATATACAGAAAGATGAATCTCACTCCTTATGTTAAGCCTTTTCTTCAAAGCCCAGGAATTTTTTAATCCAATGGTTATTCATTATTTTTTTTATTTGGTTATATCAAAATTTTTATTAATTTGCTTTAAAATTATTTTAAAATAAAGAATTAAAGTACTAATGTTTGACTTAACACCGAATATATCGTTTTATTTCGTTGTCTGAAAAATCAAACATAAACCTTTTTTTTTTTTTTTTTTTTGAACAGCTTAGGAAAATAAAGATATCGATTTTTTTGTCACGATTCCAAAAATACTTATCAGTATAAAAAAAAATTCAGTAATTTTTTTTACTATAGATAAAAATAAAGAAAATTTATTTTCATCTACTTGTGCGAAAACATCGGTATACTTATCACAAAAGCAAATAATATTTTTCTACTTAAATTCATTTTTGACGGAACGACATTTTGCCATTCATGGTGAACTTAAAAAAACAAGTTAAAAATTCATTTAATCTTATCTTCTTATACTCCAGAATAGTATTAAATTGATAAATAACTTTATAGAACTTAATCTGAATTTATAAAAGCCATTAAACAGAGTTCTTAGTCACACAATGACATTTTTCGAGAAATGCACATAACGATCGTTGCTATGGGTTAACGAGAGATAATGAAAATTCTGCAGATTGAAAGTAATGAAAATCTCTTTCATTTAAAAGAAATATAACAAAAAATTAAAGTAAAATACACACACAAGTGATGATAGATCGTTACGCTAAAAACCTCATATAAATTTGAAAAAATTGTAGTATTTATCACAAGTTTCACAAAAATGAAAATTCAGCACTTACCTTTGCTAAAGAACTTCGAAGATTTTTTTCCAAAAACGGACATTTTGCACACTAATTTCATCCTTTTTCGTAGATTAATATAATAAAATTGAAGATTTTGTAAATCCTAGAGTAGCTTATTTTATAAATAAATAAATATTTGTTGTGTTTCAACGCTGAGTGAGCAGTTAAATACAAATCGGTATAAGTCACATAAAACAAAAACCTCAAACCATGTATTCCTTTCATATTCCAATTAAGAGATTTTGATACAGAGAAAAAAAGAACATTTATAAGCACAACAACACTTCTAAGCTTCAACACAATAGAAAGTTAAATCTCTACATACAATAGAAATTAGACGCAGAAGAATGCGACCACTGATAGCGGGTCAAAGTTTCAATAGGACCGGATAAACAATATGATAAAAGCTTATGATAACATTCCTTTAGACCCCGAAATATTTCTTAATTGTGATTTTTTTTTAAAAAAAAGACAAGGCTTCACATTCAATAACGTTGAATTTTAAGATTCGAGCATTTATTCCACTTAAGATTGCATAATGACAAAAATTAGAAACAATAATAATTTATTTTTACATCCTACTCGTATAATGCAACTGTACGTTAAATAGTTTACGATGACGGTTTAAATTATAATTGTGGGAGAAAAATTTATAGTTATTTTGCATTGCTCCCGTCAGATTCGTAGATAGCCTTGATCGCTCTCAAGTGTGAACCTGTACAGAGAACAGAAACCTATTCCTGTTTGGTACAGGAAACGTGTTCTCCTACAACAGAACCCGTTAATGTTCCTTGCCCAACAAAAACTGGCAAATCTCTGTCGTCAGTTCAAGGGGACACTTACAATTGGTCGCGCAGAATAGAGACCTGCATTGTGATGGCGTCTTCGCACCGTAGTATGCGAAAAATGACCTGTGATGAACTAAGATGTAGTATTGTTTCTCCTCTTACCGGAAAAGCTGGAAACTGTCTCCTGTAGATGTCTTAACTTGTTGTTGACCTGGTACATGTCTTCTAGAACAAATTTAAATGGATGCTATTGGTGATGCACTATACTACGAGACACATTTAGACGTCTAGCATCTTTAATTTGTGGTAACACTATTGTCATTCATCCAAACCCTGCCTATCAATGTGGGAAACATTAGAAGGTTGACAACATTCTAATGCTTAAGTTTCTTCTTAAGGTTTATCTCATGCTCGATACTCAATGAGTTAAAATCTAAGAGCCTGTTATTAATATGTAATTTTATAATTATGGATTGCTGAGCATATTCATCTATATCACAAACCTAAGATCTTAAACCCTTCAGTTTTATACCTATTTAAACAGAAACATGGAGGGAGGACTTCGTATGGTTTCTGAAGCCACTCGTGTTATTCATTAGGCTTTATTACGTTTTATCTGAAAGAGTGTCTTTTACATTATACCACACACGTCGTGTCGTGCAGGGTTGTTTTTAACATCCCCGATGCTCTCGGCACTTCCCTACCACTCTTCCCAGAGCACCCGTTTCTTCAGGTCTTACCTTGTCAGTTTTGGTTCGTGAGGGATTTTCCCTTAACTCTCTTACTCTTTTCCCTTTCTTTGTTTTTGCTGTTTGGAAAGTCTTTCCGTTATCCACCTCCCATGGACCCGCCTTGTCCTGGACTGGTAATCGTAAGGAAAGACTAGTGGAGGGGTTTGACCACTTTTGTTCATTTCTTAGTTTACAACATCACGGACCTCTCACCCACCCTTTTGTAAATTAGCACAGTAAATTAATGAAATCGTTTGCAGTTACAGTATAGAGTATACATTATAGTATGAACTGATTTCAACTTGTTAATATTATTATCTTTTTCATCTCAGTGTATGCCTTACGATCTTTTACTTTTAAATATCCTTATTCTTTGTTGAGTCACTGTCATTGTACTGGTGCAACAAAGGGGTTTTCTTCAAACTTTGATCATTGCAAAATCATCAATAACATCATTGTAATCAACTTCTATGATAATTTTGAGTGCATAGCAACATCAAACTGCTAAGCTTTTCATATTCCATAATAGATCTCATTTCATTCTATAACTCTCTAAAGGGCTGAAACAATTCTCTTATGACTCGTTAGGCGGTGGTACGTTAGCTGTAATTTTAATTTTTTCTCGTTTTTCGCCTTCTAAATTTTTTTGCCCTAGGCCTAGATGGTCTAAGCAGAAAAGTGGCCTTGGTGTCGTGGGTTCAAGTGTTGGTGCCAATGAAGACACGGTGTAGAGAAGTTAATGTATATGAACTCTTAAGGGGCTCAAAGTCTTCTCGTTGGCGTATTGTGGTAGTTTTGAAAGTTGAGTACCAACTCAAGTGATCAAGGTCCGTTGTCGTAGCCCTCGTGTTGCTTCATAGTGGGGCCTTAAAAAATAATCAATCAAGATTTAAAAGATTGAGTGCAAAAATGAAAACACGAAATTCTATTGGAAAAAAATACTAAACGCATTCCAACTTAATGAATAAATCTGTATATTTTGCTAATTATTAATTATGCTTTAATGTGATATTTTATGTGATTTTCATGCCTGTATGAAATGGGAATCAGATGCGATTTCGTATCAAGAATATAGCTCCCTAAAAAAGTCCAGTTTTTTAAAGTAATTACTCTTCAGAGAGATTCTATATTTTAAGGCAAACATCTAGCATTGAATAAAGTCTATTTCTGTAAATGTATAACTAAACAAAGTTAACTACCGTGTGATCGTGCGTAAAAAAAGTGTAGCTGTTCAAATGTAGTATTCTGACTGACTGTTCGAATTTGTATTATTATTCGATTATTAAAAATAGTCGAGATTTGTGGAAATACAATATTGTCCTTTTCCATATAATACATAAAGTTATAGAAATTTAAATTATTTATGCAAATTTATCATTGAGTTTTTTGTATTATCTTCCACATCACTGAAATTAAAATATTTTAATAGCAATGTTTAATTTATTAACCGTCATTGCCTACTTTTCCTAGAATTGCTTTCATAAGTCAAATGGCTTAATTTATGATTACTTTGATGAAGTAAGTAATTTATTATTCGTGGCAAATAAAATGAAATTATTTAACGGACTACAAAAGCGGGTACTGTTTTCAGTGTCAGAAAAAAAAATTAAGGAATGAAATTGTGATAAAGCTTGAAATTGTATTTCTTAATGTTATTTATTTGTTTATTTATTTATTTGAAAAAAGATTGTTTTACATTTTAGTCTAAAAATATAAATATGAGGTCATTTTCTGGCTTTTGTGTTTTTATTAGTTGGCAATATTCCAAAATTTATTATGTTCTTCAAAACTGAATGTTACTTTAAAAATGCGATGCTATTTTTTATATACTCCGGTTTAATGCTATGTTTAACGCCAGTCTTCAAAAATTTTGCTAGAATGCCTATCTGAATATTAATTTACTTTCTAATTTGGTAATTATATGTATGCTTATAATGACAGTACAGTGTCCGGCAGCTTTACTTCTGCCGGACTCGAATTTCCGTTAAACGCTGCAAATCTATCTTGTAATTTTAAACTACGCTCAGATTAAGTGGTCAACGCTGAATTTTTGTAGTTTTTTAACTTAACTGAAATACAATTTTAGTTATTCAAGCATTTTTAAGCTGTTAAAATATATGACATGTTTGGCATGTCTTTAACGTTAAGGTAAGGTAGAATTATCGTTCTTTACGAGATCAAGACTCTTTTAAGTAAAATAAATTACATTTTAAATAAACTAAAAAACACATCCTTTCATAGTTAATCGAACAATAAGTTGTAATTTAATCTTTTAGTTGCCAAATCTGGAATTAGTCGCTAAATCTGGAAATGGGATCTGGAATTAGTCGCCAGATGTGAGATGGGATCTGAAAATGGGAAATCGTTAATCCTGATGATCCTGATCAGGGCAATGGAACAAAGTTATTAAATTATTGCATTGTTATTGGTCCTGGACAAGTGAACAAAATTTCGTCTTAATCTGACCTTTTAAAGTGGGTGAAATTGAGTTCAAAGATTCCGCTACATACAGAGCGTTTTTTTTCCAGGTATAGAAGTTTAAGTTGGCATTACTTTCCAAGATGGCGACCGATTTAACAGCTGTCAAGTGATTTATTCTCAGTTTGGTTTGGCAATTCATCATGAATAGACTCACGCCTGAACAACGCTTTCAAATTGTGCAATTTTATTTCGAAAATAATGGTCGATTTTCATAAGCGAATTTTGTTTAGCGATGAAGCGCACTTCTGGTTGAATGGCTACGTCAACAAACAAAACTGCCGCATTTGGAGTGAAGCTAATCCACGATTGTATGTCGAAACACCGTTACATCCAGAAAAACTGACTACTTGGTGCGCTTTATGGGCTGGTGGAATCCTTCTTCAAAAATGATGAAGGCCACAACGTTACAGTTAATGGTGATCGCGGTATAGAGCCATGATTACTAACTTTTTCATTCCTGAATTGAACAATCACGATGTCCAGGAGCTGTGGTTCCAACAAGACGGCGCAACATGTCACACAGCTCGTGCCACAATCGATTTATTGAAAGACACGTTTGGTGACCGCCTAATTTCACGTTTTGGACCTGTGAATTGTCCTCCAAGATCTTGGGATTTAACACCGCTAGACTATTTTTTGTGGGGCTATGTAAAGTCATTGGTCTATGCGGATAAACCACAAACGCTTGACCATTTGGAAGACAACATTCGCCGTGTTATTGCTGATATACGGCCACAAATGTTGGAAAAAGTCATCGAAAATTGGACGTCCAGATTGGACTACATCCGAGCCAGCCGTGGCAGTCCTATGCCAGAAATCATATTTAAAATGTAATGCCACAAGATTATCCTTCGAATAAAAAAATTCATGTCAATCGAATAATACATCGTTGTTTTATTGCAATTTAAAGTTCTATACCTCTAAAAAAAACACCCTTTACAAATGAAGCTTATAAAAGTGTGTTAACTTTGATGTCCTTTATTTTTATCGCAAATATAATGCAAAGCTGCATTCACAGAAACACTTATCTCTACATAAAATTATTTTCAAATCAAATTTCGTTCTTTTTTGTTTGTTTTTTATTTATCGTTCTTAAAAAACGTTCCCCAATACTCAAATGGTTGCAAATAGTGATGAAAAATTAAAGCATTAAAAATGTTGTTACTTTTAGAAATTAAAAATTAATAAAAAAAAAGAATTCCTAAAAGAGAGAGAACCATCTCTGTTGCGCCATGAGTGTAACTTTGGATAAATTGATATGGCCTCGGTAGTCGTGGTCTTAGTAGCGAACTCGTAGTTAATGTTGTCGAGTCGCGGGTTCAAAACTTGCCGCTGAAGACCCGCCGTGGTAAGGGGATAATGCACATTAAATCTGTCGAGGCTAAAAATCCTCCTGTTAGGCGTGGTGTGAAAATTTGGAGAGGGGGTGCCAGTTGTAGTGACGTTTTCGTCATTTGGTTGTGGTCGAAAATTACGAGGTCCGTCGCCAATAGCCCCCAATGCTAAAAAAAAGCCTGGTTCCAATCTATCGTTAGAAATCCTTCCATTCACTCTAAACTACAATCCTCTACAATCCGGGATCAAATTCCTTAGGTGAGATTGGATCGGTACTCTTATAGGCGTTGAATAGGCGTTCTTTGGGCGTCCGGACTGTAAGAACAGTCCTCAATCCCATATCGTGAAAGTCTATGATGCTGGGCTTGACGAAAGTGGTGTTTTCCTTTCTGCTGAGTGGCATGTTGGTGAAGGATCGGTACTCTTATCTGGTCACAAGCGGATTCCCCCCTCTCGTTTTCCCCCCTTTTCTCTTCTTCTTTTTCTTTCTTTTCCCTTTTCCAAATGCTTTCTGCCATTTTTTTTCTTTTCTTTTTTGTACGGTGCGATTGTATTTTATGCTTATATTACTTTTGATGTATTTGCAAGAATTCTGGAATAATGTATATTACTTTTCCTCTCTTACCCTTTATGTTCTTTATTATTATTTTCAGCTTTGTATGTGTGTACCTTACAATAACATATGTATTTCGTTTCATTTACCTTTAATTTGTAATATGTAAATTTAATCTGTGCTACCGTATAAAATATATACTATGTTTCTGCTCAATAAAGATTGAACGTGGGGGTGAGATTGTTTACCTGAGGATCGTTTTGTAGCTCTAAACCTCTTTCGGGTGAGCTCGGTTCCCTTGAGCATTCCACCAATAGCCCCCGTGTTAGTTCAGAATGTAGTGTAAATTAAAACCAAATCAAACAGAACCCTTTAATAATTAAGATTGCCCTTCAAAGCAACACTAGAACTGTTGATGACGGACTTCATAATTTTCAACTAGTATCAAGTGACCAGAATGATATTAGAACTGGTACCTGACTTTCGAAACTTCCACACCACCGTGAAGTCTTAGAGCTTCGATAAATTTAACGTGCGCCTTTGCTGTGCGGGTCATTAGTGACACCAGGACATGAATCAACGACTCGACAGGCTATGAGTTTACGACCTGATTACGCGGCCACCTTGGGTGCAACAGTGGCTATGTTTGGTTCGACATGCGTAAAAAGTTTCGACCATTGGCTATTTAAATTGTAATTTTTAAGAAAAACAAAACATATTCTCAAATTTCAAGTTGTTTAGAATATTTTGGAGCACAGTCGGAGTTAAACAAACAAATGAAAAATATGAAACATTTAAGATGAAATCATGCGCCCCTATATGCACCGGCTGAAACAGCCTATATAAGTTCGTATAACAAATTTATTTACTTGCGATGATTATGTTTTTTAAATGTTAGCCTAAAATAGGCTAAGGCAAGTCGGAAAGTTGATTTATAAAAGTGTTCCTTCAGGTATGGTCAACCATCAGACACATGCGAGACCCTGACTAGGTGCTGAGCCCATTGATAGCTGTTGGCCCGAAGTTACCTAGCTATCAAGTGGTATAAATGTCAATTGTTTGATGTTACAACCATGTACTGATATTAAAGTAATGGTCCCATGCCGTGTGCTGCTTAAATAACAGTTATTTAATAAGGGTAGGAAAGGTAAGGGTGCTTTCTAATAAGAGGATTGTGATCCAACCTACAGCACACACTCTTTAATGTCAAGACAGGTAGAAACTATTTTGTCAGTACAGAAGGAAGTAAATCAGCGTGTGCTTAGGTTTCTCAGTACAAAATTTTGTAGGTCTCCAAATTTCATAGATATCCACAAAAACTTACGGTCCCATGAACCGTCGGCCTCATAAATCTGCGACCAAGCTAAATTACTTTATAGTCTTGTACATAGACCCCCGTACAATAATTAAAAGTAATAAAAAATTGGCAGATTTATGAAATAAACCTATCCTTCTTTTCCAATATTTTAACAGCGCAACACTTTTTTACTCTGTGTTCGACGCGTATACTCGTCATCGCTCGATTTCCGGGACACACTTAGCTGCGCGCTTTCAAACGGGGGTGCCGCAGTTAACAGGTTAATTAATGTTGCTGTAATATTGTATTTTTAGCTTTTAAAGTAATTTGCTTCATAATATTTAGCCCTCACCAAGTAATTAGAAAATCATTAAGGCATCTTTCTCACTTTCCAATGCTGTGCACTACTGTATCCCTGAAGTTGTGTGGAGACAGTTGGATTCAACAATAAATTTCTGATTATTGTTTTGTGATGACTCATTATTTTATGTAACAGTCACTAAGGAAACTGAATTTCGAATCAATGATCACCAATCTCACGAAATTCCCGATTCTTCATTATGTTACAACATCTGTTCGGATATCGAAGAATATTTTTCAATAGTGGTAATGATGCTGTTTTTTTTTTCTTTGATGAAACAATTAAAAGCAGAGAGTAATTTCTATTATCATTTGCTTTTTTTTATTTTTAGCATGTTTATTTTTAAAAAAAACCATTTTTTAATTTAACTTTTCAACTTTCGTGCAGTTAATAAATTTGCTAAAAATGCTATTATTCATACATTTACATAAATTGACAGGCTGAGGGCCATAGACGGTTTGGCGCTGGCCTTGTACGCCGGAGTTTGCGGGTTCAACCCCGGCCCAAGTAGGTGGATTTTTATGATGCAGGAATTCGACAGCGTCCATGTCGTATGATAGTGTGGCATGTTCAAGATCCCTAGAATGCCTGTTTGGCTTAGGTGCTCTTGGCAAATTTAAATTCCTAGTACGATTTTGCATTGTCAGAGCTCAGGTGCCTTCCTCTGGGGAGGAAACTAAGCTTCACAATTACATTGTGTCTATTAGTATCCACCTATATGGTGCTGCACTAGAAAGAAATGCCAGCTCCCGGGTAATGTACTCGTTCTGAAATGGTGAAGTACCACTCCGCAGCCCCATTAGAGAAATAAAAAAAACATTTACTTAAAAAGTATCTTTACTACGGTCCGACTACGTTCGGAACCGTGATTTTAAAAAAGCGTATAAATGAATAATTTTCGTGGTATTTAGTGTTACTTAGATTAGAATACATGTATAAAATTGACTTAAGGAAATTTTGACAAAAAGAATTTATTTAAATACAATATTTTGGCAGAAAATTAAGAATAACCTTTTCTCAAAATGTTCTCCTTTTATAAAACATGCTTCTAAAATAATAATATTTTGTTTATATAAAGAAAAAACTTCTAAAGAGAGTCTGAACTATTTTTTTTAAAAAAATTCCCATTATTTTCAGAGTTACAACCAATTGAAATAATTATCGGTGTTTTTTTCTTAAAATTTCTTACTTCTATTGATGTAAAACATGGATAAACCCACTTCTAAATTATATATTACAAAAATTCTAGTTGAGCCTATGTACAGAGGCCTGGGCTGTATACAGGCAAAATATTATTTGAATAGAAGCATTTTTCACAAAAGGAGAATATTTTGAAAATGGGCCATTCTCTATGTTCATTTTTTGTCAAAATATTGTACTTAAATAATTTTTTTATTGTAATAATAGTCTTAAAATTTTATATTTATTTTCTATTCTAAGTGACACTAAATATCATAAATATTATCCATTTATACGCTTTTGAAAAATCATGGTTCCGAACGTATTCGGATACCTTAATAGGAAATTTTCAAATAACGTTCTATTCTAATAGGCTAACTATATACTTCTTGTGAAATGCTTCCATATTTACTTAAATGTATGAAACACCTCTAAGTCTTTTTAAACCTTTTCTTTGCTTCTCTATATCGTTATATATATATATATATATATATATATATATATATATATATATATATATATATATATATATATATATATATATACAGGGTGTTTCAGCTAAGATGTTACAAACTTCTAGGAGAGGTAGGGGACAACAAGACGACTCGAAGTATATAGGCAATGCTGGGTCGGAAATGCTTTCCTAAGGCTCCACGCGCCGACAAAATTTAGGGTGCAAAACTTCAACTGGTCTTAAAAACGGGAAAAATTGTCGAAACGCTTTGGATTTTGGTCAAAATTATTTTTATTATTTATTATTTCATAAAAAAAATTCTGAGCAATATTGCTGCTAAAACATCGCTAGAGGGCGCTTTAGACTTTGGAACGGTAGGAAAAAAAAAATTTCAATATTTTTTTAAGTTTTTTGATGGCTTTCATAAGTTGAAACTTTAACTTGAATTTTGATACCAGATTTGGTATCCTCCGGGGAAAATTGATGTAAAAAATCGAACATTGTTCAGGGCACTTAAAGCACTAACGGTGCTAAAAAACGAGCAAAATGTTGGATTTCGGTGCGGTTTGCGCGAAAAGCATTCTCTTGCTGACTAATTTGTTCAAAACAAATTTTGACATTGTTGCCAAATTTAAAACCAGAGGTGCTTCAGACAAGTAAAAAGGCATTTCCGACCGACCTTTCCTATGCGATTCCGAGTCATCTAGGTGTACTCTTCCACCAACGATGTAGAGTACACCTAGACGACT